>OX463840.1:53664380-54052753 GCA_949825065.1 Odontocerum albicorne
GGAGCACAAACGAGTCCTGTTTGTGCTCCCCTGATGATGAGATGAAAGTCTTGACACCGGTAGAGCTATTACCGTTACATAAAATGGAATAAACAATGTTTGATAAAACAAATTACATTCTCTGTAAACCTACACAATGTTAATGCCTTAACTAGAAATAAATAATTTATTGTTTATATTCAACATAGAATATGATAGTTTAAGATAATGGAAGTATTTTTTTTCCAGCTGGACACTGTGTTGTAGAGAGAGGAATCAAGGTGGTGCCAGAGAAGCTATACGTGATTCTTGGCAAATACAATAGGGTTGGTGGTGATATCGGCTCTCAAGAGTCTGCAGTAAGTCATTCTTGCAGTAAAAAGACTCACGAGAATGTCCACTTGATTATTTGATGACACATACAAGGGGAGGTCAATAAGTTCGAGGAATGAAGGGGAAAAAGGAAAAAAAAAACATTTTTAATTTTTCCTTTTCAATATATTGGTCACGAGGTGCGCTGGCGCGCCGAACCGAAGAAATAACTCGCAATATAGAGAAATAGTCTCACGGTTTACTATATGTTTCTGTCTGCCTTATATGAATCTGCGTTTCCGTCCGGTGCATATTCAAGATCGCTCCAGTATGAATTGGCAAACTTGGCCGGTCAATTTTAAAGGAATATTTTTATTTCTTTTTTTTAATTTTCACTTCATTAAAAATACTTGTATTATTTGTCAGTATTCTTACACATATTTAATAAATACAAAAATTTAACTTTTTTGTAAGTCATGTTTGCGAATATATAATTTAATTATTGCGAATTATTTCTCTGGCTCAGTGCACCAACGCACCCCGAGACCAGCCGCCGCTGTTCACCATTAACTCTAATAAGTTTTTCAGATCTTCCGATAAGCTTATTTATACCCACGAAAGAAAAAAAAGATTTGCTTTTGCCCGTCAAAATAAGTTGAGATTCCACTTTTAACTTCTTCATCGTCCGTAAATTTCTTCCCTCGAAGTTCTTTTTTCTTATTTGGAAATAAATAATAGTCAGGCTATAGAGAGGGTGATCTAATGTTTGGAAGCCACAGTTGGGAAGAGCAGCCAATGCAGAATTGCTTTTGTGCACGGGTGCATTGTCATGCAAAAGCAGCACCCCTGTTGTTCATTTTCCTCTCATTTTCTCCTTCAAAGCTTCTTTTAACTGCATCAGCAGACCAGAGTAGTAGTCCTTATTTTTGTAATATATTTGCAGTATGCCTTCCATATCTTAAAAAATAGAAGCCACAATTCTTCCAGCCGATTGCAACACTTTGAACTTCTTAGCGCGCCCTTTTTATGCCACTGCACGGATTCCTGCTTCAGCTCTGGCTCATAATGATGAACTCTAATTTCATATCCAGTAACATTCAAAATAATATTACCTTGATCCAACCAATTCTTATGATGGTATATAAACACCAAACAATACACTACACCTAAATCCAAATGTGTTACTATCATATATCGAAACATCTACAGCGGTTTTTAACAGATGCCCATTGGTAAGTTTTCTGCGGTTTTCTGAATATAAGCACATGGCGGCAAAGTGTTTTATCTAATGGCCGTAGCCACTATCTTCCTATTTTTACCCTCAGGTTAAATATATTTATTTTGTCATATTTTTAAACCTTCAATAATAGCGGGTTCCCAAGTTAGAGCACCCTTGAGTAGAGTTTACCCTCTAAACGACGCTATATGAATTGTCATTTTATTATTACTATTGTGGTGGTCGCACACTCGGAACACTGTGGGCGTCCATACACACGGTCAATGACCGATGAAGTGACCTTTGCATCCCTCGACAAATCTAAATAAACAAGTCCGAAGTTCACACGCCGGCCATTCAACCCGTAGCCGGGAGCGGACCGCATTCCATACTAGAGCGAGAACGCACCACGCTTGTCTCGCCAGTTCCGTATTTGAATAATACCTACATACAACATTAATCGTTTTTGCATTCGCAGAAACGAGACGTAGGCATATCGCGAGCGTATTCCCGCGCACATTCTAAAATGATATAAATACCTACGTTACTAATAAAATTCCTCTCTTTCCGCATTGCGATCTAACGAGTTTTATTTATCAACAAATCATCATCATCTCTCCCTTAAGGACTAGTTCCTAAACTATTTAACCCCACTCTGCCTTCTTCTGATTCGCCTTCCTCTGGTATTTTTACTGTACATATTTGTTTATATATTATTTTGTGTGTTTACATAAATATTTGATATTAATTAAAAAAAACTATTCGCATTTGTATCACATACAGATCACCAATTTTTTTTACGAAATGCAGGTGTTTTCTATAGAGCTTCATCCCGAGTTTAACCAAGTTCGACTGGCAAATGACATTGCTGTCCTTAAGCTCTCCTCCCAGCTGACTTACACGGAGTATGTGCAACCAGTCTGCATGTGGGGGCCTGCAGAGACCAAGGCGGACATCGTCAACAGGAGAGGGACTGTGAGTGTCTTAATCATTTATTGTTTCATAAGCATTATTTGTCTCAAAATATTTATCGTCTCTGGCTCCAAGACAATTTCCATTTTTATTCTTATTTTTCTATAAAATGTTGTCCTTTTCTTCTACAGTTGCTCAAATATGTCTATTCATTCTCTTATATTTAGACACATTAATAATAGTTTTATGTCTTATTTTTTCATTTTATTTACGACCAATCCAGTCAAAATGAACGACATATACCTACTTATACATAACTTGAATTGATTCAGAACTACACATAACAAGGAAAACTTTTACTGTTGTGGTGGCTAGTCACCTTTACAGAATGGATATTCTGGAAAACCCTGGCTTCCAGTGTGGGGTGGATGATTATGACATAAAGTAGCCTATAAGATAATATTTTTTTTAATTATTTCAAGTCCTACACTAAATTTATTGCCGAGGCTACCAAAGTGCTTCGTTAGGGGCTAAGCTAAGTTTTACGTGGCTCATACTCTAGGTGACTTCATGGCTGGCCACACCAAAGTGCTACGCACAAATTCATTTGACAGTTGGGAGCGGTTGAGTCAACACACGATGTCACTCTCAAAACTAACCAATTTAATTACAACTTACCATCTTTATTTACTTTCTGTGCAACTTCACTCCAAAGTGATTTTATTACAGGTACATTTTTTTATAATTTGCTCGATGAGTTTCACAAAGGCTCCCTTTAATACACTGCTGTCATTAAAATTTCCGCCATCTTGTAAAACCCACACGTCTGTTCGCTAGGAGATTCACTCGATGAATAATCGTCGAAGTGTGCAGTGTGGCCACTGCGGTAGTATGCGGTACGTTGGTTCGCTAGGATATATCGACTAACTCGCAACATAGCTCTAAACGTCAAGCAAGGCTCCTACATGTGTGGCCGAGGCCTAAGAGATTTTCTCTGAAGGAGCTGAGCGACACATGGAATACGTCTATGTGAGGACACACGCGGTTAAAAAGTGTGATTGCTCTACCTATCGCCATTTTCAAAAGCAGGTTGGTTTGACTTATAGGTTGATACTATATAACAATCTATGGGTGCGTTGTCTCAAATAATTATCCGGAACATACAAATCATGACTGTTCAGGACGGATGGGTGAAATAAATTACCCCTGAGCAAACAAAAAAATTGACACACAATCGAAGAGATCGTCCACTCTCTAATGATCTGTAACTTAGTAACCCCAGAAAGTAGACACTTGGATAAAGCCAGGGATACTATCCATACTGTCTCATGTAGAGACAACGGAGAAATCTTTTTTGAACCCTTTATAGCAAGGGTGGGCATACATAAGGTCAACGAGAGCCACATTCTGGATTTTCATATATATAAAGAGTCACATCATAGTCACGTTCTCACGTAGTATTAAATACACTTATTCTAATTTATTACATATTCTACACAAATCTTAATTGCTATATAAA
This sequence comes from Odontocerum albicorne, assembly GCA_949825065.1. Lineage (NCBI taxonomy): Eukaryota > Metazoa > Arthropoda > Insecta > Trichoptera > Odontoceridae > Odontocerum > Odontocerum albicorne. The sequence goes on from OX463840.1 coordinate 53,668,319, forward strand.
GTATCAAAAATACACTATATAAAGTATCAAATATAAAAATAGTGCAGAATACGGTTTGCGTGGTTTAGCGCACATAAAGAGGCAGGAAATGCGCGCGCATTCTACACATTGAAATCACAGCACACACGTATACACCAAAACGAGACAGTTGCATTCATACATGCGCATCTTGTCACTTACAACATTTAGAAAGGAAAATGGCGAAAATACAAGTATAATGGGGAAAGAAAGTATTTATATTTTTATAAGAGACATTGGGAGCCGCACTTAACGAAGAGCCGCATTTGCCCACGTCTGCTTTATAGCTTGAGTGAATACGTTATCTCTCTTAGCGCCCATATTATAGAGCAATATCGCAAATAACTTCTGACCAAAGACGTGCCGTGATAGTAAAAATAAAGTAAAGTATGTTAAATAACGGTGCGCAGTCCACGTTGCAAGAATGGAGGTTCATAGATGGACGTGTGATATTCTCTAATGGTATCCGTGAGACATAAAACTTCCGGGAAGAAAACAATTTCCATCTTTAGTCTTATTTTTATTTTCATTAATTTTATTTTACACATGACAAGAAATATACATAATTTGCGAAAAACCCACTGGTCATTTAATTTGGATATACAATTTTAATGGATCTGGGTTTATTGCCTTTCATTTGTCGTGTCCCCAGCAAACTAGGCTTTAGCCTGTATCTCACTGAGGATATATAGCATGAAAAAATAAATCTATACTTATTTCCGATTTTTTATTTTATAAAACCCCGTGGCACATTATCATCAACCTGGCAAAAAGTGACACTCAATTATATATGTATACATCACGGGAAATCAAACCCCTCACACTTCATCACTCCAGACAGACCAAAAACATTCATCCCACAATATACCGCACATAATCAAAAAAATAAAAACAAAAATATAAAAAAATAAAAATATAAAACAACAAAAAGCACAACACTCAAGAGCTCACACAAAGTCATTCCTCTTGCAAACCCAAATACTCAAACTCCTGTCGCGATAGCAACCACACTCATAGTCGTAATTATGTTGACATAGTGCTATTAAATAACACAAAAATGTCGGTATGTAAAATTCTGTCTGAAAGACCACAGCAGATCAAATTTGTCGATCGTCTAAGAACTCGAATATTATCATTGTAACTTTGGGTTTGATTTGTCATGGCTGTGTGCTTGTTGAAATGCAAGAGCTTGCACATTGTATGCATGTAAGCACAGGCGTCCTTCATCTTCAAGATTGTCGATAGTTATAATGTATCACGAGGGATAGTTTATTAAACAAAATAACACGTCATTTCTCTATTGAGATTGACAGAGAAGACATCAAATTTACCTGTCATGACATACATCATACCAGAAGGTATTGAAGTGGTTGAATGTTAAAAATAGACGCCAAATTCACATACCGTATCTATTGTACAATATCCTTAACTGTCCCGCCACCCCCTCTTATCTCGCCGAAAATTTTCAGCGTCCTTCCAATCATGGATTAGCGCTACACTCAAGCAGATATTGTTTATTGGCCTTTCCAGTTCACCACTCCTCTTTCTTTACGTCGTCCTTTACTGTCCATGCAATGAGACTCTGGAATCAGTTACAAACCAATATAAGACTTGCTCCGTCCTTGGCATGCTTTAAATAGCAACTGAAAAAACTCTTAATTTCTAGTCAGAAAAATAACGTGTTTCATTCCTGATTTTTCTTTTCCTTTCCTCTCCACCATCCCTTTCTTTCCATTTGAATGATGATATATAACTTTATATGAAAAAAAAATGTTCGGGTGATTGTCCGTCTTTGTGGGGTTCGTGGCATGGTTCGCTCACGAATATGTTTATGGATTTCGTTTTTGATGGATAGTCATTTGAATGATTTATGCGACCACGTAACTTGTTTCATTTACTTTTGTCTGGTTGGTTGGAAGAGATTGCCGCCTGGCAATAAGCCCGCCAGATTATATTTGCAATAAAAAAGTGAAATAAATAAATAAAAAAATACTTACTTTGCTTCTTCTATATCTACACATCTTCACACTGCTACTGCGGTTTCACTCAATTCTTACTATGATATTACTTTGCCTCTTCCATATCTACACATCTTCACACCGCTACTGCAGTTTCACTTAATTTTTACTATGATATAATTTAAAAAAAATTAAAATTTCTATTTTCTGCCATTTCTTTGTTACTCGTGTATTTATTTTCCCACTATAGAAAATGTTGTAATGTATTTTAAGGTGATAGGTTGGGGTTTCACATCCCTAGACAGGCTGGCACCTTCGCTCAACAAGGCCACTTTGCTGGTCGTAAATGACATCCAGTGCATCAGATCTGATCCCAACTTCTACTCCAGATATCTCTATGATGCCACCTTCTGCGCCGGAAACAACAATGGTGAGATTTTTGTCATTCAGTATTTTCCAAAACACTTTGTCACAATACCAATTTAAATCTCAGGCCCAAATTAAAAAATTTGACCTAACTGCTTATTTTTACCATAAAAAATTTGTGACTCCGTTTTTTTTTTTCTCGAGATATTGTCAGTTTTCGGCGATGATAAAGGAAATATAATTGATTTCTCGAGATATTGTCAGTTTTCTGCGATGATAAAGGAAATATAATTGATTTCTCGAGATATTGTCAGTTTTCTGCGATGATAAAGGAAATATAATTGATTTCTCGAGATATTGTCAGTTTTCTGCGATGATAAAGGAAATATAATTGATTTCTCGAGATATTGTCAGTTTTCTGCGATGATAAAGGAAATATAATTGATTTCTCGAGATATTGTCAGTTTTCTGCGATGATAAAGGAAATATAATTGATTTCTCGAGATATTGTCAGTTTTCTGCGATGATAAAGGAAATATAATTGATTTCTCGAGATATTGTCAGTGTTCTGCGATGATAAAGGAAATATAATTGATTTCTCGAGATATTGTCAGTTTTCTGCGATGATAAAGGAAATATAATTGATTTCTCGAGATATTGTCAGTTTTCTGCGATGATAAAGGAAATATAATTGATTTCTCGAGATATTGTCAGTTTTCTGCGATGATAAAGGAAATATAATTGATTTCTCGAGATATTGTCAGTTTTCTGCGATGATAAAGGAAATATAATTGATTTCTCGAGATATTGTCAGTTTTCTGCGATGATAAAGGAAATATAATTGATTTCTCGAGATATTGTCAGTGTTCTGCGATGATAAAGGAAATATAATTGATTTCTCGAGATATTGTCAGTTTTCTGCGATGATAAAGGAAATATAATTGATTTCTCGAGATATTGTCAGTTTTCTGCGATGATAAAGGAAATATAATTGATTTATCGAGATATTGTCAGTTTTCTGCGATGATAAAGGAAATATAATTGATTTCTCGAGATATTGTCAGTTTTCTGCGATGATAAAGGAAATATAATTGATTTCTCGAGATATTGTCAGTTTTCTGCGATGATAAAGGAAATATAATTGATTTCTCGAGATATTGTCAGTTTTCTGCGATGATAAAGGAAATATAATTGATTTCTCGAGATATTGTCAGTGTTCTGCGATGATAAAGGAAATATAATTGATTTCTCGAGATATTGTCAGTTTTCTGCGATGATAAAGGAAATATAATTGATTTCTCGAGATATTGTCAGTGTTCTGCGATGATAAAGGAAATATAATTGATTTCTCGAGATATTGTCAGTTTTCTGCGATGATAAAGGAAATATAATTGATTTCTCGAGATATTGTCAGTTTTCTGCGATGATAAAGGAAATATAATTGATTTCTCGAGATATTGTCAGTTTTCTGCGATGATAACTAGACTCTTACACTTCGGCAAACGAATGATTGAGTGACATTATGGACTATTTTTGTTAATGGTGTTTAAAACCATGTTTTTAACATAAACCATGAATACCAGAATGCTAAATAAGCTAGAAGCACTCTGCACCCGGTTTGGTGCAGTGTGAGCTATCGGCATTGGATCGTCCCGTATTATGGCGGTGACTAATGTCGTTTTAAACGCTTGATTCTTTGCATTGTTGTAATTGTTCTTTTATTATTATTTTTAATTGTTTTATTTATACAGGATGTCTAAAATTGGTGTGTACGTGCTTGAAATGATTATTAATTCAATGTTCATTAAATTACACCTAAGACTCCCACCTCTCCCTGGCTCCATCCCAACTCATTGTCTGCGAAGACTGTTGGGGTCAGCTCTCCTCGTCCTCAGGTTATATGCTCTTCTGTCCCGGAATACGTCCCACAGGCCGTGCCTATGCATCAGGTAATCTTTTTGCATCACCCATGAATTCTTTGGTCTTCCTCTGGTTGTTATCCGAGGAAGATCCATGGAGATTGCCTGGTTCACAATGTGATCGGGTGCTCTGCATCCAACGTGCCCATACCATAAGTTACACCTAAGATTAAAACTTAAAATTAAAGTATACAAATGTATATATTATTTTAAGTTACCGCAAATACTCAAATTTATGGGTTTCAAGTTATCAGCAGTGTATGAAACCTTTCGGGTTCATACACTGCTGATAACTTGAAATTGCAAACATCACGAATATTTTTTTTTTGGTATTTGAAAGCATTATCTTTCAATGACTGTTCTGAATTCATTAACTGTTGCCGTTTTTGTTCTAAAACTTTATTTTTGATGAGTCATCAAGAAAAAAAATCACTGTCACAAGGTCTGGGGAGCGCGGGGAATATTTATTTATGATAAGTTATACAAGTACTTAAAATTATTGACAAAAAAAACATAACATTGTCTTAAGCTAACATGTACAGGAGATACAACAAACAGTAGTTATAATAAATTACAAAGTCATTAAAGTGTAAAATTATTCAATATTAATATGTATAATATTTAAGTTCAATATATGTATGTATACCACAAAATATTACCAAATTTTACCTAGTAGACTTACGTAATTGTCGAAGACTTGTTTTATAGTGGTAAAGAATTCAGATTTGTTTTTAGTGGAACAGCGCTTACATAGAACAAGAAGAATTGATTTTTTCGAGAATTTTATGGATAGATCTTGAGATATAGAAAACACATGGACTCACTTGTAGAACGAGATGCAAGTTGCTTCGCAGAATCGAAACCTCATGTTGATGCAGGGTTACTCAACTCCAGAGGCAAAGTATTGTCCTTAGTATTTTGTTTATATTACGTTATTTATATTAATAAAGGAGAGCACAAAGTTAGTACTTAGCTATTTCTAAATATTGTTGTGATATTCTGGCGAATACTATATATACTTATATTAAAAATATCTAAATTGTTGCGAAACTCATTTTCAAGTATTTACATACGAATTATAGAGGAGTTAATTTTATAATTAGTATAGCAATTTTCGGTATAAAAGGGATTGAGCTGTCTTGTGGATCTAGTGGGAATACGAAATGAAATACTTGCGAGTAAGTGAGGTGCATCGATTACTGAGTGAATGATTTTGTATAGCAGTACTATATCGGCTCAATGGTATCTTTTCGTCAAATTATCTGTTCGGTAAGTTTTCATTAAGAAAGACCCTCACATCATAATGGTTGAAAGGAGGTGCACCGTCTTTCTAGAAATAAAGTCCTAGCCATCCTTAAACCCTCACGAACGTATGGTATGACAAATTCTTACGGCAATTTTAAGTAAACGGCGCAGTGTAAAAATGTATATACATTTTTGGAACGTATACATATAATTATACATGCACACCAACACGCCGTCGCTCTATCGGGAAAGGCAGATAGGAGAGATCGCCAGACTTTGTATTGTATTACACTTTTGTTGTATATAATATAACCTGGTAGGTTTATTGTCATATACTAATCTCTTTAAACCAACCAAAAATATGATAAAGAGGTCTTAAGTGAAAACCAGACTGGTATCCTTTTTAAAAAATCTGGGTTCCATCGGGATTTAAACCCGTAACTGAAGTTGAAAGACAGGCGTGTTACCAACCAGACAAGAAGGTCACTGGAGATTTTTTCTGTCGTGACATAATCTTTGGCTTCTTCTGTATCCATACAACTTCTCATATATGTCCTACGATTCCTCTGACTTTTTACATTTCCTTCTTTCAAAATACCGTACACTTGATACAATCATACTAGTCTTTCTCTAGCACATCTTCCACTCACAGTTACAATGATTTTTTCATTCATTCATTCCCCGTGCCCCAACCATCTGAACGTAAGTTTTTTATCTTACTAATCACATAAGCTTTAATTAAGTTCACATTCATCCTTAATCACTTAATTCTGTTTTATGTCATACATGGTCACCCCATGTATTCTTCTGAGTACAAGCATTTCTACAGTATTTATTCGGCTCTTTTCAGTCTTTGTCTACATCCATGTTTAAGTCCCATACATCAAAATTTATACTACAACACTGCTTTAGTCTCACATTGATTTTTCATTGACACCTATGCTGTCTTTTGTTATGTATGAAACCCTCAGTACTGTTTTTTTGGTTATCATTCAAACTGACCTGGTGCTAAGACGCTTGTCGGCCGATCCCGCTGGAACCCAGATTTAAAAAAAATGGGATTCCAGTCTTCACTTATGGACCATTAAAACATTTTTCTGGTTGATTGGAAGAGATTGTATCATGGCAAAAAGCTCGCCAGGATAAAAAAAACTGTTATAAGGTATTACACCGTATAAATAATTGTAATAACAATTGGAAATATCAGGTCCGATTGGGAATAATCAATTTAATTGATGCTAATGTAAGTAACATATTTCAAATGCTCTTCCAGGAACTGCCCCCTGCAACGGCGATAGTGGAGGCGGGATGTTCTTCCCCGAGCCCGGTCCAGCGAACCTTGACACGTGGTACCTTCGGGGTATCGTCTCCCTCACCGTGGCCCGCAAGGACAAAAACATCTGCGACCCCTCGGCTTACACCCTCTTCACCGACACCTCTCAGTATGACGGTTTCATCAATCAACATCTTTAATGGGGTCCTTTTATTCCCTGAAACTTTTATGTCGGTGGTGGAATATGGTAAACTATAAAAGCGTTTGCGTCCGAATCATATTTAACCTATAGAAGTAAAAAACATGTGTCAACGATTCTCATTCTGTTATAAGTTGATAAAAATCCAAAACGTATGCAACCGATTCGTATTTAACCTATGGAAGTATAACCATGTGTTAAAGTTTCTCATTCTGTAATAAGTTGATGAAACTCCAAAACGTATGCATCCGTTTTATATTTAACCTATGGAAGTAAAACCATGTGTCAAAGTTTCTCATTTTGTAATAAGTTGATGAAATTCCAACACGTTTGCATTCGATTCATATTTAGCCTAAGGAAGTATAACCATGTGTCAAAGTTTCTCATTTTGTAATAAGTTGATGAAACTCCAAAACGTATGCATCCGTTTTATATTTAGCCTAAGGAAGTATAACCATGTGTCAAAGTTTCTCATTTTGTAATAAGTTGATGAAACTCGAAAACGTATGCATCCGATTCATATTTAATCTATGGAAGTATAACCATGTGTAAAGTTTCTCATTCTGTAATAAGTTGATTAAACTCGAAAACGTATGCATCCGATTCATATTTAACCTATGGAAGTATAACCATGTGTCAAAGTTTCTCATTCTGTTATTAGTTGATGAAACTCCAAAACGTATGCATCCGTTTTATATTTAACCTATGGAAGTAAAACCATGTGTCAAAGTTTCTCATTCTGTAATAAGTTGGAGAGACTTTAAAAAGTTTCCACCCGAACCGTATTTAACCTGAGGAAATATGACCACGCATCAGAGCATCGAAACAAAGTTCAATGGCTTTTAATCTGACGGGTGAAAGGAATTTTCACATTCTGTTATTATATTTCATGCCTTACAACCCCAATTATCTTTCATACACACGGACGTTTTCTTCAATCGGGTGATTAAAGACTCCTTTGCATATAACCACACCACATTTCACACATCTGCATTTGTTGTTCACTTTGCGCGACTGTGGAATGAATTTTCCAGATTAATCAGATGTGCACCATCATTTACTATTTATATTTTAGTGCTTTTTATTTTTAGATCGAAAAATATTATACCGCTTATAGTACATTTTCCTCCCACTTTCCCGTTGATTTCCTTCCTTATCCTTGAAGAACTTCTATTCAAGCAGTACTATTATTGATCTCTAGAGATAAGTGATATATTTGTTATTTTTTGTTTGAATATAAACGATAAACATTTTTCAAGAATCTGTTATGGATTAAATAAGTTTAATATATCAATGATGAGCTGGTTGGCTGGAAGAAATTGCTGTGTAGCAACAAGTCCGCCATACGTACCATGCTTAACCATACATATTAAATAAAACTATACAAACTGAAGTTATCAAAGTATTTATATTTTTTCCCATATACTCCTTGATCAAAAAGTTTTAGGACCGGCCACCGTGTGGCGCTGTCAGTCACCCGATCGGAATTCTTTGTTTTTTGTTAGGTTACCACATCTATCATTGACACTTCCCTCCAAATTTCCAAAGGTGTTTCGAGGATTGGATCAAGCGCTGGCGTAAGTGCGTTGCAGTCGATGGGGAGTACTTTGAAGGGGACCATATCGATTTTGATGAATAAACTCGTATTTTCGATTTGATGAATAAATAGTATTGACTTGTTGAATTTGGCGGAAGGGGTTTTACAATTAATATTCACGCTAAGCAAGCGGGCGTCTGAGGTTCAATTTCTGACGGGTTAACTTCTACAATATATATTTTTTAAATCAGAATTTATGTTTTTCTGTTTGCTTAAATGCTGCTTATTAATATTATTTATAGCGCTATTATATAAAACAGCATGGTCGCACGATAAAGCACTGGACTTTCGTGTTTGAAGGTTGCCAGTTCGAAGCCTGCGCTATGCTACTCCCTTTGAATAACTCAGGCATTTTTCCCGCCTTGTATTCGGGGGTAGAATGATGCCTGACTTCGGTCATATATTTTATTCCAAAAGTATAAAAAAACATGTCAGTGTGCTCCGATCAGTGTCATGTCAGTGTTATTGCATGGAGTGGACTCATGGACCCCCAAAGTTGGTAGTATGAACCGACTGGAAGCATTCGAAATGTGGATGCCTTGTGTTGCTGAAGAATGCTACGGATACCCTGGACGGATATGGTCAGCAACACAAGGGTTCTTCAAAGAGCCAAAGTTGATTGAGAGCTGCTGACTAATATTAAAATCCGAAAGGTGTCCTATTTGGGTCATGTGCTTAGAGGATCAAAGTACAAATTACTGCACCTGATCATCCAAGACAAAATAGAGGGTCGAAGAGGTGTTGGCTGGAGGGAAATCTCCTGGCTCCGCAATATACGTCATTGAACTTGTATAAAGAGCGTTGGGGGTATTTTTCGGGCTGCCGGGGACAAAGATGCCTACTCTCAGGTGATAGTCGACGTTGGGGGGACCTGACATGACACTGGGGAGAAGAATAATAAGATAAGGGTGAATCCTCGTGTCAAGGCACAGTAAGAATATTTCAGTTTGTTTTTTCATGATGTGTCATCTCCTATCGGCGGTTAAACACCTTCATGAGAAGCCTTATCATATTCCCTGCAACCCGGAACAACTCAGTAGAAACGTTGTTTTAAGAAAATAAACTTCACAATAGCTTCGAGAGGAGCATCTAGTAAAACAAACTCTCAAAATATATGCAACTGCTGGGCTCAAACAATATAGTGTAGAAAAGTTAGAAGTCGAAGGATAAAACGACTTAATATAGACAGTGTCTGTACACAATGGGCAGAAGAAGAAATACCACAGATGGTCAAAAGTGGTAACAGAATCTGTGGGCAGTCAACAGTTAACCTGGTTTTTAGTCTTTCTTATCTTCAACATTGTTATAAATGAAGTCTAGGTACTGAGCAATGTCAGTAAAAATGGTGTAGAAGTCCGGATCGCAGGAGGGCTGGTCGCGCTTGGATACCCCTAGAGAAACAATGCCTCGAAGTTGCCACGAGTTCCCCGAGTAACCCTCACAGGAGAGATAGAAGCCTCCGCCACTGTCCCCGTTGCAAGCTGCGGTTCCTGGAAATTAATAAAAAATGAACAGATTTCTTGAAATATTTTTAATGTCTCAACATTGTGGTACGTAACCAAAATTAACTCATAAAATAAGACTGCATTCATAAGGCTGCACGGCAGTTTGGAATTTGACAACCTGTCTATATTAGAGTTCTTCCGAGAGCAGCGTGCTATTGGACCGTGTCGAGAAAAAAATACCAAATAAATAATAAAAAATATGCATTTAAATAAAATGTAAATTGGGAATATTTAACGATAAAGATTAATTTTTACATTAATTTCTAATACAGAAACTAATGGAAAAACTGTGTGTCTGTGGATCTTTCTCGACAGCCGTCCAGAGGAAAACCAAATAACTCCTGGATGAATCAATACTCCAAAATCCTGCAGAGAAACGGCCTAGATGAAAGCGACACCCAGAACTGAGAACGAGAAGAGCCGACCCCAACATCCTACCTAGGCAAAGCGATGGGACAGTGCCAGGAAGAAGAAGAAGACATTGATTTCTGCTACACATGTTTCTATATCCTCTATCCAGGCTATCTTCAGGCGGATTGATTCCGATTTGTTATGAGGACTGTACTTAGATCAGGCTAGAGTTTTATTAAGTAGAAATAATGTGTTGATTATTAAGCATTGAATGAAAAAAAAAATATTAATAATAATTAGCACTTATCGGCCACATCAGAGATACTTTGTGAAAATCGGGAATAAATTCACCAATACAATCAAACGTGTGACAGTGTGTGACGTAGGTATATTCCTTCTAAAAATCGCTATGGGTGAGGAAGCGACGCTATTCACGTCTCACTCTCTCTACTTCGGTATATGGGAACGCAAAAAATTGAATCTCAGTTCGCTCGCTTCAGTAGCTCTCGGGCATTCGTTTGAGTGGTCTCTTCGCCCGTTTTGTGAACGTCGGCCGATGTTTTTTGTTTCATGTTCTCAACAATTAAATTTCAATTTTTATTACTTTTGACATAATTTTGACAAATTTAATTAATTTAAGCGATTGGCTATGAATATTTTTATTTTTCCGATTTTAAATCGCTCATTTTTACATGTGTATTGAAAACACCGCACCGGAACGAGCGGAAAATGTTAACAAAAGCAAAATAGTAATAAATAACCAAAGAATGCAAAAACTTCTTTATTTTTTCCCTTGGAGCCATTTTTTCCCTTGGAGAACTGAGATTCAATTTTTTGCGTTCCCATATACCGAAGTAGAGTGAGAGTGAGACGTGAATAGCGTCGCTTCCTCACCCATAGCGGTTTTTTAGAATTAATATACCTACGTCACACACTGGCACACGTTTGATTGTATTGGTGAATTTATTCCCGATTTTCACAAAATATCTCTGATGTGGCCGATAAGTGCTAATTATTATTAATATTATGTATTTCATTCAATGCGTAAATGTATTATGGAGGAATACCTAAAATCTGAACCCAGTATTTACTATATTTATAGAGATATTAAAGTTTTTAGAAGCAATGTGTACTAGTTACACATCACAGGGAAGGAAGGGTTATTGGCTTAGTGTAGGTCTAATGTTTTTAAATTTATTGTTATATGTATAAGTATTTATGATGTATCCAAAACTTCAACTTGACTACATTTGAAATAATGATTTTTATTAATTACATGGGATAGGAGATAGAAACACATGTAGTGGTGATTAATTTAATTAGTGGAATAGTTAAATAACTTATTGTTAAATATTCTAATACAAAGTTCCACCTGTGTCCGCCCCATACTGACATACAGCATAGATTCCAGAGCCGACACTGTCAGAACCAAAAATCTCCTTTGAACCAGCAAAATGAAGGTACTCAGAAGTATCGCTGGCAAAACCCTTCGTGATAGAGTACGAAACACAGAAATCCGAAGGATGTGCGAAGTTGAAGATATTGCCAGATGGGGACGACAGAGAAGAAGGTTCTGGAACGAACATGTATCCAGAATGGCGGAACCAAGAGTCGTAAGAATGGCCAGGGACAGTATCCCCCAAGCATGCAGACCTCCAGGATGACCTCCCAAAAGATGGAAAGACAACTGGTAGTCGACGTCACAAGAAGGAAACGATGATGCAGGACCATAACAGGCCAACAGGCCTAAAAGAAGATGAAGAAGAATATAATACACTTAATAATATTAAAATATTATTAATAATTATTAATATTAAAATAATGAATAATAATTTATTAATAAATAAAATATTTAATAATAATAAATAATAAATTAATAATGATTTAATAATATTAAAATAATAATATAATACACCGTTTCACTTTTCGTGACGTTCAGACCAATTTATCCTACCGCGCCTATAGAAGTTTCACTTAACAAAAACTGAACGCGAAGTGTTTAAAGTGCTTTTCATTTTCTACATTAAAATCAATTAAATACGGTAACAACTTCGGAAAAGGTTTGATAATTTTTGAAAATCTGCGCTGATTATTACCGTTAGCGAAGCCAGCGCAGAAGGAGCTGTTGCTGAGAAACTTTGCGTAGAAGCTGGGATTGGTCTTGACACAGTCCAGGTCTGACTTCACGGGCATCACGGCCTGCTTCAGTTGAGCGGAATATTTGGCGCTCCTGGTAGCACCCCAGCCCACAACCTGGAGAAATATTTTCAGAGGGTTAACAGCAAAAAATAGACTAATAAATTTTGTTGGCAAAATGGTTTGTATATTTTTATTTTCCACTAACAATTCATTTTTCTTTCTTCTTCTTAATAGCGTGCTCACTGCTGAACATCGTTTTAACTTAAATTATTTAAATATTTAAAAATAACATATAAACTTTCATTACGATATTCCTAATTTTAATTTGAGTAAACCTTTCATAAAAAATCAGAGCTCAAAAACAAGCCGGCCACTAAAAATGGGTTGTCATAATTTTAATCCGGTCTTAAAGTGTCAACAGGAAATTTACATGTTTTTGAAATGAGAGTACGTGTTTTTTTTTCCAATCAAGTTCTTGTTATAAGATTTTTTAGGGTGGGAATGGGCAACCTTTTTAGGCTTTTGGGCTACATTTAGTTTTATGGTAATTGTATTAGGCTTTTTTATTTTTATTTTACGATTATTCATTTAAATATTTTTTGCGATCATGTAACTTTCTTTATTTGTATTTGTATTTGTCTGTTTGATTGGAAGAGATTGCCGCTTAGCAATAACCCCACCGCATTGTTTTACAATTAAGTACAGTGAAACCCCGTTTTTACGTGCCCGGAATTCACGTTTTCGCGCTATTTGCGTCCAATTTGTACAATCCCGTTTTATTTTAGTACATTTAGTACCCGCTTTTACGTTTTTATTTCCCGTAATTTACGTTTGAAATATTTAACATGCAAATTAATATATAAACATATTTAATTCAATGCACGATGATTTAAAATATTTGAAATGAATATTTGGAAGCAGAAATATGTTGTTTCTAGTGTAAGTGTAATATACACGTGTGCATCTGCAGCGCTCATGGTCAAGGTTACACGAGTCGTGTAATACGATGCAATTGGTGGGGAATTTAGCGAATCAGAGGCAGGCAGACTGTATATGTATTTGGTCAATCTATGCTTGTGTTTTAAACATATCGGTCGTGTACATACAATTTCAACTGTCGTGTATTTCGTGTCAATTTACATTTTTTTCATTTCTTTTATTACGTTCAATCCCTTCAAATAATGTCTCAGCAAAGAAAAACATTATCGATTCGAGAGAAAAGAAAAATTCTCGAAAAAGTGAACCAACCCGTTGGTTCACGTGTTTCGCTCGTGAGTGATTTGGGGATACCCATTACAATTTTGGCTACGATAATAAAAAAATGCGAATCGATTGAAAAAAGTTTTCCGATTTGCGTGATTATCTAAATAAAAAATATTTTTCAATTATTAATTTTTTTTTTCTAGCCCCGAATCTAGGTTTTCCCTCCAATTACGTTTTTTTTATCAGTCACTTCAAAAACGTATAAACGGGGTTTCACTGTATTTAATAAATAAACTCAATTATTTTTCTTTGTTTTTAACAAATCACTTACATTTAACCGTTGATTAAAATATATAAATAATAAAATGGTGAAGGTAAGAAAACTTGAGTGGAAAAGCGCATCCGCGGAATATTAAATTATATACGTTGGCTAATATGTCAGAGATACATTTATCCAAATAATGCAAGAATAAAATGAAGCAATTAATAAGTTTTGTACATAAAAGTTTAGTTAATACCTTAACCTCTTCAGACCTGACGCCCATTATAATGGACATAGAATTTATATGCACTTTGTAAACAACTTTGTGGAATATTTCTGTTCCCAACAATAATAAATAAAGTGTAGGTTACTGTATTATCGACTTACAACGTTTTGGGCGCCATCTATCTAAACTAATACGACATAATGTTGCATTTAGCGTAAATGATATACTTACAACCAAGAGTATTTTTTTTAAACCTTAGAATTAATTCACATCGGGTTGAAAATAACTCACGGTACAGATAAAAGGTAGTAGCTTCGCACAGAATCGACGATGGGAACATAAAAATGATAATGGGGATAACTTACATAACCATATTTCCCCGTGAGATCAGCCCTGCTCGCGTAGCATTCTTTGGGCAAGCAAATGGGATGCACCGATTGGGTGAATTCCACTTCAGTGGACAGTTTCAGAATGGCGATATCGTTTTTCAAAATCAGTTTGATAAATTCGGGATGAAGGACTATTTCGTGAACCTGTAAATATAATATAATAACCACAATTCAGAATTAGAACTGGAACTGGTTAAAATAATTTAAAATTTGATTGACATATCATAAAAAATAATTAATATAATTAAGTAAAAGGAATAACAATATGACAACAACTGAAATAATAAAACAACAATAAAACAATTGAGCCACAATAATAATAACAGGACAACAACAATAATGGGGCAGCAGAATAATATTAAAACATCAACAATAATAATGGGGCAGCGGAATAATATTGAGGCAACAATAGTCATACGGAGCAGCATAATAATATTAAGACAACAACAATAATAAAGTAATTGGACTGCATAATAATAGAAATAATGGGGCAGAAGAATAATCTTGAGACAACAATAGTAATAACGGTGCAGCAGAATAATAATAAGACAACAACAATAATAATTGGGCTGCAGAATAATATTGAGACAATAATAGTAATAACGGATTAGCAGACTGATATTTACATAACAATAATAATTGGGCTGCAGAATAATATTGAGAAAATAATAGTAATAATGGGGCAGCTGAAATATATTGAGACAACAATAGTAATAACGGTGCAGCAGAATAATAATAAGACAACAACAATAATAATTGGGCTGCAGAATGATATTGAGACAATAATAGTAATAATCAAGCAGCAGAATAATATTGAGACAACAATAGTAAAAACAGTGCAGCAGAATAATAATAAGACAACCACAATAATAATTGGGCTGCAGAATGATATTGAGACAATAATAGTAATAATGGGGCAGCAGAATAATATTAACACAACAATAATAATTGGGCTGCCGAACAATATTGAGGCAGCAACAATAATAATGGGGCAGCAGAATAATATTGAAACAATAATAGTAATAACAGAGCAGCAGAATAATATTAAGACAACAACAATAATAATTCGATTGCAGAATAATATTGAGGCAACAACAATAGTAATAGGGCTGTAAAATAATATTGAGGCAACAACAATATTAATGGGGCTGTAGAATAATATTGAGGGAACAATAATAAAAGTGAAGCAGCAGAACACTATTGAGCCAACAACAATAATAATAGGGCAGCAGAATATTTAGCCAACAACAACAATAATGGGGCTTCAAAATAATATTGAGGTATCAACAATAATAATGGGGCTGCAGAATATTATTGAGCCAACAACAATAATAATGAAGCTGCACAATAATACTGAGGCAACAAATACAATAATGGGGCAATTGAGGCAACAAATACAATAATAATATGAATGAAATACAAACAGTTCTCTCTTGCAGTCCAGGATCTCCACCTAGATAGTTCAGCTTTCCCAATGATACAAGAAGTCTTTCGGCCAGTAGTATTGCTCCATTTTCAATAACACAGTGTCCAGCTGAAAACACACGACTTTACAATATATTAAGCTAGGGTCTAAATACCCAAATTTTACAACTTTATTTTCTTTCTTTGTTTAACATTAAAAAAGTTATAATACTATAAATTTTTATTTCATTTGATCACTTAGACGACTAAAGTGACTTTAGTTGGTAAGACGCCTTAGGTACGAGTTTGATGCACGTACCTCAGGCGAATATCAACTACGCCAGGTACGAGTTTGATGCACGTACCTCAGCCAACTACACCAGATACGAGTATGATGCACGTACCTTTGGCGAATATCAACTACGCCACGTACGAGTTTGATGCACGTACCTCAGGCGAATATCAACTACGCCAGGTACGAGTTTGATGCACGTATCTCAGGCGAATATCAACTACGCCACGTACGAGTTTGATGCACGTACCTCAGGCGAATATCAACTACACCAGATACGAGTATGATGCACGTACCTTTGGCGAATATCAACTACGCCACGTACGAGTTTGATGCACGTACCTCAGGCGAATATCAACTACGCCAGGTACGAGTTTGATGCACGTACCTCAGGCGAATATCAACTACACCAGATACGAGTATGATGCACGTACCTTTGGCGAATATCAACTACGCCACGTACGAGTTTGATGCACGTACCTCAGGCGAATATCAACTACGCCAGGTACGAGTTTGATACACGTATCTCAGGCGAATATGAATTACGCCAGGTACGAGTTTGATGCACGTACTTCAGGCGAATATCAACTACGCCACGTACGAGTTTGATGCACGTACCTCAGGCGAATATCAACTACGCCACGTACGATTTTGATGCACGTACCTCAGGCGAATATCAACTACGCCAGGTACGAGTTTGATGCACGTACCTCAGGCGAATATCAACTACGCCACGTACGAGTTTGATGCACGTACCTCAGGCGAATATCAACTACGCCACGTACGAGTTTGATGCACGTACTTCAGGCGAATATCAACTACGCCACGTACGAGTTTGATGCACGTACCTCAGGCGAATATCAACTACGCCACGTACGAGTTTGATGCACGTACCTCAGGCGAATATCAACTACGCCAGGTACGAGTTTGATGCACGTACCTCAGGCGAATATCAACTACGCCACGTACGAGTTTGATGCACGTACCTCAGGCGAATATCAACTACGCCACGTACGAGTTTGATGCACGTACCTCAGGCGAATATCAACTACGCCACGTACGAGTTTGATGCACGTACCTCAGGCGAATATCAACTACGCCAGGTACGAGTTTGATGCACGTACCTCAGGCGAATATCAACTACGCCACGTACGAGTTTGATGCACATACCTCAGGCGAATATCAACTACGAGTTTGATGCACGTACCTCAGGCGAATATCAACTACGCCAGATACGAGTTTGATGCACGTACCTCAGGCAAATATCAACTATGCCAACTATGAGTTGGTCCCGAGAGGTACAAGTTTAATACATGTTAGGACCTGATATTTTTAAAATGGGTTCCATTCTGATATTCCTATACATATTTTTAGCATATTTCTGCTTTGATGGAAGACAAACTGCCAAGTTGTACTGTGTACAACATACATAATACTGTAACACCATTTCCCTATCAGAGTAGGCAGAGAGGACAGAGCGCCAGACTTTCCTATCTCAACATAAATCCTTCGCCACTTCTACACCCATACAGCTTCTACGATTTCTCTTACTCTAAGTTTTTCTACTTTCAAGATTTCATTCACTAGATCTAACCATACTTTCCTTGGTCTTCGTCTCACATAATTTTTAATAAAATTTACGCAAATATATCTGTTTAGTTATTCTTTTTTCATTGATTCGTCCCACATGCCCAAACAACACACAACACATCTTACGCAACACATAAGCCTTAAGTTCACATTTATCCCTAATCACTTCATTTCTGTCTTTCGGAGTGTTGTACCGTGTAATTTGGATTATGACGCCGACGTTTCGAAAACTTGCAGTTTTCATCTTCAAGTCTTGTTCGTGGCAACTTCGCCATAAATCCAAGCGCGCCGTTAGTATGTCATCAGCTTACATCAATCTGCAGGATCATCTTGCTGCAGGAATTCGTCATTCCACGCATTTGTGAGAAGTAAAGAGATGAAGAGAGCTTTTATTTCCAGCAAGATGGTGTACATCCCGACCACCATTGTGATGCGAGTCTCTATCTCAATGAACATTTGCCGAACAGATGGATTGGACGTGGTGGTAGCATTGAACCCCCTTGCTCAGACCTCACACCGATGGTTTTTTTTTATAGGAAATTATAAAACTGGCAATATAGAATTAATTGAGCCGTTGAAATAGAATGCGCCCAAATACCATAACAAACGATTCGTGATGTTTGAGATTCCACGTTATCAACAGTACATGAATCAGAATGGCCATCAACTTGAGCATTTGCGATGATTAAAAAAAATCTACACTTCTTCTTTAACACTTCCCTTACTGTGCTAAAAAATTACGCCAGTTACGGTGTTGGACACTGAGGGTACACTAAAAATGTATGTTTTAAATTAAAATTATGCAAAATCTATTAGTTTTTTTTTTAATTAGCTATAAACATCATTTTATTGTGAAATAAAATGTCGAATAATATAAAATAAGTGTAAAAAATGATAAAATAATAGTTGAAACAGAGAAGTGACATTTCTATACGACTATAATTTTCCCACAGCGTCGTTCGGTCTGCGCAACGTTCAGAATGCGCATGACTGAAAAGAGGTCTCCAACCTTTTAACACTTCCCTTACTGTGCTAAAAAATTACGCCAGTAACGGCGTTGGACACTGAGGGTACACTAAACATGTATGTTTCAAATTAAAATTATGCAAAATCTGCTAGGTCATTTTTTGTTATTAGCTATAAACATAATTTTATTATGTAATAAAATGTCGAATAATATAAAATAAAGGTAAGAAATGATAAAATAAGAGCTAAAACAGAAAGGCATTTCTATAAGAATATTATTTTTACGCTGCGTCGTTCGGTCTGCGCAACATTCAGAATGCGCATGCGTGATAAGAGATTTCCAGCCTTTTAATTTTTTTTCATAAAATTATACAATAAAATGTAGCGTGTATTTTTTTGGCAATAAAACCATAATTCGAATAAAGACAATAAATAACATATAAACAAAATATAAAATGAATATATAAATTCAAAAATCAAGGTTTTAGGGCGAGAAATTTATATAGTATAAACAAACACGAAATTCAAAATTATATTATATATAAACAAACACGAAATTCAAATCAATAAAATATATGCAATTTGGAAAATATAAACACTACAGAAAATTTGAAAATAGGACAAACATATCATATAATATAATCAAAGTTTAATCCTGTGGAGAAAGTTATCGCAATTGGGGCATGAAACCACTTTTTTTTTACTATATTCTACGTACTAAACACGCAGGTGTTTGACAAATATTGCAGAATAGCCTGGTTTTTTTTCTCGAATGTTTTTAATAAAACCCACAACTTCCTCTTTTGAGGACCTCACGGGGTGCCAACAGGGTATTATTTACTAATGTTTCGGATATTGACTCGCCACAATATGTTAAAACTGTATTAAAAGCATCTTGTTGTTGCTATTTTTCCTTTTTAAGATATTGGGCATTGCCAATTCCAAACTTAACTCTCTTGTGAAATGTTTTCGGTGGTATTAATTATTTTGTTTCCACTCTGGATATTTGTCTATCCATAAGAGGTATGCATTCAATGCAGCCATATCTATAATTTCCATAAAAAGACGGAAAGGCCATCTTCTCGTTGACCTTGAGCAAGAGTACTCTCAAGTAATTTGGTCTCCCGTATCTACTCCAATTTTCGTATTATTATAATGATGTATAATTACTATAGTGGCTTTTGTTTTTCTGAATAATCAATTTCTGCATCATTGAATTGAGTGGATAATAATAATACTGCTTTATTTTTTTGTGGTACACACGAAACAAGTATTTTATTTTCAGCTACTATGGATTGTTTTCTCTCTAGACGGTATAAATTCAAGTGAGATTACTCTTTTATTTTTTCGAAGCGTGCCAGTTAGAGTTAAACCTTTTAATAAAAGATTATCGGCTAATTTGATGGAGGTAATAAAAATACCTGTGGTTATCCTCCTGTTCGTGCCATACTGCGGTTGAACCATTTCTATAACTACTCAGTTACCTTGATTTATCTCTCTCTACGATTATTTATCATACCAGAATAAGCCTGTAAATTTGTTATGCGTCATATGCCGCCGCAGTCGGCAGCAACCCAGATTTTGATGCCATATTTACCAAGTTTAGACTTCATGTACACGCGAAATGAACAATTCTCTCTAAAGTTTGGCAAACGTTCATCTACAGTTATATTCGAAGATGGAGAATAATTGCTTTTGCACATATCCATAAACATTTTTGAAATCCACTTAATTGGTTCTAATTTATCTGAAAAAACCCTGATATCTCTCTTCTCGGGTTTCTTTATCATCAAAACGAATATGACTGTAAATATAGATGAATCTATCTCGAGACAGAGCTGTTGTGAAAAATGACTGGCAAAAGGGACTTTCACTTATCCACAATTCACTCAAAGATAGCTTTCGTGTTCGATTTCTGCCAGGTGCGAGCAATATTCCAATGAATTCATATAACTCGTCTTTTGATATTGGTTGGTTCTTTTCTGAATGAATTCGATTTAAATGACGATTTGTTTCTTAAACATCACTTTTACCACCTCTTCATTTACAAACAGACAACACATATCTTTTATGGAATGTACATTTATACTTGAATATCTCAGTCCAGAATCTTCGATGAGAATATTTGATACCCGACCGATGCCTCGAAGATTGAGGTGGTACTCGTAATGAACTCCATTCGAATCCATGTTTTGATGTAAATAATATTTCTTCGTCTTCTTCACTCGTCTCCAAATCAGAATATACTTCATCCTGTACCTCGACAAAATCTTCTGATTCTGATATATTGCCTGTCGCCTTAAATTCCAAATCGCTATCATCGCCGTCGATATTTCCCGCCATCTCAATTATTATATTTTAAAAAATGAAATAATAAATAAAATGTACATTTATTATAAAAAGAGTAATGGTACAATATAACATACCAGATAAAAAATGATAATAGAAAAAACATACCAGATAAAAATAAAAAATAACAATCAGGATTATAAAACTGGTGACGATCCCCTGGAACGGGCGCTATAAGAACTGTCAAAAAAGAATGAGTGTTTGACATTTCGTCAATTCGCGATTTAAAATCATTAATTTCTGTTGAATTAACTATGAATGTTTTGTTTCCTAATGACATCATTCAAATCATAGAGGTTTCGATGAGGAATACATAAAGTATGAAGACCCTGCAAGCAGTATATTTCGAGAAATTAAATAAAATATAAGTCATGATCACTCGCTATCCATCACCGTACGGCAAGTGTTAACCACTTAATGCCCTTGAACGAGACCCTCTCGCGCACCAAATGCGTTCTTTGCCTGCAGTTGTGAGGGGTCGTGTTTTGTGTTGCTTATTTGGAATTTACGATATTGTGTTCGTATTTACGTAGGTCTATGTTTAACACAATGCTTTCAAATCTACCATACCAATTGAATTTTTAATTTTTATTCATTTTTTAAATTAAAATATGTTTAAATTGTTATGTTTCAATTGAAAAGTGTATAAACTTAAAATAAAACACAAAAAAAATACGTGATGTTTTTTGAAATACTCTTTGTAAAAAAACCCCTAGCATTAAGTGGTTAATTAGATATATCTTAATTAAACTTCGATTTACCTTATTTTCTTTGTAGGTGGCATATCGGAGGAAATAGCACGAAGGACAAAACTAGCGTAGAACTCATTTCGACCTTTAAACAACATCTTCAAAAGTAATCTCCCAATATCCTTAAAGCGAAGTGTTTACAACCAGTGCATTCTTCCAGTACTTACGTATGGCTGCGAGACATGGACGCTCACAGTAAAGAACACACCAAAGCTCCAGACCGCACAAAGGGGCATGGAGAGATGCATTTTGGGATATACTAAAAGATACCATAAACGAAACACCTGGATTCGCAATATAACATAGGTAGAAGACGTTATAAAGGTGTGCAAAAGAATGAAGTGACAATGGGTAGCCAGAATGTCAGATTCCCGATGGACATCCAAAATAATCCAATAGTACCCAAGAGGCATAAAGAGGCCTAGCAGGAGACCGAAGGTACGCTGGATAGATGAAATCAGGAAGTATGGCAGCATCACATGGCATCAACGAGCAAAAAACCGAACTATTTGGAGTCGGCTTGGGGAGACCTTCATCCGGCAGTGGATCGACCCTGGTTGACAATGATGATGATACCTTAATAAATACTGAATAATCATGCAAAATGTGTTTACTTTTTTTAGGAACAACCTGTATTTAATTATATTTACCAGTTAAAACTCTAGTTCTACTTATCAGAGTTCCTCCGCAAATATACTTAAGTTCAGCACTAGAAGTTCTCAATCTGTAGATGGCCGCATGCCACGGCCAGTCCCCGACCCTCGCACTATCTCCAGCAGTTATCAATTCCTGGTGGGACATCGTTCTCTTCCCACAAACTTTTACAGGAGGCTTCTGTATCGATACTTTCCTTGTTTTGTTGTGTTCTTCAAAAACGTTATCTGGCAAACTAGGTACGACTTGTAAAAATTTATCCCAAACTCCCTGCAAACATCAATAAAATCAATTCCAAATTGGTAATGTTGAGCTCTTATATGACGACAAATAAAGAAGGTGTGTCATTGAGTAAACAGGACAAAGAGTTCTTAGCAGGGTGAATTGTCTGAACAAAAATTGTAATAAACAGTATGCCTATTTTCCTCACAAGACTTAACCAAGAAGTGGCGTGACCTGATGTACGAGTATATGCCCAATTCGTATCCCATCACCCACGCCTACATATTTAGATATACCATTCATACATTTCAAACACACAATCAAATTATGAATTAGAAATCCCTAGGTGATGTTATGAAATCAATTTAAAATCAACTAGTTTGCGTTCATATGGAACCTAAGAGAAATTAAAAATGTCTGATAGTTAATCAAGTTCTAAAGAGATTTCTACGACACTTATATTCCAGGAAATATTTATTTTATTATTATTTATTTATTTATTATTACACACGACAAGAAATATACATAATTTGTGAAAAAACAACAGGTTATCTAATTTGGACATACAATTTTAATGGACCTGGGTTTGTTGCCTTTCATTTGTCGTATCTCCAGTAAACTAGACTTTTGCCTGTATCTCACTGAGGATATTAAGCATGAAAAAATAAATCGATACTTCTTTCCGATTTTTGATTACACAAAAACAAAACCCCGTTGCACGTTCTCATCAACCTGACAAACAGTGACACTCAATTACAACTGGAAACATCATGCGAAATTAAACTCCTCACACATCATCACTCCAGAAAGACCAATAATATTCATCCCACCATATACCGCACACAATCATAAGAATAAAAATAAAAAAACATACAGAAACACAAAAACAACAATAAGAAACCCACACTCACGAGCCCACATAAATCTTTTCCACACATCATTCATCCTGAAAGCCCAAGTACTCAAAATCCTGTCGCAATAACAACCACGCTCCGATCGACTGTCTAAATGGTTTTCCTACCTTTATCTTTATTAAATTCGGCACGCCATTGTATGTCATGGGAGCCAAATAAACATATTACCTTTGGGCAAAATAAGTTTTAACTCTAGGGATGGTGAACATTTCATTAGTTGCCATGCGTGTCATGTGTCTCTGCTGAGTCTGCATCTTCCCTTCCTCTCGATGGTAGTGCCAGAGAATTGATTTGAGATGCAAATATGGATCATTTCAACAATTTTGGATAAGTATACTTGACTTTTATTCGTTATATGGTAAATGAGATCTAAGCATCTGTTAGTGTATATAATTTATCTTCTTCGTGGCCTCAATGCTGAGGAACGTGATCCACAAATTGCTGAGCATATTCATGTCGTTTTCTTAAGACAAACAGTGTGGTGGTTTCTCATTGCATTATAGTAATTGTATGTATACCATACATGGTGTACGCATTATGAGCCTTGTTGCCAAACACAAAATAATATCAAAACCCCAGAAGAAAAGATGCACTTGCGGATATTAAGTGAAAGCACGTGTTGTAAAATTGTATTGAGATCTATTTATTTATTTAATTCTTTTATTGCAAACACAATCTGGAGGGCTTATTGTCAGGCACCAATCTCTTCCAACCAACCAGACAAAAGTAAATTAAACAAGTTACATGGTCGCATAAATCTTTCAAATAACTATCCATTCCCACGAAATCCATAAATACATACGTGAGCATATGCCCACGAACCCCACAAAGACGGACAATCGCCCGAACATTATTTTTCATATAAAGTGAGATATCATCAATCAAAAGGAAAGGAAGGGATGGTGGAGACGAAACGAAAAAAAAAAAACAGGAATGAAACACGTTATTTTACTGACTAAATTAAGAGTTTTTCAGTTGCTTCATAAAGCATACCAAGGGAGGAGCGGAGATCTACTAGTGAAGGTAAGAGTTGGATGGATTAGGAGAGGGCACAAGGATACTATAGCAGCAGAAGTAACAAGCCTATGTGTCCCACCACTAAGTTAAGCCATCGGTTCCACACTGTTTACAAGGTAATGGTAGCTATCGGTACACTGACAGTTACTTGAAGTCAAAACTGAAGATTTTGAGATAATAATGGAGACTAGGGGCTAAAAGAACTTTCTAGACTACACAAATTTACAACGCTTGTGTTCATGTATTCTAGTTGTTATGTTTTTTTAGTCATTCTTATATATTCGTATGTATATATTTTAAAAACTACATTATTTTCCATATACATCATTTGTATGAGTTTATATCCCTTGTCTTTGACATTAAATTTGTTTTTAATACATAGTATTGTTAGTGTCATATGCATATTTTATTCTGTTGGCAGTAAACGTGACACAATCGGGAAAAAGTAATTCACTCCAAAAAAATAAAGCTTTCTTAACCTTTCCCTTCCTGTGCTAAAAAAATCGACGCATTCCGGTGCTGTGTAGTCAATACACATGTAAAAATGAGGGATTTAAAATCAGAAAAATAAGAATATTCATCCATAGCCAATCGCTTAAATTAATTAAATTTGAAATCATAAGTGATAATAATTGAAATTTAATTGCTAAAAACATGAAAAAAATATCGGCCGACGTTCACAAAATGGACGAAGTGACCACCTCAAACGAATGCCCGCGAGCTACTGAAGCGAGATAAACGAGCGAACTGAGATTCTATTTTTTGCGTTCCCATATACCGAAGTTGAGTGAGAGGCACACGTTTGATTGTATTGGTGAATTCATTCCCGATTTTCACAAAATATCTCTGATGTGGCCGATAAGTGCTAATTATTATTAATATTATTGAGCTTCAGAAGTAATGTGTACTAGTTACACATCACAGGGAAGGAAAGGTTAAGTAAGATGAAAGAAACTGGTTTGCGAATGTCGAACGAATAAATAAAGAAGACTGACAAAACAAATATGTAGGACAAACATGAGTGGAAGGCGTGTGAGAGAAGACCAAGGGCAGTATGGTTGGATCAAGTGAATTATATTTAAAAAAAAAAGTTAAAGTAGAAAGTCAGAAAAATCTTAGAAACTTCATGAGAAGGTGTATGAATATAGATGAGGCTAAGGATGTGTTTCGAGATAGTAAACTCTGGCAATCTGTCCTCTGATGTGGCCGATAAGTGCTGATTATTATTAATATAATTTTTTTTCATTCAAAGCGTAAATGTATTACGGAGGAATACCTAAAATCTGAACCCAGTATTTATTATATTTATAGAGATAAGAAAATAGTTTATAATGAAATTCAATCTACCATATGGACGCCATTAGAGCAGACCTCCTCCATGTTGATCTTGGCGCTTATCAGGTTAGGGTAGGGCTTCCCTTCCCTAGGCTGCACCGTGAGGGTGAGGTTCTCCCTAAGCCTGTTGAGGGTCACGGCGTGGAGTGACAACGAATCATCGTACAATGAAAGCCATTCGAAATTCTGAAAAGAAGATAAAAATAAGAAATTCTTAAAAAAAAGTCAAGTAGGTGTTTTTTTTATCTCGTATGATACATTCTGCATATCCAAATTGGTGATTCGGACATATTGAAGTGCGTGGCTAGGAGACAGTTTTATCATAGGTCTTGTCATTACATCAATATCTTTCAACCTATCCGAATTATTGGCTCGGACATATTGAAAAGCGTAGTTGGGTGGTAAATTGCTTTTAGCTCTAACAATTAAGACATTGGTTTAAGTACTACTGGACATATTGAATTGAGTGGGACTGGGAGACAATATTATCATAGGCCTTAGTATTCAAACTCCCAGATAAAGAATAATTTTTGGTTTGTCATTAAGGGAACAGCTGGACAATATACAGCGTCTCCAAAATGTTAATCTAAGATTTATTTTCAACCTACGTAAGTACGATCATATAACTTCATACCAAAAGGCATTGAACTGGTTGAATGTTAGAAATAGACGCCAAAATCACGTACTGTCTCTATTGTACAATATCAACTGTCCCGCGCCGCCCCCTCTTATCTCGCCGAAAATTTTCAGCGTTTTTCCAATCATGGATTAGCACTACGCTCAAACAGAGATTGTCTATAGGTCTTTCCGGTTCACCGCTCATTTTTTCGTAAGTCGTCCTTAACTCTTCATGCAGTGAGACTCTGGAATTAGTTACAAACCAATATAAGACTCGCTCCGTCCTTGGCATGCTTTAAGAAGCGACTGTAAAAAACTCTTAATTTCTAGTCAGTAAAATAACGTGTTTCATTCCTGATTTTTCTTTTCCTTTCCTCTCCACCATCCCTTCCTTTTCTTTTGATTAATGATATCTCACTTTATATGAAAAATAATGTTCGGGTAATTGTCCACCTTTATGGGGTTCGTGGGCAAGTGCTCACGTATGTCTTTATGGATTTCGTGGAGATGGATAGTCATTTGAATGATTTATGCGACCATGTAACTTGCTTCATTTACTTTTGTCTAGTTGATCGGAAGAGATTGCCGTCTGGCAATAAACCCACCAGATTGTATTTGCAATAAAAGTGTTAAATAAATAAATAAGTTTAATTGTTTCTTGAATCTTCGAAAAGACAATAGTTTCACTTTGTGGGGCCATTTTTTTTACATAAAAGGAAAAAATAAGTAAAATAAAAAACTTATTTTATATTTTTGTGTTCACCACAGGTTGGGTTGAAAAAACTTATTTTATATTTTTGTGTTCACCACAGGTTGGGTTGAAAACCCTATTTTATATTTTTGTGTTCACCACCACAGGTTAACCCTTCCTTCCCTATGATGTGGTGGTGAACACAAAAATATAAAATAAGTTTTTTATTTTACTTATTTTTTCCTTTTATGTAAGTTTAATTGTTTTTCAAAAGTTTTAGTTGTTCTTGCTCCTTAGAGTTCCTTTCGTAAGATTCCGATAAGTTCTTCAACCAGGACATGCGTATTCCCGCACTTCTTCTGGCCTGAACCCTTCTATTGTTAGTTTAAGATGTTATATTATGTTCCTCGCATTATATGCCAAAATCACCATTCTTACACTTAAAAAAAGGACGACGTAAAAAAAGAGGAGCGGTGAACTGGAAAGGCCAATAGACAGTATCTGTTTGAGCGTAGCGCTAATCCATGATTGGAAAGACGTTGAAAATTTTCGGGGAGATAAGAGGGAGTAGTTTCATCGCTATACCATCTTACAAATATTATTTTTATGAACATTGTTTTTCATATAAAGTGAGATATCATCAATCAAAAGAAAAGGGAGGAATGGTGGAGAGGAAATGAAAAGGATGTTAGAAAGGAAAAGAAACTTACTAATGTAACGTTGGCCAACGAATCAAACTTAAGTTTGATATCAGTCCTTGCTGGTAGGTAAAAGAACTTAGCTGGTATAATCACAACTGTGTAGTACGATGGGTTTTTCTTATCGAATATTTCTAATATCTTGGTCGTTCCATTACAAGGGAAATCTTCCAAGATATCCAGCTGATCTGTGTCTTTTTCTAATTGGACAGACCCGACTAGTGATACAACTAAAATTAATACACAAGAAACAAACTTCCACATTATGAAAATTGTTTTTCCAATTAAGTTACTAACTTTGAAAACTTTAACGTTATTGCTATATTTTAAATGTGTTTTTTTTTCCTCAATCAGGACTTCATTTCATCTTGTCCGAGAGTATACAAATTTCACATCAATACATATTTGCGACAAAGATCACAGTTAAAAGGAAACTGAATAATTTACTCATTATTCTGTCTCCTTCAAAAATTTCAACAGAGTCGGTCCATGTTAACATTTCGCAACGCCCAATGGCCAATGACACAATGGCCGTTTAAAATATTCAAAAAACAGCCAGTCTAAATGATTTTAAATATGTCATCGGTCATTTGCTTTCTTATTCCAGTTTTCTTCTAAGTTCAGATTTTTAAAATTCTGGAAAACATTTTCTGGAAGCTTTTATCTCATACATGAATTATAAAATTTCTCTGTCGTGGTATACCGAGTGGACAGAGTGGCAGAGTTTACTATCTCGACACGCATCCTTAGCCTCATCCTATATTCATACACCTTCTCATGAAGTTTTTACGATTTTAAGACTTTCTACTTTTACATCTTTAAAAATATCATTCACTTGATCCAACCATACTCTCCTTGTCACCTCTCACACGGCTTCCACTCACGTTTCTCCTTCATATTTATTTTGTTAGTCTTTCTTTATTTATTTGTTCGACATTCACAAACCAGCTCCTTTTTATCTTACTTAACCCTTCTTTCCCTATGATGTGTAACTAGTACACATTGCTTCTAAAAACTTGAATATCTCTATAAATATAATAAATACTGGGTTCAGATTTTAGGTATTCCTCCGTAATACATTTACGCATTGAATGAAAAAATAATATTAATTATAATTAGCACTTATCGGCCACATCAGAGATATTTTGTGAAAATCGGGAATAAATTCACCAATACAATAAAACGTGTGCCAGTGTGTGACGTAAGTATATTCATTTAAAAAATGGGTGGGTGAGGAAGCGACGCTATTCACGTCTCACTCTCACTATACTTCGGTATATGGGAACGCAAGATATAGAATCTCAGTTTGCAGTTATGTTTCTTCCTTCGAGGTATAACATATATAGGTCTCAGTCGCTGTAGGGCATCCATCTGAGGTGGTCTCTTCGCACGTTTTGTGAATGTCGGCCGATGTTTTTTTCATGTTTTCAGCAATTAAATTTCAATTGTTATCACTTTTCACTTTTAATTTAAGCGATTTGCAATGAATATTCTTATTTTTCCAATTTCGAATCGCTCATTTTTACATGTGTATTGAATACACAGTACCGGAACGGGCGGATTTTTTTAGCACAGGAAGGGAAAGGTTAAGGGAATAAAGGTTGAAAAAGATCCTATGGTTTATCTAATTTATTTAATCTCGCCATAAAATAAAGTTAATACATTCTCCATGAATGTAGTATAAATAAGGTAACAGTAGACAAATAAAAATATAATTTAATACATCTCCAAACAATCTTTGTAAAGCGATAACCACTTAAGTCGGATCTGTTTATATGCTATATGATTTATCAGAATGTAAACGGCCCAGTGTCAGGTACAAATCAACATTAAACTTTACCTTGTGAGATGAACATAAAAAACCTGTTTCTTGCGTGTTCACGTGGTATTTCGCACTTAATAGGGAAAAAAAAAACAACTAGTGTTATACACTTCACATGACAATTTTTTTCAACCTGAATTGAAAAATTATAATGAAATTTTTATAAAAATTATAATGAAACATACTATCTGGAAAAACAAGTATATGAACATCCAAAGCAAGGTGAGGATATACAAGACCTGTGTCCGCTCCATAATGACATACAGCATAGAGTCCAGAGCCGACACTTTCAGTACCAAATGAAAAGATATTCTTTTGTATATTTTTTAAATATATACGTAGGGTTGTGTTCCTTATAGGGTAAACAGAAAGAATCTTTAAACTTTTCTATCCAAGTACACAACTTTCGCCTCTTCAACATTCTTACATCTCCGTTATGTAAAATCTCTGTCTACCCCGATAGGGAAATGGCGTGATGGACTGAAGTGGACAGTTCTCCAAAAGTTGTTGCATTATTTACACTGCACAGAGTTTACAAACTTAAACTCATAATTGCAAAGAACACTATCTGGAAAAACAAGTATATGAACATCCAAAGCAAGGTGAGGATATACAAGACCTGTGTCCGTCCCATAATGACATACAGTATAGAGTCCAAAGACGACACTGTCAGTACCAAAAATCTCCTTCGAACCAGCGAAATGAATGTACTCAGGAGTATCGCTGGCAAAACCCTTCGTGATAGAGTACGAAACACAGAAATCCGAAGGATGTGCGAAGTTGTATATATTGTCAGATGGGGACGACAGAGAAGAAGGTTCTGGAACGAACACGTATCCAGAATGGCGGAACCAAGAGCCGTAAGAATGGCCAGGGACAGTACCCCCCAAGCAAGCAGACCTTCAGGATGACCTCCCAAAAGATGGAAAGACAGCTGCCAGTCGACGTCACAAGAGAGAAACGACGATGCAGGACCATAACAGGCCAACAGGCCTAAAATAAGATGAAGAAGATAATGAAATTGGACGCTAGAAAAACTGTCAGACAAGACACAATGTTTCCAGACAGTGATTATCATAAGATTGCATATACATAAACTATAGTTCGGAAATTCTAGGATGAGTCCTGTGACATCTCACAAATTTGCCCCAATATTATAATTTAACCTTATG
The DNA here is from genome assembly GCA_949825065.1 of Odontocerum albicorne. Taxonomy (NCBI): domain Eukaryota; kingdom Metazoa; phylum Arthropoda; class Insecta; order Trichoptera; family Odontoceridae; genus Odontocerum; species Odontocerum albicorne. Next base: position 53,699,462 of record OX463840.1, read on the forward strand.
TAATGTATTTACCTAAATAACTTGCTATTTATTAAAATCGAGGCTTTTATTAAAGTTGATAAAATAATTAAAATTACTGAACATCGTTACAAGGTTCTATTGGGGGAAATTTGCTAGCTGTCACAGGACTCATCCTAGAATTTCCGAACTATATTCACTTTAGTTGTATGAAATATGACGATTTTATCAGTTTTATTAATTTTTAATATCCTAAATGCTCTTTCCTTGACTGTTTAATATTTATTTTTGAATAATTCTGCTAAAAAGTTAGTACTTTCTCAGATTCGAGCCTTGAAATGAAATAATGCGTATCTTTTGAGGACTTTTGATAATTAAACTTATTTTGAATTAAATTGTAGTTTTTTTTAACCCATTTTTGTGTTTCTATCCCCATGCTGAAGGAGGTTGTAAAATATCACTTGTTGATTTCCCCCTTAATATTTTATTTTTCAATAATCTATCAAAAAAAATATCTACGATATCTCTATATGAGAGAGTTCGGTGTCTATCCATGGCTTTATCCTACTCAGTTCCTGCTGGGCATGCTCGGGTATAACTCCTTGAGCGTAAGAAGAGATCTACGTCTCCTGGTATACGTTGTCAGACTCGTTCGAGGAGTTGTGATGAGCTGTCCAGCATTACTACAAAGATTAGCGTTAAATGTTCCTAACAATTACACTAGACTGCGTCGGCAAGAACTGTTCTCAATAACATACGCAAGAACGGGCCCTCCAGCCGCTATGCCTGTTGGAAGGGCCTTAACTCTTCTGAACGGGACTGCTTCGGATATTGACATATTTCATATCACATTACCAAAAGCAAAAGTAAATTTTCTTCTAAGATTGACCGCGTTAGAAAGCACTCATCAACGTACTTAAGTGACTTTGAATATATGTGTATGTCTGTGTGTATCATATATATGTAACAATGTATATACATTATTTTTTATTTTATGTATATTTTTTTAATTTTTAATGTTAACATTTTTTGTATTTTTCAATGTAATTGCGCTAAACCTGTTTTGAGAAAATAAGTAAAACAAATTCTACATTTATGAAAATATATATTCATAAATATAGAATTTGTTTATATATGTATATATCATTTATACATCGTTCCCTTTTACACCGGTTCAAAAATTGTTAGCTATGTACTCGTATTTAAAATTCGTTTAGTTATCACGGACCCCCCGAGATTCAAATTTTAGAATTACTTTCGCAGAGAATCCAAGTATTCCTCTCTCGCTCTCTTGTATTCAATTCACGTATTCTTTCTTTGACGACAACCATCGTATGGGTTTTGGCCTGTGTTTTATATACATACTCGTATATATAGTACACAAAACAAACGGCCTATATCAGCGGTCTCGCTGTTATGGATTTGTGAAATCATGAAGAAAATCAACGTTACAGTTCTGCAATATACCTTAAATGAGATATACGTTTCGCATTTTAACGATTTTCTAACTACATCTGTGAAAAATCTAATCTCACGGACAGCATTTAAATTAGTTAGCGCTTAAACCTTTTTAAACAGAACAAATGTTTTGTTCGAAAATTAAGTATTTAGTTTGGTTTTTGCTTCAGAGATGGCAATAACTGTCACGATATTTTCAAAAATGATAACGTCAAATATATTTATATTGTTTAAAAAAATGATTTCTTCATGTACAGTTCATTAAAAATCACTAATAACGAAATATAAAGTAAAAAGCTGGTAGTCTGGAATAAAATATTTGGATTATAACACGATTTAATATTTGTCATTGCAGTATGCTTAAAGCTTAAAAAATCGTTATATCAAATTAATCCGATAAGCTTTCTTATAATGATGGAATATTTTGGTCATTATGATAACCTCCATGGCCTAGTTGCTAAGACGTACTAGGTTAGTCAAAAAGTTTTGAAAGCGGAAATGAAAATACATTTTTTTGGGGGGGAAATCACTTTTATTGCTCAGTATAGTCTCCCATAAGATCAATACACTTGGTCCAACGATCTTCCAACTTTGTTGTCCCATCACGGAAGTGACTTTCTGGAAGGCCTGCAAAATACTCCTCTACGACGGCTATAACCTCTTCGTTTGATGAAAAATGCTTTCCACGAAGGAATTTTTTGAGGTGTGAGAACAGCCAGAAGTCAGAGGAAGCTAAATCTGGCGAATAGGGTGGATGCTGCAACAATTCGTACCCCAATTCATTGATTTTCGCGATGGTTATTTGAGCTGTGTGAGCAGGTGCATTGTATTGATGAAAAATGATTTTCTTCTTCTACAAACCGGGTATTTTTTCACAAGTTTTTTCATCCAACCGGTCCAAAAGGTCACAATAATAATTAGAGTTGATTGTCTTACCAGTTTGGAGATAATCTATCAATAAAATTCCTTTTGCATCCCAAAAAACTGACGCTTACAACTTCTTGGCCGATTTCTGGACACGAACTCGCTTCGGAGCCAAAGTGCCTGGTTCACACCACTCCTTAGCCTCTTGTTTTGATTCAGGATCATGGTGGTAGACCCAAGTCTCGTCCATAGTGATGAATCGACGCAGAAAATCCTTTTTATCCTTTCGAAATTGCTCCAAATGTTGCTCAGAAAGTCGCATTCGAACGTGTTTTTGTTGCATTGTTAGCAAATGCGAAATTTTGGTTTTTCTACTGCTCCATAGATGTCGCTTTCAAAACTTATTGACTAACCTAGTATATCTTCCAGCCCGGGGAGTTGCGGGTTCGATTCCAATTTAAGACCCTTTCTCTGTTGTATCTTTCGAATCGTTGTCTGAAAGATGTTCTTTCGCAGATCAGTCGAGTTTTAAGGTATATTTGAGTGGTTTCAAAATATAGTTTTGCAGCAATCGAAGCCTTTTTGCGAAAGTACTGGCAACTTGCTGGACTGTATATGAACTCCAGTTATTTTCAATATATTTCTTAATCTTACCATCTCTTTAAAAAAACGTGCTCTTAATATTGCAAAATTTCTCGACATATTCTTATTTAAAAATGAAAAATCTCATTCAATATGCGAACTTTATTCAGAGCTTATTAAAGCGATCTCAAGACTTCAAAAGGAGGGCTTCGAAGTGAAACCTTTCTCTTGACTTTAAATAGCTGTTTTAGAATGAATCTATTTGCCTTGCACTCCCTTTTGTAGCTCGACCATAGTACGGTAAAGCTAAAAGGGGAGTGAAAAGAGGTCATTTTGTGAAATAAAATTCTTAATGAAAGGAAGTCAATGCATTGAAAAATATACGATATACAAAGGAAAAAAATATTATAAATAGTATTGTAAAATGAAAAGAACTTTATACGCACAGTATTTTTTATTAACTTTCTATTCTTTTACATTCTATACTCTTTGCCTACCTATAAAGGAGATTGTTTATTAGCCTTTCCAGTTCACCGCTCCTCGTTTTTTACGTCGTCCTTTACTGTCCATGCAGTGAGACTCTGGAATCAGTTACACACCAATATAAGACTCGCTCCATCCTTGGCATGCTTTAAGAAGCGACTGAAAAAACTCTTAATTTTTAGTCAATAAAATAACGTGTTTCATTCCTGATTTTTCTTTTCCTTTCCTCTCCACCATCCCTTCCTTTCATTTTGATTGATGATATCTCATTTTATATGAAAAAATAATGTTCGGATGATTGTCCGTCTAAATGGGGTTCGTGGGTATATGCTCACGTATGTGTTTATGGATTTCGTGTGGATGGATAGTCATTTGAATTATTTATAGGACCATGTAACTTGCTTCATTTAATTTTGTCTGATTGGTTGGTAGAGATAGCCGCCTGGCAATAAGCCCGTCAGATTGTATTTGCAATAAAAGTGTTAAATAAATAAATAAAGGAACTTTTCTCTCTTATTTTTTTTAATATTTATATTTGACAAACAGTCTTTTAGTAGATGGTTACGAGGGATATATCAAGGTGGGAACTATCAAAACACTGTGTAATGATATTAATAAACGGACAATTTATAAAGCGCCATTTAGAGGGCAAACCCTCTTCAAGGACGCTCCAATTTGGGAATCAAAAGACTTATTATTGACAGATTAAAAGTATTATAAAATGCTCGTAAATATAATATATACAAGTATGGGTTGAGAGTATAAGTGTAAAAAATGCTTGTAAATAGCAAAAATAACAAGTATGGGTTGAGTATAAGTGTAAAAAAGTAATGGCTGCGGCCATTTAAATAGTAACTTCCCAGCATCTGCAAATGTTCAAAAAACAAATTTATTAAAAAAACTCTCAGAAAACTACAGAGAAACTTTCGTAGGTCTTCCAACGTGTGACAGTAACACATGCAGCTTAAGGTGTAGTGTATGTGTGTAATTTATTTTATTTTTTATTTATTTATTATTACACATGACAATAAATACACATTAGTTGCGAAAAAACAACAGGTAATTTAATTTGGACATACAATTTTAATGGATCTGGGTTTGTTGCCTTTCACTTGTCGTGTCCCCAGTAAACTAGGGTTTTGTCTGTATCTCACTGAGGACATTTAGCTTGAAAAAATAAATCTATACTTCTTTCCGATTTTCGATTACACAAAAACAAAACCCCGTTGCACATTCTCATCAACTTGACAAACAGTGACACTCAATTACAACTGGAAACAACATGCGAAATCAAACTCTTCGCACAGCATCACTCCAGAAAGACTAAAAACGTTCATCCCATAATATACCGCACACAATCATAAATATACAAATACATATATAAAACAACAACAAAAACCAACACTCAAGAGCCCACATAAAAGTCATTCCTCTTGCAAGCCCAAGTACTCAAACTCATGTCGCAATAACAACCACGCTCCGATCGACTGCCTAAATGGTTTTCCTCCCTTTATCTTTATTGAATTCGGCACGTTCATATAAAATCATAAATTTTGATAAGACCTCCCAAAAAGAACTGCCTTGAAACATTTCTTAAAACTGCACACACCTCCCATATTTATAACACAAATTCGCTACTAGTTTTTTGAAATCCGTTTTATAACTTAGAGAAAAAAATATTGAAAAAATTGTAACGATAGAATTAGAAAATAAATTGTTATTAAACAATAATAAAAAATAGAACTTATATTAAAAAAAGTAGACGATACAGTAGGAAAAATCTTTATACAAAGTATTATAAACACTTCTCATATAAGAAATATAAGTGACAAAGACTAAATAACTTCAATTAATATCTTATGAAACATTTCTTTCAGCAAGTTTCAAAGTTTTTTACGTCTGAAATGTTGGTGAAAAATCACCAACTTTTCAGTCTTCTCGGGTGTAATTTTATCTCCAGAATATAAAACGACTTTAATTGTAGCAGTTAGCAAACTGGAGAGTGCTTTGAGAGGAAGAGAAACGGATAAAAGAAAAAGAAGACGGGAAATTCCCCATCCCGTGATGAAAGAGATTGATGGAGTCGGGTATATAAATTGCAGCCAGCTGCATCAGCGAGGATTCAAATAAATTTTAACGTTTTAGAAATCTTACTATACCAAGTTTTTTCGAAAAATAAACAATTAAAATTATTTTAAAATATTCTCAACAAAAAATAAACGAGAGTTAAATGTGTCCATGCATCTCAAAAATAGGTAGTTTTTAGGGCGCCGTGAAAAAGAAACTAAACACTCATAGTGCCCTTCGTGGCCTATAGTTCGAAAATTCTAGGATGAGTCCTGTGACAGCTCACAAATTTGCCCCAATACAACCTTGTAACGATGTTCAGTAACTTTAATTATTTTATCAACTTTAATATAAGCCTCGATTCTAATAAATAGCAAGTTATTTAGGTAAATACATTACATAAGGTTGTATTGGGGCAACTTTGTGAGCTGTCACAGGACTCATCCTAGAATTTCCGAACTATAGTTGGTACGATCCTGCTGAAATCCAGATTTTTTCAAAAATGATTCCAGACGAGTTTTCACTAAAGGTTTCTTTAACACCTTTCAAATTGGTTGGAAGATATTGTAACATGGCAATAAACCCGGCAGGTTTCATTTTTATTATTTAACAGTTTTATTTCAAATACAATCTGGCGGACTTATTCCCAGGCGGCAATCTCTTCCAACCAACCAGATTGAATACATACCGCATTGTTATTTCCAAGAACGCTACCTTTACAAATTCTTCATCAGCAAATAACTTATTTATTTATTTAACACTTTTATTGCAAATACAATCTGGCGGGTTTATTGCCAGGCGACAATCTCTTCCAATCAACCAGACAAAAGTAAATAAAGCAAGTTACGTGGTCGAATAAATCATTCAAATGACTATCCATCCCCACGAAATCCATAAACATATACGTAAACACATGCCCACGAACCCCACAAAGACGGATAATCACCCGAACATTATTTTTCATATAAAGTGAGATATCATCAATCAGAAGGAAAGGAAGGGATGGTGGAGAGGAAAGGAAAATAAAAATCAGGAATGAAACACGTTATTTTACTGACTAGAAATTAAGAGGTTTTTCAGTCGCTTCTTAAAGCATGCCAAGGACGGAGCGAGTCTTATATTGGTTTGTAACTGATTCCAGAGTCTCACTGCATGGACAGTAAAGGAAAGAGGAGCGATGAACTGGAAAGGTCAATAGACAATCTCTGTTTGAGCGTAGCGTTAATCTATGATTGGAAAGACGCTGAAAATGACTGTATACAACGTATATCGTATACTGAAAATTACTGTATACAACGTGTACTGAAAATTACAGTGTACAACGAAAATGTAATACAGTAAATAGTGTCGTGGAAAGCAAAAATAATTAAATCCGCTGGCTTTGAAGAAGGCGTTGGAGACTTCATAGTCAAGCGATTTTAAGAAATCATTAGAAAATATGTGGTCGCATTTGGTGTTTCAAAGTCCAAAATGATCTGGCGTTGCAAAGTATTACCAAATTATGTGTTAACATAATTTGGCAGTACATATTACATCGATCAATAAGTCACGGGACTAACCAACAGATGGCGCCTCTAATAACAAATCCATACCATTCTCAGTTAGTACCAACCTTTAAAAGTTACGTATCAAACTTTCATGGCATTCCGACATTGTGTCATTGAATTACAGTGGTTTTAGTGACGCTACTTTTGCTGTTTTCAAAACAATGGAAAAAAACGAATTTCGTGTGTTGATAAAATATTGCTTTTTAATGGGAAAAAATACCGTTCAAACTCAGCGATGTCTTGAAAAGTGTTATCCGGGCTCTGTTCCGTCGAAAACAACCATTTGTCGGTGGTATGCTGATTTCAAACGCGGTCGTACAGACACAAATGATGCTGAACGCTCTGGTCGTCCAAATGAGGCTGTTACACCAGAAAACATAAAAAAACCCCTCAAAATCGTGTTGGAAAATTGCAAAGTAAAAATGCGTGAGATAGCTGACATCCTGAAGATATCATTTGGTAGTGTTTACACTATTTTGTGTGAACATTTGGTCACGAAAAAGCTTTTTTCGAAATGGGTGCGTTTGCTCACAATGGAACAGAAACAACAACGCATCGATGATTCAGAGCGCTGTCCGACAAGATGTATTATAGTACCCGTCAGTAAATAATACACATCGGGCTTAAGAAAGAGACTGTCGCTTTGTAGAGCGTCGTCTCTGTTGCACGGACTGTTAGCCCATCGTGCGGCAGAGACGACGCTCTACAAAGCGACAGTATCTTTCTTAAGCCCGATGTGTATTACTTACTGACGGGTACTGTAAGTCCAATCAGTACGCAGATGAACTGATGCAAGTTCGTAGGGATTCAATGCAAGACATGGATCGGGCTATCTCGGTCGATTTTTTAGAGTAACTAACTCAATGACATGGACATAAGCCCCTGGATCGTCAGCTAAGAGACCTCTTAAATTTGTAACGTTTTAAAGGCTTATAGTTGTAAATTTTCTTTCCTTGGTAAAAATATAATACTTCCATCACAACGAAAATGCGTTTAATTAAGTATCTTGTCTATTCTGGAGTCAACATCTTTACGAAAAAATACTGCTTTTAGAGTCTATCATCTTTGCAGAAAAATACCGTTCTCAGAGTCTATGTCTTTGCGGAGACTTAGGACTTTGAGAGAAAGATATGCAGAATACGTGTATTTGAAATGTGGTGCTGGTGAATGATATAACAAAGTCCATGGATGGCGAGGCGAACAATGTATCCATTCTCGAAGAACTGAAAGTCATCGACAGATTGTCTACAATATATCAACGATGAGTTCTTCGATTGTTTGGACACATAACTCGCTCTTATCATCCGCGACACATGGAACATGCGCCCACTGCTACCAGTAAAATAAACATGCGCCGTTGTTACGACCTAGGCGCAATAAAATTAACAATTATGACGTGTTCGCGTGAGCATTTTGCGCATAGTTTCGTATGCTCGATTTACTGTCGATAGCCTAGAAATAACTCATCTTGTATTTACTTATAAATGACTCCGGATCTAAAATATGAACTCTCATTTTATTTTGCCTTTTGAGAAATCTTTTTCTAATAAAAATGTATGACTCGCGTGACACATACTTTTAATTGAGTCGCACCACTTATTAATTTGATGAGAGTTTGTGACAGAGGCACTCGTATTGTAAAATCAACAATCGATTAAAATATATGACTCGCGTGATATATACTCGTACATATTATTGAGGTTCACTACTTATCAAGTTGAGAGTTTATGACAGAGGCACTTGTATTATAAAATCAACAATCGGTTAAAATATATGACTCGCATGATATATACATGTATGTTAATTGAGGCTCACTACTTATCAAGTTGATGAGAGTTTGTGACAGAGGCACTCGTATTATAAAATCAACAATCGGTTAAAATATATGACTCGCGTGATATATACATGTAATTGAGGCTCACTACTTATCAAGTTGATGACAGTTTGTGACAGAGGCACTCGTATTATAAAATCAACAATTGGTTAAAATATATGACTTGCGTGATATATACATGTCAATTGAGGATCACTACTTATTAAGTTGATGAAAGTTTGTAACAGAGGCACTCGTATTATGAAATCAACAATCGGTTAAATTATATGACTCGCGTGATATATACACGTTATTGAGGCTCACTACTTATCAAATTGATGAGAGTTTGTGACAGAGGCACTTGTATTATAAAATCAACAATCGGTTAAAATATATGACTCGCGTGATATATACATGTTAATTGAGGCTCACTACTTATTAAGTTGATGAAAGTTTGTAACAGAGGCACTCGTATTATAAAATCAACAATCGGTTAAAATATATGACTCGCGTGATATAAACATGTAATTAAGGCTCACCACTTATTAAGTTGAAGAGAGTTTGTGACAGAGGCTCTCGTATTATAATATCAACAATCGGTTAAAATATATGACTCGCGTGATATGTACATTTTATAGAGGCTCACCACTTATTAAGTTGATGAGAATTTGTGACAGAGGCTCTCGAATTATAATATCACCAATCGGTTAAAATATATGACTCGCGTGATATATACATGTTATTGAGGCTCACCACTTATTAAGTTGATGAGAGTTTGTGACAGAGGCACTCGTATTATAATATCAACAATCGGTTAAAATATATGACTCGCGTGATATATACATGTTATTGAGGCTCACCACTTATTAAGTTGATGAGAGTTTGTGACAGAGGCACTCGTATTATAAAATCAACAATCGGTTAAAATTTATGACTCGCGTGATATATGCATGTAATTAAGGCTCACCACTTATTAAGTTGATGAGAATTTGTGACAGAGGCACTTGTATTATAAAATCAACAATCGGTTAAAATATATGACTTGCGTGATATATACATGTCATTGAGGCTCACCACTTATTAAGTTGATGAGAATTTGTGACAGAGGCACTTGTATTATAAAATCAACAATCGGTTAAAATATATGACTTGCGTGATATATACATGTCATTGAGGCTCACCACTTATTAAGTTGATGAGAGTTTGTGACAGAGGCACTCGTATTATAAAATCAACAATCGGTTAAAATATATGACTCGCGTGATATATATACATACGTGTAATTGAGGCTCACTTCTTATCAAGTTGATGAGAATTTGTGACAGAGGCACTCGTATCATAAAATAAACAATCGGTTAAAATATATGACTCGCGTGATAAATACATGTAATGGAGGCTCACTTCTTATCAAGTTGATGAGAGTTTGTGACAGAGGCACTCGTATTATAAAATCAACAATCGGTTAAAGTATATGACTCGCGTGATATTTACATGTATGTTAATTGAGGCTCACTACTTATTAAGTTGATGAGAGTTTGTGACAGAGGCACTCTTATTATAAAATCGACAATCGGTTAAAATATATGACTCGCGTGATATTTACATGTATGTTAATTGAGGCTCACTACTTATCAAGTTGATGAGAGTTTGTGACAGAGGCACTCGTATTATAAACTCAACAATCGGTTAAATTATATGACTCGCGTGATATATACACGTTATTGAGGCTCACTACTTATCAAGTTGATGAAAGTTTGTAACAGAGGCACTCGTATTATAAAATCAACAATCGGTTAAAGTATATGACTCGCGTGATATTTACATGTATGTTAATTGAGGCTCACTACTTATTAAGTTGATGAGAGTTTGTGACAGAGGCACTCTTATTATAAAATCGACAATCGGTTAAAATATATGACTCGCGTGATATTTACATGTATGTTAATTGAGGCTCACTACTTATCAAGTTGATGAGAGTTTGTGACAGAGGCACTCGTATTATAAACTCAACAATCGGTTAAATTATATGACTCGCGTGATATATACACGTTATTGAGGCTCACTACTTATCAAGTTGATGAAAGTTTGTAACAGAGGCACTCGTATTATAAAATCAACAATCGGTTAAAGTATATGACTCGCGTGATATTTACATGTATGTTAATTGAGGCTCACTACTTATTAAGTTGATGAGAGTTTGTGACAGAGGCACTCTTATTATAAAATCGACAATCGGTTAAAATATATGACTCGCGTGATATTTACATGTATGTTAATTGAGGCTCACTACTTATCAAGTTGATGAGAGTTTGTGACAGAGGCACTCGTATTATAAACTCAACAATCGGTTAAATTATATGACTCGCGTGATATATACACGTTATTGAGGCTCACTACTTATCAAGTTGATGAAAGTTTGTAACAGAGGCACTCGTATTATAAAATCAACAATCGGTTAAATTATATGACTCGCGTGATATATACATGTAATTGAGGCTCACTACTTATCAAGTTGATGAGAGTTTGTGACAGAGGCACTCGTACGATATGATCAACAAACGGTCGGCGGTTCGAACCCCGCGCTGTGTTACTCACTCCGAACGACAGAGGCATTTTTTTCTGCGTAGTATTAGGGGGTATAAGAATGCCCATTATTTCGATCATATATATTCTTTGAAAAAAAAAAGGAAAAAACATACCGGTGTGCTCCTACGGTGAGCCATCGGATCCAGTACAGTAGTGTGGTCTGTGAGTTGGCTGTTGTGCAACGGCTTTTTCACTTAAAGGTGGTATAAGACCTTAATAAACAACACTATACGGCACAGATTCGCTTTCCAACTGAATTGAAGTTGGAATGGTGAGAAAATTCTCGACTACGAGACCCAGCAACGACGATGACGAAGACAGCTAAAAGCATAGTTTACTGGGGACACGACAAATGAAAGTGAACTGGGGACACGATAAATGAAAGTGAACAAAACCAGTTCCATGTAAATTGAGTGTCGACTTTAAATTACCGGTTATTTATTGCTTGTTGTTTTTTATTAATTATTTATTTATAAAATAACTTGTCAAGCAAAAAAAAAATAAAGATAATTTATACATCGCTGTTTCTTTCAGCAAATTCTCTTCAAGGGCGGTCCAATTCGGAACTCGAATCCACTCGAATCCATTGACAGAATAAATATATTACTAGCAGGCAACAACACTCAAAAACTTCTGACGTGAGCGAATACTGTTACCAGATTAAAATCCTTTAATTTTTTGTATACTGCCCTCATAAGCAATAACGCAGCTAATGGCAAAAGTTAAGTTTTGAGAAAACTGCACTTTTATGTTTTTCATTGCTGCTTAAAAATGTCGTGATTCATAAAAAAAAGCAGTAAAATGTGATTAATAAGCAAAAAACGCACCAAACGCTTAGGGCACTTGCTGTCTTTTTGCTTATGAATCACATTTTATTGTTTTTTTACTTAGAAAAACTTAGTATTGTGTAAAATTAAAAAAGACATTATGTCGATTTTTGTGTTGAAATAAATGGTTTTCTGTATTTTTTTTTAAGGATTATGGTTCAGAATTTAATATGAAATATTGCCTCATACTTCGTTAAATTTCTGATTTTTTCCCGTTAGCTGCGTTTTTGCTTATCGAACCCAAAACCCCCGGATGGAAGTCAAGTATCTTACCAACTAAGCCACGGAGGGCGTCAATGAATGGGATAAAGGCAAAGGAAATAATTATTTTATTTTATTTAAATGTTTCCTCAACAGTGCACTAGTCTGATTTGAATCGATTTGCTAAACATAGCTGGTTTAGACGTCTATCTTCTAGCGGAGATTTTGGATTCGATTCCTTTTGGTACTTATTTTTTCTGAGTCTACTCTGGTTTTCCTTTAAGACCTTTATAACATATTTCTGATTTGTTAGAAGAGTGCAATAAACATGACAATAAACCCGCCAGTTTGTACTGAAGGCATTTCTTTTATTCGTATAGAAATGATGATTCAGATATATTGAATAGCGTGCATGGGTGACAACATTGAAAAGCTTGGTTAGGTGACGACAGCTTCGGCTCCACTAATCGTGCTTTCAGATATAAAACCAGAAATCGCGTGTTCGTAATCCCGCACACGTAGAGGCAACACTACTTGCATAAGTTAAGCATGTGTTGCAAGCAAGCAAGTATTGCCACTAGAACTCTTAACAACGTTACTACTTTAGCGTGTGTCCTAGTAGGACGTGCTGATGATGTTGATGTTGACATCTCTGTATTCGCTTTAGTCGAATTCTGTGTTCCTTTTCGTTCGGGGTCATCAATTTAGCGGGATGCTTAATTTGATACGTCGTGATGATTTTGATTTGTTTGTATTTAAAATAAAATACGTCGATTCAGGAATGCGGGAAGTGAGAGTGAATAATCAATAAATAGTAAACAGAAATGAATGGTCAAGCGAATAATAATAAGTGCTCTTTATTCAACGATAAGTAGGTATATATAGAATTTCAGAACGGGACGCGTGACTGCGTCCGCGGTATATCTCGATCTCACTCCTGCGCGTGCTGAGGTGGTCGCAAGCGCTGCGGATAATACAGTGGGTAGGATATTTATTGTCGAAACGGCGAGACGGCGTGATATGTTCTCTTTCTACTTTGGAATGCGATGTAAATATTATTTGCGTGTAAACAGTGTTGACGTTCTGGTATGTGACAATTGTACATATCCAGAGGTTGATTCATCGGTCGTTGACCCTGCATGTTGACAATATTTTAGGGACGTGGGTACCCTACACTACGATCTCTTTTACCAGATTGAGAGCCTTTTTTTTCGTTAACCATCGGGAATTGAACCTTAGTTAAGCGTCTTTACAACTAGGCCACGACGGAGGTTGCCTATTCAATAAAATTGTAAAACAATGCAAATTATCTTTCTCTCATTTATGATTAATGATTGACATCCCTGAAAAAGCGTATCAAAGACGTCACAGGACATATTTCTGGTATATAGTCCATCCCTTATATAAATACCAATAATAAAACACGTGACCCATTTCCCAGCCAATGGGAGTGGTTGTTTTGTGTCCATAAATATCAGCTCATGGGGAATATAAAAACTCATCAATTCTCAATCATATTCTTTTATCCCTATTATTACTATTGGTTTATTGATGGCCTGGAGATCGCCTTATTCTAGATTCTGTTACATTTCATTACGTTTTATTTATTCTGGGCTCTGTTACATTTCTTAATGTATTGTATTTTGATAAAATACTATGCGTATCCAGAAAGTTAGTGTACTGAGGCTCTCACGACCGGATGGATTTTATTTTCGACATGTTGGCTACACTTCCGTGTAGCCTGACCCTTCCCCTCCGCAACGAGACCGGTTCGAGGTCAGTACGTTGAGAAGTGTTGAAGCGACAACACGTTTCGTGAAAAATGTCAATCCAATCTCCCGCCAAGTGCGAAATACCCGGTGTCATCCGTTATCTCGTTTGGAAGGGAAAACCTCCGGTTGAGGTTTATAATGAGGTGAAAACTGGATATGCCTCGTAACTTCCAAAAGTTCTATCCCCATTATAATTTTATACGTTCATACATATCACCACGCCATCTCCCTGTTGGGGTAGGTAGAAATAACGGAGCGCCAGACTTTCATATTTCAACACACATCCTTCGCTTCTTTTACATCTATACACCTTCTCATACAACGTCTACAATTCCTCTGACTTAATATGTTAAGTATCCTTTTTCCAGAATACTCGTATCACTTATTTGATTTCCTAAAAAGGGTTGACTTTAAATGTTCTCTAAAGTTGCGCACACCACCCTTATCCGAATACTAAGGTCTCGGCCACATAGATAGGAACCTCGCTTGGTGCTTAGAGCTACGCTGCGAGCTAGGTGACATATCCTAGCGTACCAATGCACCCCATACTATTGCAATGGCCACACTGCACGCTTCGCGCCACACTACGTGACAGCTCACAAATTTGCCCCAATACAACCTTGTAACGATGTTCAGTAATTTTAATTATTTCATCAACTTTAATATAAGCCTCAATTCTAATAAAAAGCGAGTTATTTAGGTAAATACATTACATAAGGTTGTATTGGGGCAAATTTGTGAGCTGTCACAGGACTCATCCTAGAATTTCCGAACTATGGATACAGCTATCGTGAATATTACTTTAATCGTTCAATCATTCAATTCCGACTCTGATATTTTTTTGTTAGTAGGCTATTGTTAAATTTGGATGGAAATTAAATTTTCTGCTTCATTTAAGTCATAAAACTCAGCGAGGAATACCATCGGACTTTGTGACACATAAATCACTTAATCAAAATAAATCTGCGCGGAAATCAAATACAAATTTTAAATACAATAAGAAACATTTTCGGAGAAATATTCTTATTCTACAGTACTTTTTAAAAGGGAATGTTTCATGAAAAAATAAATAAAAGGAATTTTAAAGATCGAATAAACTTTGATCATCATTCTGTCGACATAATTTTGAGTGCTTTTTACAATTTCAATTATTCTTGATATTTTTAAGCGAAAAATGCCAGTTTCTTTCAAAACATAGACATTCTCTTCGATCAGATAATGAGAAACTCCTTTGCATACCAATACAGCACACCAATATTTTCACTTGCGGTTCACTCGAGGTGACTACGGAATGAAATTTAAAAATGTATCAGATGTGTACCATCTTTATTTACGTTTAACCTTTCCTTCCCTGTGTTGGGTATCTTCTACACGTTGCTTCTAATAACCATCAATATCTCTATAAATATAATAAATACAAGGTTAAGATTTTAGGTATTCCTCCATAAATATATTTACGCATTGATTTAAAAAATAATATTAATAATAATCAGAATTTATCGACTACATCGAGGTGTTTCGTAAAGATCGAAAACAAATTCGCATTTAAACGCTGCGAGTGCCTCGTCTTGACGATAGGTGAATAGTATGCGGGAAGCGCGACACTATATTCGCATCTCACTCTTGCATACTCCACTGAATTGCGAGGAGCTGAATTGTCTCAACGTCGCAAGCATAAGCGTAAGCGCCGGGGTATGCGACTGACGTTCCGCGCCACTAGTAGCTTCTAAGCTTGCAAATAGGTTAGACGTACGCCCATTCCGTGAGCGTTGCCAGATGGGTTTTTAATGTTTTCAGCAAATAAATCCCAATTATTATAATTTTTAACTTCAATTATAATTAATTAAGGGGATTATCTATGAATGCTCTTATTTTTCCGATTTAAAATCGCTAATTTTTGACCGCGTACTCACTACCCAACGCCGGAGCGCGCGTTTCAATTTTAGCACCGTAAGTGAAGGTTTAAGAGAAAACTGAATAAAGACAACATTTTTTTTATAGAATCTTCAAAAATGCTATAGTTTCACTTTGTGGTGCCATGTTTTATATAAAAAGAAAAATAAGTAAATAAAACAGTTATTTTATATTTTTGTGTTCACCACAGGTTTCTTTTTGAGTTTACTACCGGTTTCGAAGACCACCGTCTTCATCGACAGGTGAAGATAAACTAAATTGCTAAAAATATATGTATCTTGTACAAGTGTAAATAATATAACAGCAATGAGGTAGGGGGGGGAGAAGTGGGGAGAGATGTGATTCAATGGTAAATGGGGCGGGGAAAAATGAAAATGAATCTTTCGGGCAGGTCAGGGCCTGGATGTCCAATTTAATTTAACTTCAACTGACGACGAAGACGATGGTCTTCGAAACCGGTAGTAAACCCAAAAATAAACCAGTGGTGAACACGAAAATATAAAATAAGTGTTTTATTTACTTATTTTTCGTTTTACATGTAATTTTATTATTACTATTAAACCTTCCTTGGCCTTCCTCTGATTCGCCTTCCTCTCGTATTTGTACTGTACATATTTGTTTATAAAAATATTATTTTGTGCGTTTACATAAATATTTCATAATAAATAAAAAAATCAATTCGCATTTGTATCACATACAGACCACCTATTAAAATATAACATCACTCAGAAAACCCTTCCCGATTTTCCTCTGATACCCTTCCTTAACATGAAATTTCTGTCTATCACTTATAAATATTGACGCAAAATATTGATATTTCGAAAAATTTAAGGTTTGGGACGAAAAATACGTAAAAAAGTGGATCAAATAATTGTTGTGTTGCGATTTTGGCAGTTTTTCGAGTGATAAGTGTGAAATTTCCGTCTCTATATTCAACCAAAAGTTTGAAATTTCGCTAAATTAGAGGTTTGGAACTAAAAACACGTAAACACGGTAAACAAATAATAAAAATGTCATGATTTTGTACATATATTCGAAAACGTGGACGTCAACGGCAGTTTTTCGAGTAAAAAGTATGAAACATCCGTCTATAAATATTGACGCAAAATATTGAAATTTCGAAAAAATTGAGTTTTGGGACAAAAAACACGAAAACACGTACAACAAATAATAATTCTGTAGTGATTTTGTACAAATATTCGTAAACGTGGACGTCAATGGCAGATTTTTGAGTTAATATTCACGCAAAACGTTTAAATTTCGAAAAATAAGTGATTTGGAACGAAAAATACGAAAACATGTAAAACAAATAATATGTGTTTTGTGATTTTGTACATGTAATCTAAAACTTAGACGTCAATGGCGGTTTTTCGAGTGAAAAGTATAAAATATTGGCCTATTTCTTATAAATATGCACAAAATATTGAAATTTCGAAAAATTTGCGGTTTGGGATGAAAAATACGAAAACACGTAGAACAAATATTAATTGTTACGTGATTTTGTACACCTTGTCTCTTAAACTTGGACGTCAATGGCAGTTTTTCGAGTGAAAAGTATGAAATTTCGGTCTATTTCTTATAAATATGGACTTAAAATATTAAAATTTCGAAAAATTTGCGGTTTGGGACAAAAAATACGACAACATGTGGAACAAATATAAATTATTACGTGATTTTGTACATCTAATCTTAAACTTAGACGTCAAGAGCAGTTTTTCGGGTGAAAAAAATGAGTTTTCTCCCTATTTCGTATGAATATGGACAAAAATATTGAAATTTTGATAAATTAGAAGTTATTGACGAAAAATACGAAAACACGTAGAACAAATAATAATTGTGTCGTGATTTTGTACATCTTACCTAAAACTTAAACGTCAATTGCAGTTTTTTGAGTGAAAAGTATGAAATTTCCGTGTATTACTTATAAATATTGGAGCAAAATATTGAAATTTCGTAAAATTAGAAGTTTGGTACGAAAATACGAAAACACGTAAAACAAACATTAATTCTTACTTGATTTTGAACATCTAATCTTAAACTTACACGTCAAGAGCAGTTTTTCGGGTAAAAAGTATGAAATTTCCCTCTATTTCTTATAAATATGGACTCCAAATATTGAAATTTTGATAAATCAGAGGTTTAGGACGAAAGATACGAAAACACGTAGAACAAATAATAATTCTGTCGTGATTTTGTACATCTTACCTAAAACTTAAACGTCAATTGCAGTTTTTTTAGTGAAAAGTATGAAATTTCTGTGTATTACTAATAAATATAGGCCCAAAATATTTAAATTTCGAAAAATTTGAAGTTTGGGACGAAAAATACGAAAACACGTAGAACAAACATTAATTGTTACGTGATTTTGTACATCTTCTCTTAAACTTGGAAGTCAATGGTAGTTTTTTGAGTGAAAAGTATGAAGTTTCGGTCTATTTCTTATAAATATGGACTTAAAATATTAAAAATACGAAAAATTTGCGGGTTGAGACAAAAATACGAAAACACGTCGAACAAATAATAATAGTGTAGTAATTTTGTACATCTTAGCTTAAACTTAGAAGTCAATTGCAGTTTTTTGAGTGAAAAGTATGAAATTTCCGTGTACTGGCGAGAAATATTGAAATTTCGAAAAATTTGAAGTTTGGGACAAAAAATAAGAAAACACGTAGAACAAATATTAATCGTCACGTGATTTTGTACATTAAATCTTAAACTTAGACGTCAAGAGCAGTTTTTCGGGTGTAAAGTATGAAATTTCCCTCTATTTCTTATAAATATGGACACCAAATATTGAAATTTTGATAAATTAGAGGTTTAGGACGAAATATACGAAAACACGTAGAAGAAATAATAATTGTTTCGTTATTTTGTACATCTTACCTAAAACTTACAAGTCAATTGCAGTTTTTTGAGTGAAAAGTATGAAATTTCCATGTATTACTTATAAATATAGGCGCAAAATATTGAAATTTCGAAAAATTAGAAGTTTGGGACGAAAAACACGAAAACACGCAGAACAAACATTAATTGTTATGTGATTTTGTACATCTTGTCTTAAACTTGGACGTCAATGGCAGTTTTTTGAGTGAAAAGTATGAAGTTTCGGTCTATTTCTTATAAATATGGACTTAAAATATTAAAATTTCGAAAAATTTGCGGTTTGAGACAAAAATACGAAAACACGTAGAACAAATAATAAAAGTGTGGTGATTTTGTACATCTTATCTTAAACTTAGACGTCAATTGCAGTCTTTTGAGTGAAAATTATGAAATTTTCTTGTATTGGCGCCAAATATAGAAATTTTGAAAATTTTTAAGTTTGGGACGAAAAATACGAAAACACGTAGAACAAATATTAATTGTTATGTGAGTTTATGCATCTTATCTTAAACTAAACCGTCAAGGGCAGTTTTTCGGGTGAAAATTATGAAATTTCCCTCTATTTCTTATATGCGAGTAAATGGACACCAAATATTGAAATTTTGATACATTCTAGGTTTAGGACAAAAAATACGAAAACACGTAGAACAAATATTAATTGTTACGTGATTTTGTACATCTTGTCTTAAACTTGGACGTCAATGGCAGTTTTTTGAGTGAAAAGTATGAAGTTTCGGTCTATTTCTTATAAATATGGACTTAAAATATTAAAATTTCGAAAAATTTGCGGTTTGGGACAAAAAATACGACAACATGTGGAACAAATATAAATTATTACGTGATTTTGTACATCTTATCTTAAACTTAGACGTCAAGAGCAGTTTTTCGGGTGAAAAAAATGAGTTTTCTCCCTATTTCGTATGAATATTGACAAAAATATTGAAATTTTGATAAATTAGAAGTTATTGACGAAAAATACGAAAACACGTAGAACAAATAATAATTGATTCGTGATTTTGTACATCTTACCTAAAACTTAAACGTCAATTGCAGTTTTTTGAGTGAAAAGTATGAAATTTCCGTGTATTACTTATAAATATTGGAGCAAAATATTGAAATTTCGTAAAATTAGAAGTTTGGTACGAAAATACGAAAACACGTAAAACAAACATTAATTATTACTTGATTTTGAACATCTAATCTTAAACTTACACGTCAAGAGCAGTTTTTCGGGTGAAAAGTATGAAATTTCCCTCTATTTCTTATAAATATGAACTCCAAATATTGAAATATTGATAAATCAGAGGTTTAGGACGAAAGATACGAAAACACGTAGAACAAATAATAATTGTGTTGTGATTTTGTACATCTTAGCTTAAACTTAGAAGTCAATTGCAGTTTTTTGAGTGAAAAGTATGAAATTTCCTTGTACTGGCGAGAAATATTGAAATTGCGAAAAATTTGAAGTATGGGACGAAAAATAAGAAAACACGTAGAACAAATATTAATCGTCACGTGATTTTGTACATAAAATCTTAAACTTAGACGTCAAGAGCAGTTTTTCGGGTGTAAAGTATGAAATTTCCCTCTATTTCTTATAAATATGGACACCAAATATTGAAATTTTGATAAATTAGAGGTTTAGGACGAAATATACGAAAACACGTAGAAGAAATAATAATTGTGTCGTTATTTTGTACATCTTACCTAAAATATGGAAATTTCGAAAAATTTTAATTTTGGGACGAAAAATAAGAAAACACGTAGAACAAATATTAATCGTTACGTGATTTTGTACATTAAATCTTAAACTAAGACGTCAAGAGCAGTTTTTTGAGTGAAAAGTATGAAATTTCCGTGTACTGGCGAGAAATATTGAAATTTCGATAAATTTTAATTTTGGGACGAAAAATAAGAAAACACGTAGAACAAATATTAATCGTTACGTGATTTTGTACATTTTATCCTAAACTTAGACGTCAAGAGCAGTTTTTCCGGTGAAAAGTATGAAATTTCCCTCTATTTCTTATAAATATGGACACCAAATATTGAAATTTTGATAAATTAGAGGTTTAGGATGAAATATACGAAAACACTTAGAAGAAAAAATAATTGTGTCGTGATTTTGAACATCTTACCTAAAACTTACAAGTCAATTGCAGTTTTTTGAGTGAAAAGTATGAAATTTCCGTGTATTACTTATGAATATAGGCGCAAAATATTGAAATTTCGAAAAATTAGAAGTTTGGGACGAAAAATACGAAAACACTCAGAACAAACATTAATTGTTATGTGATTTTGTACATCTTGTCTTAAACTTGGACGTATATGGCAATTTTTTGAGTGAAAAGTATGAAGTTTCGGTCTATTTCTTATAAATATGGACTTAAAATATTAAAATTTCGAAAAATTTGCGGTTTGAGACAAAAATACGAAAACACGTACAACAAATAATAATAGTGTGGTGATTTTGTACATCTTATCTTAAACTTACACGTCAATTGCAGTTTTTTGAGTGAAAATTATGAAATTTTCTTGTACTGGCGCCAAATATAGAAATTTTGAAAATTTTGAAGTTTGGGACGAAAAATACGAAAACACGTAGAACAAACATTAATTGTTATGTGATTTTGTACATCTTGTCTTTCACTTGGACGTCAATGGCAGTTTTTTGAGTGAAAAGTATGAAGTTTCGGTCTATTTCTTATAAATATGGACTTAAAATATTAAAAATACGAAAAATTTGCGGGTTGAGACAAAAATACGAAAACACGTCGAACAAATAATAATAGTGTAGTGATTTTGTACATCTTATCTTAAACTTAGAAGTCAATTGCAGTTTTTTGAGTGAAAAATATGAAATTTCTGTGTACTGGCGCAAAATATTGAAATTTCGAAAAATTTGAAGTTTGGGACGAAAACTAAGAAAACACGTAGAACAAATATTAATCGTTACGTGATTTTATACATTAAATCTTAAACTTAGACGTCAAGAGCAGTTTTTCGGGTGAAAAGTATGAAATTTCCCTCTATTTTATTATAAATATGGACACCAAATATTGAAATTTTGATACATTAGAGGTTTAGGACGAAATATACGAAAACACGTAGAAGAAATAATAATTTTGTCGTTATTTTGTACATCTTACCTAAAACTTACAAGTAAATTGCAGTTTTTTGAGTGAAAAGTATGAAATTTCCTTGTATTACTTATAAATATAGGCGCAAAATATTGAAATTTCGAAAAATTAGAAGTTTGGGACGAAAAATACGAAAACCCGCAGAACAAACATTAATTGTTTTGTGATTTTGTACATCTTGTCTTAAACTTGGACGTCAATGGCAGTTTTTTGAGTGAAAAGTATAAAGTTTCGGTCTATTTCTTATAAATATGGACTTAAAATATTAAAATTTCGAAAAATTTGCGGTTTGAGACAAAAATACGAAAACACGTACAACAAATAATAATAGTGTGGCGATTTTGTACATCTCATCTTAAACTTACACGTCAATTGCAGTTTTTTGAGTGAAAATTATGAAATTTTCTTGTACTGGCGCCAAATATAGAAAGTTTGAAAATTTTGAAGTTTGGGACGAAAAATACGAAAACACGTAGAACAAACATTAATTGTTACGTGATTTTGTACATCTTCTCTTAAACTTGGAAGTCAATGGTAGTTTTTTGAGTGAAAATTATAAAGTTTCGGTCTATTTCTTATAAATATGGAGTTAAAATATTAAAAATACGAAAAATTTGCGGGTTGAGACAAAAATACGAAAACACGTCGAACAAATAATAATAGTGTAGTGATTTTGTACATCTTATCTTAAACTTTGAAGTCAATTGCAGTTTTTTGAGTGAAAAATATGAAATTTCTGTGTACTGGCGCAAAATATTGAAATTTCGAAAAATTTGAAGTTTGGGACGAAAAATAAGAAAACACGTAGAACAAATATTAATCGTTACGTGATTTTATACATTAAATCTTAAACTTAGACGTCAAGAGCAGTTTTTCGGGTGAAAAGTATGAAATTTCCCTCTATTTTTTATAAATATGGACACCAAATATTGAAATTTTGATAAATTAGAGGTTTAGGACGAAATATACGAAAACACGTAGAAGAAATAATAATTGTGTCGTTATTTTGTACATCTTACCTAAAACTTACAAGTCAATTGCAGTTTTTTGAGTGAAAAGTATGAAATTTCCGTGTATTACTTATAAATATAGGCGCAAAATATTGAAATTTCGAAAAATTAGAAGTTTGGGACGAAAAATACGAAAACACGCAGAACAAACATTAATTGTTATGTGATTTTGTACATCTTGTCTTAAACTTGGACGTCAATGGCAGTTTTTTGAGTGAAAAGTATGAAGTTTCGGTCTATTTCTTATAAATATGGACTTAAAATATTAAAAATACGAAAAATTTGCAAGTTGAGACAAAAATACGAAAACACGTAGAACAAATAATAATAGTGTAGTGATTTTGTACATCTTATCTTAAACTTAGACGTCAATTGCAGTTTTTTGAGTGAAAAGTATGAAATTTCCGTGTACTGGCGCAAAATATGGAAATTTCGAAAAATTTTAATTTTGGGACGAAAAATAAGAAAACACTTAGAACAAATATTAATCGTTACGTGATTTTGTACATTTGATCTTAAACTTAGACGTCAAGAGCAGTTTTTCCGGTGAAAAGTATGAAATTTCCCTCTATTTCTTATAAATATGGACACCAAATATTGAAATTTTGATAAATTAGAGGTTTAGGATGAAATATACGAAAACACGTAGAAGAAATAATAATTGTGTCGTGATTTTGAACATCTTACCTAAAACTTACAAGTCAATTGCAGTTTTTTGAGTGAAAAGTATGAAATTTCCGTGTATTACTTATGAATATAGGCGCAAAATATTGAAATTTCGAAAAATTAGAAGTTTGGGACGAAAAATACGAAAACACGCAGAACAAACATTAATTGTTATGTGATTTTGTACATCTTGTCTTAAACTTGGACGTCAATGGCAGTTTTTTGAGTGAAAAGTATGAAGTTTCGGTCTATTTCTTATAAATATGGACTTAAAATATTAAAATTTCGAAAAATTTGCGGTTTGAGACAAAAATACGAAAACACGTACAACAAATAATAATAGTGTGGTGATTTTGTACATCTTATCTTAAACTTACACGTCAATTGCAGTTTTTTGAGTGAAAATTATGAAATTTTCTTGTACTGGCGCCAAATATAGAAATTTTGAAAATTTGGAAGTTTGGGACGAAAAATACGAAAACACGTAGAACAAACATTAATTGTTATGTGATTTTGTACATCTTGTCTTAAACTTGGACGTCAATGGCAGTTTTTTGAGTGAAAAGTATGAAGTTTCGGTCTATTTCTTATAAATATGGACTTAAAATATTAAAAATACGAAAAATTTGCGGGTTGAGACAAAAATACGAAAACACGTCGAACAAATAATAATAGTGTAGTGATTTTGTACATCTTATCTTAAACTTAGAAGTCAATTGCAGTTTTTTGAGTGAAAAATATGAAATTTCTGTGTACTGGCGCAAAATATTGAAATTTCGAAAAATTTTAAGTTTGGGACGAAAAATAAGAAAAGACGTAGAACAAATATTAATCGTTACGTGATTTTATACATTTAATCTTAAACTTAGACGTCAAGAGCAGTTTTCTGGTTGAAAATTATGAAATTTCCCTCTATTTTTTATAAATATGGACGCCAAATATTGAAATTTTGATAAATTAGAGGTTAAGTCGAAAAATACGAAAACACGCAGAACAAATAATAATTGTGTCGTGATTTTGTACATATTATCTAAAATTTAGACGTCAATGGCAGGTTTTTGAGTGAAAAGTATGAAATTTCCGTGTATTACTTATAAACATTGGCGCAAAATATTGTAATTTAAAAAATTTAAGGTTTTGGACGAAAAATACGAAAACACGTGGAACAAATATTAATTGTTTCGTGATTTTGTACATCTTGTCTTAAACTTGGACGTCAATGGCGGTTTTTCAAGTGAAAAGTATGAAATTTCTCTCTATTTCTTATATAAATATGGATATCAAATATAAAAATTTTGATAAATTAGAGATTTTGGACGAAAATTACGAAAACACGTAGAACAAGTAATAATTGTTACATGATTTTGTACGTCTCATCTCTTGAACTTTTACGTCAATGGCAGTTGTTTAAGTGAAAATTATAAAATTTCCGTGTATTATTACTATGGACACCAAATATTGAATTTCGAAAAATGTGGGGTTTGGGACGAAAAATACGAAAACACGTCGAACGAATAATTATTGTGTCATGATTTTGTACATATAATCTTAAACTTTGACGTCAATGGCAGTTTTTCGAGTGAAAAGTTTGTAATTTCTATCTATTACTACTTATAAATATTGACGCAAAATATTGAAATTTCGAAAAATTAGAGGTTTGGGACGAAAAATACGAAAACGAGTGGAACAAATATTAATTGTGTTGTGACTTTGTACATTTATTAATAAACTTGTACGTCTATGGCAGTTTTTCGAGTGAAAAGTATCAAGTTTCGGTCTATTTCTTATAAATATGGACTTAAAATATTAAAATTTCAAAAAATTTGCGGTTTGAGACAAAAATACGAAAACACGTTGAACAAATATGAATTTTCACGTGATTTTGTACATCTTAGCTTAAACTTAGACGTCAAGAGCAGTTTTTCGGGTGAAAAGTATGAAATTTCTCTCTTTTTTTTTATAAATATAGACACCTAATATTGAAATTTTGATAAGTTAAGGACGAACAATACGAAAACACGTAGAACAAATAATAATTGTGTGGTAATTTTGTACATCTTATCTAAAACTTAGACGTCAATGGCAGTTTTTTGAGTGAAGAGTATAAAATTTTGGTCTATTTCTTATAAATATGGACACAAAATATTGAAATTTCCAAAAATTTGCGGTTTGGGACGAAAAATACGAAAACACGCAGAACAAATATTAATTGTAACGTGAGTTTATGCATCTTATCTTAAACTAAGACGTCAAGGGCAGTTTTTCGGGTGAAAATTATGAAATTTCCCTCTATTTCTTATATACGAGTATATGGACACCAAATATTGAAATTTTGATACATTCTAGGTTTAGGACAAAAAATACGAAAACACGTAGAACAAATATTAATTGTTACGTGATTTTGTACATCTTGTGTTAAACTTGGACGTCAATGGCAGTTTTTCGAGTGAAAAGTACGAAGTTTCGGTATATTTCTTATAATAATGGACTTAAAATATTAAAATTTCGAAAAATTTGCGGTTCGAGACAAAAAATACGAAACCACGTAGAACAAATATGGATTTTTAAGTGATTTTGTACATCTTATCTTAAACTTAGACGTCAATGGCAGTTTTTCGAGTGAAAAGTATGAAGTTTCGGTCTATTTCTTTTAAATACAGACACAATATATTAAAATTTCGTAAAATATGAGGTTTAGGAAGTAAAACACGAAAACATATAGAGTATATAATAATTTTAAACATACATTATTTAACCTTGACGTCATACATTGACGTGTTACTAATAAGTACTCCAACTGGCTGAATTTGATAGATTAAAAATATTACAAAATGAACATATGTTTATAAATTGAGTGGCATGATAGGAAGGTAATGGTTGCGGCCATTAGATTACGAGTATTTACTGGAATATTTTCAGAAAAACTTATTTAGAGTTAAAAAAACCGCAGAGAACTTACCTAGGGAAGATAAATTGCGAAGAAACCTTTGTAGATTTTTCGATATGTGATAGTGACACATTTCGCTTTATGTTCTATCATTAATTCTCTGATATGTGATAGTGGCCTATTTCGCTTTATGTTATATCATAAATTTTTCGATTTGTGATAGTGACTCATTTTGCTTATATTCTATCATAAATTCTACGATATGTAATAGTGACACATTTTGCTTTATGTTCTATGATTAATTCTCCGATATGTGATAGTGACTCATTTCGCTTATATTCTATCATAAATTCTACGATATGTAATAGTGACACATTTTGCTTTATGTTCTATGATTAATTCTCCGATATGTGGATAGTGACTCATTTCGCTTCATGTTCTATCATAAATTCTCCGATATGCGATAGTGACCCATTTCGCTTTATATTCCATCATAAATTCTCCGATATGTGATAGTGACACATTTCGCTTTATGTTCTATCATAAATTCTCCGATATGTGATAGTGACACATTTCGCTTTATGTTCGATCATAAATTTTCCTATATTTGATAGTGACACATTTCGCTTTATGTTCTATCATTAATTCTCCGATATGTAATAATGACTCATTTCGCTTTATGTTCTATTGTATCATAAATTCTCCGATATGTGATAGTGACACATTTCGATTTATGTTATATCATAAATTTTCCGATATGTGATAGTGACACATCTCGCCTTATGTTCCATCATAAATTTTCCAATACATATCACATGATATACTGACACATTTCGCTTTATATTCCATCATAAATTCTCCGATATGTGATAGTAACACATTTCGCTTTATATTCCATCATAAATTCTCCGATATGTGATAGTGACACATTTCGCTTTATATTCCATCATAAATTCTCCGATATGATAGTGACACATTTCGCTTTATGTTCTTTCATAAATTTTCCAATATGTGATAGTGACACATCTCGCCTTATATTCCATCATAAATTTTCCAATACATATCACATGATATACTGACACATTTCGCTTTATATTCCATCATAAATTCTCCGATATGTGATAGTAACACATTTCGCTTTATATTCCCATCATAAATTCTCCGATATGTGATAGTGACACATTTCGCTTTATATTCCATCATAAATTCTCCGATATGTGATAGTAACACATTTCGCTTTATATTCCATCATAAATTCTCCGATATGCGATAGTGACACATTTCGCTTTATATTCCATCATAAATTATCCGATATGATAGTGACACATTTCGCTTTATGTTCTTTCATAAATTTTCCAATATGTGATAGTGACACATCTCGCCTTATATTCCATCATAAATTTTCCAATACATATCACATGATATACTGACACATTTTGCTTTATATTCCATCATAAATTCTCCGATATGTGATAGTAACACATTTCGCTTTATATTCCCATCATAAATTCTCCGATATGTGATAGTGACACATTTCGCTTTATATTCCATCATAAATTCTCCGATATGTGATAGTAACACATTTCGCTTTATATTCCATCATAAATTCTCCGATATGTGATAGTGACACATTTCGCTTTATATTCCATCATAAATTCTCCGATATGTGATAGTAGCACATTTCGCTTTATATTCCCATCATAAATTCTCCGATATGTGATAGTAACACATTTCGCTTTATATTCCATCATAAATTCTCCGATATGTGATAGTAACACATTTCGCTTTATATTCCATCATAAATTCTCCGATATGATAGTGACACATTTCGCTTTATGTTCTTTCATAAATTTTCCAATATGTGATAGTGGCACATCTCGCCTTATATTCCATCATAAATTTTCCAATACATATCACATGATATACTGACACATTTCGCTTTATATTCCATCATAAATTCTCCGATATGTGATAGTGACACATTTCGCTTTATATTCCATCATAAATTCTCCGATATGTGATAGTAACACATTTCGCTTTATATTCCATCATAAATTCTCCGATATGTGATAGTGACACATTTCGCTTTATATTCTATCATAAATTTTCCGATGTATGATAGTGACACATCTCGCCTTATGTTCCATCATAAATTTTCCAATACATATCACATGATACTGACACATTTCGCTTTATATTCCATCATAAATTCTCCGATATATGATAGTAACACATTTCGCTTTATATTCCATCATAAATTCTCCGATATGTGATAGTGACACATTTCGCTTTATATTCCATCATAAATTCTCCGATATGTGATAGTAACACATTTCGCTTTATATTCCATCATAAATTCTCCGATATGATAGTGACACATTTCGCTTTATGTTCTTTCATAAATTTTCCAATATGTGATAGTGACACATCTCGCCTTATATTCCATCATAAATTTTCCAATACATATCACATGATATACTGACACATTTCGCTTTATATTCCATCATAAATTCTCCGATATGTGATAGTGACACATTTCGCTTTATATTCCATCATAAATTCTCCGATATGTGATAGTAACACATTTCGCTTTATATTCCATCATAAATTCTCCGATATGTGATAGTGACACATTTCGCTTTATATTCTATCATAAATTTTCCGATGTATGATAGTGACACATCTCGCCTTATGTTCCATCATAAATTTTCCAATACATATCACATGATACTGACACATTTCGCTTTATATTCCATCATAAATTCTCCGATATGTGATAGTAACACATTTCGCTTTATATTCCATCATAAATTCTCCGATATGTGATAGTGACACATTTCGCTTTATATTCCATCATAAATTCTCCGATATGTGATAGTAACACTTTTCGCTTTATATTCCATCATAAATTCTCCGATATGTGATAGTAACACATTTGGGACCGATATGTATCGGAAAATTTATGATAGAACATAAAGCTAAATGTGTCACTATCACATTATAGTGACACATATTTCGCTTTATGTTTTATCATATATTTTGATAAGACCTCCTAAATGCATTGTCTTCAATCTAATATAGATATTTCAAAACAGATTATAATCCGTTTCGAAATATCTATATTAGATTTTATTACGTGCCAGAATGTTTGTTTACTGATTCTTTAAGTACGAGTATTTATGACAAATATTTATGATTTAATAATGCGTTTCGAAATATCTATATTAGATTTTATTATGTGCTAGAATGTGAATGCATGGTGTGAATATTTTTGCTGATTATTTTAGTATTTAGGGCAAATAAATGATTAAAGAATGACATAAATTTGTATGTATAGAATTTTTACATCAATGGTACAATTAAAACTCTTAATGACTAATAAAAAGGGCAGTAAAAATTCAAATGTTCGTAAATATTTTGATAAAAAAATTGTCGAAAGGTCACAGCTTAAAATTTTAATAATGTTCAGACTCATTATGCAGATCTTCAAATAAATATGAAAGTCAAGACAGTATAAACAGAAAGCATTCAAGTTGTTTTTCGGAAAATTTCCGGGACTGAAATTTGCATTTTGATAGCGGTAAATCCAGCAATGCTTGCTTCGGCTATAGAAAGAACCTTTCAGTCTAATACTTCGAAGTTTATTTTGGTTTCAGCGCTGAAAAAAAAATAGGGGAGAATTGTGGCACCTTAAAAAGCGACCGCAAGAAAATAACTCAAGTGTTTCAATCCAATGATTTGTATGAATATTTAATACTCAATATTAATTTTTGTTATGCTTTATAATTTATCATGATGAATTTAAAGCAGTTTTTAATTTAAAAGTATTATAATAAAAGAGTTTGTCTGTTAAGAATATTTGTACGTGCCCAGCAGTATTGTTGCCATCACGTTTAAAATTTCCTTTCCTGTGCTGAAAAAATCCGCGCGTTCGACGTTTTATTGTATTGGTGTATTTTATTCCCGATTTTCACAAAACATCTCTAATGTGGCCGATAAGTGCTAATTATTATAAACATTATTTTTTCATTCAATGCGTAAATGTATTATACGGAGGAATGCCTAACATCTGAACCCAGTATTTATTATATTTATAGAGATATTAAAGTTTTTAGAAGCAATGCGTGCTAGTTACACATCACAGGACAGGAAGGGTTAAAATGACGAACCGCGCGCTGCGTGCCTACTCCAGAGGTTCTAAAGCCCGAAGGATTGGTTACTGCGATCGAAAATTATGTTCTCTCCCTGCCACGCTCTTAAATTTGTCTGTAACACTAATTCGGATTTATTGAGGGGTACCATGCGAAAACAATATTAAAACTAGTTGCAACCCGTGAAATATTCACGGAAGTAAAACAAATTCTACATTTTTGAAAATATGTATTCATAAATGTAAAATTTGTTTATACGAGTATATATCATTTATACATTGTCCCCTTTTACACCGGTTCAAAAATTGTTCGCTAGGTATTTAAAATTCGTTCGGTATCACGGACCCACCGATATTCAAATTTTGAATTACTTTCGGAGAGAATCCAAGTATTCAAAATTCAATTCTTGTATTCTTTCTTTGGCGTCAACCATCGTATAGGTTTTTTGGCCTATTTATACTATGATGTGCAACCATAGTATTTATGGTCATGTACGGATACATTTTTTAAAGTTTTGTAAGTACACAAATATTTTTCCGTTTTAATTTCATGTTTTCCGGTGGTGATGTTTTTATTCAATTTTGTTGCTGACTTAAATATTTGTTATGTGATATATTTTTTAACACAATTTATGAATTTTAATATTTTGTAAACGCTGAGTTCGTTAAAAATTATTAAATTAACCCAAAATAAATTTTATCTCTCTTAAGATAACCAAAGAAATATGACTTTGTTGTTTATATAATATATTATAGAATGATTTTTAATATGCGGCACATAATAAAAAAAATATTGGCATCCTTTTTTGAACTTTTTTTCCATTTCAATTAGGTTGTATATATCACATCGTGGATTGTACAGAAAATGTAAATTATTAGTAGTAAATGTATACTTTTGTTGATTTATCAGTGAAGGTGGAAACATCGTTTATTTAACCCTTAGAGATCGGCTAAGATTTACGCGAAGTACTCCCTCAGACCGGCGAGAATTTTAAACATTGGAACGCACTTATAAACAATTTAATTACTCTTCACACAAAATGAATAAATAAACCAAATAAACAGCATATTATAGTCAAATGGTGTACATTTGTGTTAGTATAAAAATAATCAGAGTTTTTTGTTTCATATTGACTTTAAAATAATAAATAAAAATATATTACCGTGAGAATGGAGCTGCCACTTAAGTAAATCACTTGTGGGATTTTTTATTATAAGGTCTATCGTAAACATTTAGTCATCCACATCGAGAATGTACTTTTGAACATGATCTCCAAATACAAAAATTATCGTTATCCGAAAGAATCATAGTAATAATTAAATTTAATGGAAGGTCTAAAGAAATATCTCGGCACAAACACACATACTCGCGCAACTGTTCGTCGGCATATGGATAGGGTGTCCATGAATTAGTATTGCATATGTAACTTTTAAAACTCAAAACTTTTGAATTGTGTGATATGCCTTAAAACAATTAGTTGGACATAAGGCAACTTCGCAGTCACTACACCAATAACGAGTTTGAACACGTTTCTGAGGCTGCCGCGTAGTATTTTTACATACAAAACACCGCCGATAAACCGATTGTCTCTTAGAATTGATAGTTTGTGGAATGTCTGATAAAAAATGTCGTGCACTTAGTCTAAGAGGATGGTCACCACTTTGTTTGGATTTAGGTGTTGACTCCGGATGATGATATTTTTGTAGAAGTTGTCGAACAACTTCTAATTGGAAGTCTGTTAGGCTCACGTCTTTTTTTGTCTTAAACTTAAACATCGCGTGAGCATTTATTAATACCACGTCAATTGTACGAAACGCGATCTTTTTGTACCACTTATTGGTTTTACGGACGCACTCTACAAACGTGATCATCATATCTGACCTGTCTACGGAGCCCATGTGTTTGTTGTAACTAACTACACACGATGGTTTCACAATAGCGGCTTTTGTTTTGTAATCTACTTTGCCGGTTTCTATTGGTGACGCATCTTCTGCAGTTGTCAACATGTGCACATCTCTCTTGTCGTGCCATTTTACAGCAAGTAGACATCCAGAAGTCATTGATGATGTTTCACCTTTCTGCACGATTCCAAATTTTGGCAGGTACTTCCTAGTTTTTTTTACTGTTCCACAGGCGTTGGTTTTTTGATCGTGCAAATACTTAAATAAAGCTGGACTTGAGTACCAGTTATCCGTATAAACAGTATGCCCTTTACACAAATATTCCGATAGTAGGGACACAACCACTTTTCCCGAAACCCCCATATCCTTGGATAATTGTTCGTCTATATTACTTACGGGTATTTCGGTTTTTGCTCCACAATAAATAATTAATTTTAAAACTAAACCGGTTTCACAATCGCACAGAACAAAGAGTTTGATTCCAAATTTGTGCCTTTTTGCCGGCAAATACTGTTTTATTCGTAACCTACCTTTGAATAATACTAGTGACTCATCGATACACAAATTTTTAAAAGGATAAAAAAAAATCTTAAAATTTTCACACACCGAATCGACAAAGTCTCTTATTTTATATAGAATATCGTCTTTTGGCTGTTTGCAACTATCGGAAAAATGTAGCATACTTAGAATAGACAAATATCTATCTCGTGACATTGTCTCGCCAAAAATTGGTGACGATATTAATTTGTCCTTTGTCCAATATTGCCTGATCCTGCTTTTTTTGCTCCGAACCATAAGCATTGATAAAGCGAAAAATAGATATATTTCATCAGCATTCACGGACTTCCATTCATTCATTTGTGAATGCTGGGAAAATGTTTTTTTTATCTTTAGTTGATCATAATATCTATTCGTTTCTTCAGAAACTTTTCTCACTATGTCACTACTCAAAAATAGTTCAAAATAATCTATTTCCCGACTTTCTTCATTGAGATCGCAATTTCTCAATCCAGATTGTTGGTTGAAGTCATGCAATACTGGACGAAAGTTAATGCCATTTTGCCACTCAGATGAAATATTGTCTACATTTACGGTTGATGTGGGCTCTGTATTGTCTAAAACATTAGAATTGTCAATTTCACTATCACTAATTTCTGAAGGATCATCGACGTCCTCAATATTATCTGGTATATAATCTTCGTCGTCACTCATAGAAAAATCAGAATCAATGTCTAGAATATACTGTTCTATTGCATCGTCATCCATCTTTTAAATTATGAAATGGTTCAATAAACAGAAAAATAGTTATACACTCAAACAAAACATCAATGTTCACAAACCAGCATTATTATGAATAAAAATCTACACAAATAATAAAATTAAATGAGTTCCCTCACACAAAAAAAATTGTTTATAAAAAAAACAAATTACAACGAACTCCGAACGTAATGTCTAATAAATAACAATATAACAGTCACCCTAAATAAACATACACTCGAGATCAAGTACGTGTACCGACACAGATAAAACACTACCACTTCGCGACTCGGCGGTTATATGACTGTATGAGTAACCGATGGCCGCTATGCGCGAAGTTTTCATGGGACACATCTTACAATAAAATAAAATAATATTAAACATTCATATAAGAAGGGTGAAACTTTAATTCCAAATCACAGAAAATATATGAATGTATACGCTACACTTTTTTACTTTTGATCTGTAGTAGTAAATTTACATAATAATAAACGTTTTATACAGAGAATATGTGCGAGCTGCGGATGTAGCCAGCCGGCGTTTGAGCCCGATTTTATTCGACTTCATATGTAGCCAGCCGGACTTTAAGGGTTAAAAAAATAAATCCCATATTCACCTTTGATTGTGCACCCTCTCTCTAGTGTTTGACAATCATCACTAACTGATGTTGGGAAAATCAAATTTAAAATAAAACGATAACATATCTTTTATAAGACGTTATTATTTATTCTACTAATTAAAATATGCGCTATATAAAGTGCTATTTTTCTAGTATTTATACTTCAAAGTCTCGCATTTCAAAGTGCAAAAACCGCAACTATGCATGCACGTTCATATTCTAAAAAGTTCGCTAATAATGAACTTTAAATGTACACTTTCATTAGTGAGTGTGAATAATCAATGTTGTATTATAATAGATTCATTGATACTATAGTATAGTTGTACATTGACTAACAATAGCTTACCTTCACTGACCATCCACTTTCACCATACCATATATATTACACCCTGGCAGATTTAGTGAAATGTGGTAATCTCTTCCGACCAACCAGAAATATTTATAATTTGTTTTAAGGAAAAACCACACATTAACATTTTATTTTTAAATTGCGTACCAACGGGAATCTAACTTGTAAATCCCAGGTTGAAATGTAGGCGTCTTATCAACTCGGCCACGGAGACTGACCACATTAACTAAAAATATTATTTATCTCTAACATTATTTATCTCTATTATTCATCTCTAATATTATTATTCATCTCTAATATTTATAATCTCTAATATTATTCATCTCTAATATTATGGTATCTCTAATGTTATTTATATCTTTTTTTTTTTTTTTTTTTTTTTTTTTTTTTTTTTTATTTATTAAACAAGTAAATTATTATACAAACATTTGTTAAGGCTATACCTATGTACAAATTTATTACTTAACTAATCTTAATTATATGTTATAATTTATGAACTTATTTAATCTTATTTTCCTACATATCATTTTATTTTATTTATTCAATCTTAATATATGAGATCTTAGAAATAATTAACACCTACATACTACTTATAACTAGATAACAATTCTTACACTTATTATTCAGCAAAAACAAGTCCACTCGTTCAGGCTACTTGTATTCCATCACATTCACTCAGACCTTGGTCGTCCCAGCTAATACTGAAGGTGGACTAGTCAGGCAACAGATAATGCTTCGGGAGCTTGTGCTTATAACGGAAGGGTAGGTCGGATTTACTCTCGTAAGCCCCCAGGGCAGCGACTAAGGGATTTCTGTGATTTTGTTGGCTTTTATAGAACTTCACGGTCCAAGCGAGAATGTGGTGTTGTAGGGTTTCTTCTCGCTGTTCAGCGTGAAGTCGGGTAAGATTTGTTCTGGGATGGGTGTTAAAAGATATCTTGAATGCCTTGTTCTGCACTCTCTGGAGTTTCAGGTGATCCGTGTTGCTCACACTACCCCAAACGGGTGCAGCATAGGTCAAGATAGGACGAATAAGGGTTTTATAGAGGAGGAGCTTATTTTTGGGTGAAAGGAAGCTGCGTCGATGAAATATCGAACTGATAGCCCCTATGCCCTTGTGACCCTTCTGTCTGATGGTATTTAAATGGGTTTTCCACGTCAGTCGCCGGTCAAGGTGCAGGCCGAGGTATTTAACCACGTCCTGCCACTCAACCAGGCAACCACCGATGAATAAGGGCATCGATGGCACTCTTTCCTTGATTTTTCGGGAGAACATGATGGCCTCAGTTTTGGCGTCATTGATTTTGAGCCTCCAGTCCTGGTAGTATTTCTCAAGGATCTCAAGAGCAATCTGAAGACGGCGACCAGCTCGATCCACCTTGAGTGACGATGCGTAGCATGCCGCATCGTCAGCAAAGAGTGCGAGTTTACAGTTTGGGGGAGTAGGAATGTCGTGTGTGTAAATGTTAAATAGACATGGTCCAAGTATACTGCCTTGGGGGACACCCATAGGGATGGGCCTGGCGGATGACGTAGAATGATGAGTGGTGACTGTGAAACTTCTATTGGAAAGGTAGGATTGAAGTAGTTTCACGAGATAGAGTGGAGTGCCAGTGAGGAGAAGTTTGTATTTATCGCTTATATTATTTATCTCTAATATTTTATTTATCTTATTTTATTTATCTCTTATATTATTTATCTCTGGATCTGTAAAATTATTTTTCTCTACTATTATTCATCTCTAATATTGTTTGTCTCTAATACTATTTATATCAAATATTATGTATTTATATTATGTATTTTTAATATTATTTTTAATATTATCTCTAATATTATTTGTATCTAATAATATTTATCACTTATATTATTTATCTCTAATATTATTTATCTCTACTTGTCTATGTTATATTATTTGTCTCTAATAGTATTTATATCTAATATTATGTATCTCTAATATTATTTATATCTAATAATATTATTTATCTCTAATTATTTATCTCTAATATTATTTATCTAAAATATTATTTATCTCTAAAAAAATATTTATCTTATTACTCATCTCTAAAGCACGAGTGTTTCAGTTTTGACTACTAGTGATATAAAAATGACTTCACAGAGTTAAGTGTTCCCTCTCGCTCATTTAGAAGACCTGATTTGTTAACTGTAGCTACATTTAAAGAAGTAACATCGGCTTCCATAACCCCAGTAAGTAGTAAGTATATGTCGAGAATATAATGCGGTAGATTATTAGAATGTGGACATATTGGTTCTTAAGTTTTATATGTTCCATATATGTGAGGAGGTAACATTAAAAGACCATGCCCATCGGATTAAAAAAATGAGTTGATAAAGCAGATTTCTTCTTATCGATGGTTCGGAACCGTTTAATATTTTCATTCGAATAAAAAAAGCATTATAAATCATTTTAAAATCATAATACAAAACCAGTATTTTTTTTCAAAAAGAATCTTGTCCAGGCTTCAAACCAATCAAAAAAGATCATGTCCGAATTGACCAATCATAGCTTTCCGATTGTGTCTAACTTCATACCAGTTCACCAGCAACTGTCAGTTTTAAATCGTACGTGTAGTGTAATGTCTAGCATTATACAACTTTATCTACCTACATATATATTTATGGTAATATTTCTTCTTCTGCATAATATTTTTTTAAATCGAACCAATAATATCATGTCCCAGACCTGTTTTCAATAAACAAAGATTAAAGTAAATTGTTCTTACAAAAAGGATCATGTCCATATTTTAAACTAGAATAACTACTATATTTTAATTATTATGATTCGATTTTAAACAACAAATCAAGTCACCTTAAGCGGTTTTAAGGATTTCAGATATTTTTACAATGAATTATCATGTCATATATATTTTAATGCAAACAGTTTTTTTGCGATTTCCCAATATTCTGATTTAGTGGACATGTTCTTTTTTTAATATTACCTCCTCTCATATAAGGACCAAATGCGAGATTGATATAGAACAACACAGCCAAATATTTAATGTTATTATATTATTGTTTTATTATAGTTAAGGCATTAACGTTGTAGAGGTTTAAAAAGACATTTTAATTTGTTTTATCAAACACTGTTTATTCCACTTTTTTGAAACGGTATAACCCTACCGGTTTCAAGTCGTTCCCCTCATCTTCAGGGAGCACAAACAAGTCTTGTAATACCGTTACAAAAAAATGGAATAAACAGTGTTTGATAAAATAAATAACAATATGTAATGTTATCTAAGCAGCTACAATATATTAATCACGAACCTCGGTCATAAAAATGATAAAAATGTTTCACTTAAATGCTGAGAACTTGAAATACGTGACTGAGCACACACCAGAAGACAATCCAATAAGTTGAACCTTCAAATTCGGAACCACTTAAGTACGTACGCAAGATTTTATTTGCGTCGTACGTGATGCTAATAATACCGGCATCCGAGAGGTAAAAATAAACTCATCTATTTATAAAAAAAGTGAAAATAAATGTGTTAATTTGAATTGTCGGGTGTAAAATAAAAGACGTAAGTTAATGAGGATGTATCCTAGTGGAAGACCTCGACCCAGAAACCGAAGTCAAGTGCAGAATTGAATCGTCTCGTGCGGTTTTTAATAAAATGAGAAGCGTATTCTGCGATGATAATCTAAACTTGAAACTTCGACAATGGTTAGTCAAATGCTAAGTTTGGTCAGTGTTAGTATATGGAGTGGAATCATGAACCCTCAAAGTAAGTAGTATGAACCAACTGGAAGCATTCGCAATGTGGATGCACCGGAGAATGCTACGGATACCCTGGACAGATATGGTTATATACAACACGAGGGTTCTTCAAAGAGCCAAAGTTGATAGAGAGTTGCTGAACTAATATTAAAATCCGAAAGGTGTCCTATTTGGGTCATGTACTTAGAGGAGTAAAGTACAAATTACTGCACCTGGTCATCCAAGGCAAAATAGAGGGTCGAAGAGGTGTTGGCAGGATGCAAATCTCCTGGCTCCGCAATATACGTGATTGGACTGGTATAAAGAGCGTTGACGATCTTTTTCGGGCTGCCGGGGACAAAGATGCCTACTCTCAGGTGATATTCAACGTTGGGGGGACCTGACATGACACTGGGAAGAAGAAGAATGAGGATGACTTCCGTAGCCTAGTGGTAATATTTTTGCCAGGGGTTTCAGGTTCGATTTCCGATAATATGCCAGTCTGATAAACGAGTTCGTCTGGTAACAACACTCGCACACACCGAGCGGTAGTGTTGCTAACATATTCAATGACGAACCTCGAGTTCC
Organism: Odontocerum albicorne; assembly: GCA_949825065.1. Classification (NCBI taxonomy): domain Eukaryota; kingdom Metazoa; phylum Arthropoda; class Insecta; order Trichoptera; family Odontoceridae; genus Odontocerum; species Odontocerum albicorne. The sequence goes on from OX463840.1 coordinate 53,738,700, forward strand.
GTGCCTAATCCATATAAGTTCTTACCCTGAAGTCTCACTTACTTGGGCCGAAGACAGTATTATCTCCCGGCTATACTTTTCAATATGCCCGAAAGACTTATTTGGATACATTGAAGGGTACTTACTATATACTATACAAATATATTAAAATTTATTTATATTTTTTACCCAATGAAAAAAACAAAAAAAATTGTGAATCAATATTTTGTATATTTAAAAGTACAAAAAAAAATTAATTACCAGGCGAACATAAGGACTAAATTTGTGGCGTTATGGCAGAAGTTGATATATGTCCGTTTTACCTTAGTTTACAGGAGAAGCAATATTAACTTTGATAAGCTGTTAAAATCAGTACAAATAAGCATTTTTTAAGTTTTTCCAAACAATATATATTTTGTTTGGATAATGACTGACACACCAAGTTTTGCCACAACATGCTGAGAAATATTTTCTATAAATTGGGAGAATAAACACAAAATGACAAAAAACGGACATATCAACTTCTGCCATAACGCCGCAGAAATAGTACATATAATAAATGTACTTCAACCAAAATAAATCAAGCACAAAACTTCAAAACGGATCACTCAAATCTATCTATTGAGAGGAAATCTGTTATAAATTGCATTACCAGGCGAACACGTATAGAAGGAAAAGTATCGTATATAGAAAATGCATTTATAGTCTAAGAATGTACATATGTATTAGATGCAACCTGCTTGCAGCAATATAGGATATGGAGGACTTGCTTCCCGGGCGAAGGGTAACTTCAGCGCGTGCGCTGCCCGGGCAGCCCCCTCCTCGCGCCCCCGCCGCGAGGACCTGTGGAGCGAGTCGACAGTTGCGCCTCAACTCTAAGGAAGGGTGTACGTGACGCCGCGCCGCGACGCCAAAGCAACAGATTTCTAACGGAATCACGTGATCGGAGCGATTTCGTATCGAAAGTAATCTAAATACGTAAAGTTTGAAAATCGACGTTATTTCTCCTATAACTTTGTGAAATTTTGTTGAAAAAGAAGTTGGATTTTTTTCATAAAGCTGAACACTTGTGTTTGTTGGTTTGTAAATTGTGTGTTTTTTAGTATGTTTTGGGTTTACATGTCTTTGAAAACTTTCTGAATCTTTTTTCGTGTGTGTATGAATTTTGAATCCACTTTTTTATGAAATGCGTCGTTCATTAAAAAAAAACGCAATTTAATCATAAAACGCAATTTATTAAAATGGTATATGAAGTGTTGTAGCACCAAGCGTTTAGCTTATGACGTTTCGAAAAGGTTACACTTGTCATCTTCAGGATTTTTGTTCTTAGTTAACTTCGCCACGATGATACAACACTCCAAAAGACCTTATATACAACTGAATCGTAAAAGCTTCAAAACATATTTGGCATTTATATATGTATATTTTAACGCAAATACATACACTGACCATCACACAATCTTCCTATTGGGGTAGGCAGAGAGGACAGAGCACCAAATTTTTCAACACGGCATAATTCCTAAGCCATCCATACATATTCTCAGACAACTCTTTCTATTTCTCTTATTACTTACCTTTCCTTCTTTCATAATTTTATTGGTTCATTAATATTTTTCTCGGTCGCCTTATCCATGACTTCTAAATCTGGAAATATTATGAATTTGTTTAGACAATCTTTCGTCACCCATCCGTTCAACACTTCTAATCCATTTAAACGTGCTTTTTTAACCCTAATATTAACACATCCGTTCATTAAGCTCACATTGATCGTTAATCAAATTTATTATTGTGTTATACATCGACACACCACATATTTCTCTCCTAGTGCATGCATTTCCACAGCACGTACTTGGCTCTTTCCATTCATTTTCTACGCACACGTTTCACTCTACATACAGTAGGCACTAATACGCTGTTGTTAACCATAATTTAAAAAGATCTAACGCAAATATATTTTTATTATTGTTTTTTGACACCTTAACGAAAGACGACAATGCGAACAGTTTTTTTTTTCATTTTCTATCTTGACAACTTAAATAGTACATTTTTTAAATTAATAAGACATTTAAAAATACATTTACGCATCCCCTAAAAGCAGACAAAGGCACAAACAAACTATCTCGAGGATTTCGTTAACGATCCTATAAGACTTTTATATCCAAGGTTTCGGCTTTGACTATGTGGATAATCGTATAAGAATATGTAACAATAAATTAGTTTTTATTCCACAAATTACATTAATCCCCGTTATACGTGTTTCTACTTCCTATACCAAGACTTTCTTCTGACATTGTGCGTGTTAAATATAAATAAAAATAAAAAAAACAATTTTTTTTATTTCGAAATAGTGTTTTTATATAAATTTACGTGACCGAACATCAGAGACAATATCATCAATATTAGTAATAATTGTCAGGTCAATAATCACTTTGCCATTCATCCAATTTATATCGATGTTTAATTTTTACAATAACATTCCTTTTGCATTGTATTATATACTTTCGTCGTATACAGTACAATGTGGCGGGGTTATTCCCACGTGACAATCTCTTCCAACCAACCAGAAATATGTTTAAAGAGCCCTTAAATTAAAACCAAATTGATATCTAGTTTCTAGCTCGTGACATTCGAGTCAGAAGACAGGCGTCTTATCAACTATGCTATGAAGGTCGCCTTGCGACTTAAAATGTATATTTTTAAATATTATCGACAATAAATCAACCTCCAAGTTTTATACAACTCTACTTCAAAAAATGTTGTCGTTAGTGACTACTAGGAACCAATAAATTAATGAAAGTCCGTCTTATTGGGGTTTTTGTGGGTTCACGTATGTTATGATGTGTTCATGGATTTCGTGGGGATGGATAGTCATTTAAATATTTTTTTGCAACCATGTAACTTGCTTCATTTACTGTTGTCTGCTTGGTTGGAAGATATTGCAACCTGGCAATAAGCCCGCCAGATTGTATTTGCTATAAAAGTGTTAAATAAATAATAGTGGATTTGAATCTGGAATTGGAGCACCTTCGATGAGAGTTTGATCTTTAAACTTGTCTTTTATTATCATTCTTTTAGGAGCTCAAGACAATCATATCTCCCGGTGACGCTCTTTTAACATACCCGAATCATCGATTCGAATATGTTATTCGGATATGGTATGTATCGCTTGTTTCTCAACCTTGATGTTGCGAGTTCAATCCCCGTTGGAAACCAATTTTTTTAAAAAAGAATTCGTTTTTGGTTTTAAATTAAAGCCTTGAACATTTTTCTGGATGGTTGGAAATAATTGTCAACAAGCCAGCCAAGTTGTAGTGTATACAACAAAAGTTATACACTTACAATACTTATATACAATATAATACTTGTGTACAATATCATACTTGTGTACAATATAATATTTGTGTACATTACTTGTGTACAATATATAATATTTGTGTACAATATATAATAGTTGTGTACAGTATAATATTTGTGTACAATATAATACTCTTTCTGTATGTCGTCCTTTACTACTGTCCATGCAGTGAGACTCTGGAATCAGTTACAAACCAATATAAGACTCGCTCCGTCCTTGGCATGCTTTAAGAAGCGACTGAAAAAACTCTTAATTTCTAGTCAGTAAAATAAGGTGTTTCATTCCTGATTTTTCTTTTCCTTTCCTCTCCACCGTCCCTTCCTTTCCTTTTGATTGATGATATCTAACTTTATATGAAAAATAATGTTCGGGTGATTGTCCGTCTTTGTGGGGTTCGTGGGCATGTGCTCACGTATATATTTATGGACTTCGTGGGGATGGATAGTCATTTGAATGATTTATGTGACCATGTAACTTGCTTCATTTACTTTTGTCTGGTTGGTTGGAAGAGATTGCCGCCTGGCAATAAGCCCGCCAGATTGTATTGCAATAAAAGTGTTAAAAACTTGTTTACAATATAATATTGTACTTGTGTACAATATAGTACTTGTGTACAGTATAATATTTGTGTACAATATAATACTTGTGTACAATATAATATCTGTGTACAATATAATAGTTGTGTACTATATAGTACTTGTGTACAGTATAATATTTGTGTACAATATAATATACTTGTGTACAATATAATACTTGTGTACAATATAATACTTGTATACAATATAATACTTGTGTACAATATAATACTTGTGTACAATATAATACTTGTGTACAATATAATACTTGTGTACAATAATAATACTTGTGTACAATATAATACTTGTGTACAATATAATACTTGTGTACAATATAATACTTGTGTACAATATAATACTTGTGTACAATAATAATACTTGTGTACAATATAATACTTGTGTACAATATAATACTTGTGTACAATATAATACTTGTGTACAATATAATACTTGTGTACAATATAATACTTGTGTACAATATAATACTTGTGTACAATATAATACTTGTGTACAATATAATACTTGTGTACAATATAATACTTGTGTACAATATAATACTTGTGTACAATAATAATACTTGTGTACAATATAATACTTGTGTACAATATAATACTTGTGTACAATAATAATACTTGTGTACAATATAATACTTGTGTACAATAATAATACTTGTGTACAATATAATACTTGTGTACAATATAATACTTGTGTACAATAATAATACTTGTGTACAATATAATACTTGTGTACAATAATAATACTTGTGTACAATATAATACTTGTGTACAATAATAATACTTGTGTACAATATAATACTTGTGTACAATATAATACTTGTGTACAATATAATACTTGTGTACAATATAATACTTGTGTACAATATAATACTTGTATACAATATAATACTTGTGTACAATAATAATACTTGTGTACAATATAATACTTGTGTACAATATAATACTTGTGTACAATAATAATACTTGTGTACAATATAATACTTGTGTACAATATAATACTTGTGTACAATAATAATACTTGTGTACAATATAATACTTGTGTACAATATAATACTTGTGTACAATAATAATACTTGGGTACAATATAATACTTGTGTACAATAATAATACTTGAGTACAATATAATACTTGTGTACAATATAATACTTGTGTACAATATAATACTTGTGTACAATATAATACTTGTGTGAAAAAAATCAAATAATAAAGTGAGTCCTCATTAAATTGACTAATATATAGTACTCGTAGGATTACACAAAGTTAAAACACAATCCTTATATGAATCTGTTCGAATGATATTGATTTTCTTATCAAATGTTTTCGACAGATAAAAGAACAGATAATTTGTTTCTCCCTATTATTGGTTGAGTTTCATTTGACATGTCCATATTCCGGTCCTGTTTACTAGGTGTCTAGATACCAAAAGCAAGATTGCGCTTTGTTGCCATTATTTTCCGTATTTTCCAAGTATTACGTATTTTCATATCGATAACATCACATTATGGTGTGCCTGAAAAATTGTACTTTCACCCACCGTGGCGTAGTTGGTAATACGCCTGTCGAACAACACGGGAGTTGGGAGTTCGCTCCCGTTAATAATAATAAAATAAGAAAAAAGGCAATTCATATAGCACCATTTTAAACGCGAGCTCTACATTGATACATATGATTTAAAAAAAAATGGTTTTAGTCATGCTTTCACATAGTTTTCTGTGGTTTTCTCCTTACCAAATATGTTTTTTTTTTCTGAATATATACAGATACGGGGTACCTTATCAAATGGCCAAATCTACCACAAATTACATGCATAATTTCTTAAACGAAACGTCTCGTTTTCTTTGTACGAAATTAGTAGTTTTTGGGGAAACATAAAAGAAATAATCGCTGTGCGACTCTTTTTCGTGAAAAAAATTATCAACTTTTGCCGGAAATATTTTTTTTTGCTGCGCAAATCACGCTTTAAGTTTGAACAGGACCTCCAATTTATATTGCGCATGGGGTCATGTAAGTAATTTGAATTATAATGAACTATTGTAATATAATAGTAATTAAATAAAGACACATTTTTTTTAAAAGATCCTCACTCCATGAAAAATTCCTGGATCCGCCAGTGGCACGTGAAGTGTCCAATGGTTAAAAGTGGCACTTCAGTGCATATAGGTGGCCGACCGCTGATCTAGGGTATTGTCTTAGTTAGAAATCATGAGACTGTCGATCATAGTTTGTATTGTTTGAAAATATTTATTTGAAGCCAGTAATATGTCATTTTTATAGTTAAGGCATTTACGTTGTCATTAATGTCCTTTTTATAGTTAAGGCATATGTCCTTTTTGAAAGAAGTATTGACCACATGAAAATACGAGAACGGGATACAATGTGTTAATTCATTAAATACTACGCAACAATATTATACCTGTTGCAGTAACAAAATAAACACATTAAAAATTTACGAAAAGTATGCTATTATCGACAAGACCTAATCAAACAATATACTATGAATACGCTATTATCGACTGGACCCAATCAAACAATAAATAAATACGCTATTTATGGACTAGACCCAATCAAACAATTTACTATAAATACGCTATTATCGACTAGACCCAATAAAACAATGTACTATAAATACGCTATTATCGACTAGACCCAATCAAACAACATACTTACCATAAATGTAATGAAATATTGGGAACAGCTTCAGAAATACGTAATTAACTAACATCTGTCATATTATGTCCGAAATTTTATATGTACGAAAAATAGGCTATTATCGACAAGACCTAATCAAACAATATACTATGAATACGCTATTATCGACTAGACCCAATCAAACGATAAATAAATACGCTATTATCGACTAGACCCAATCAAACAGTGCACTATAAATACGCTATTATCGACTAGACCCAATCAAACAGTGTAGTATAAACACGCTATTATCGACTAGACCCAATCAAACAGTGTACTATAAACACGCTATTATCGACTTAGACCCAATCAAGCAATTTTCTATAAATACGCTGTTATCGACTTAGACCCAATCAAACAATGTACTATAAATACGCTATTATCGACTACGTGTTTCATTCGTTATTTTACTTTTCTCTTCACCATCCCCCTTCCTTTTCTTTTGATTGATGAAATCTCACTTTTAGTTTATTTGCATATGACCATAAATTTTTTAATGATAAATTATCATTTGAATATTTTCGCGACTATAGTTGCCTTATTTACTTTTATCTGGTTGGTTGGAAAAGAGTGCCGCCTAGCAATAAACCCGCCAAATTGTTTAGACAAGGAAGTATTAAACAAATTAATTGTATACATATAATATAAAAAGTTTACAAAAGAAAAAGTCAAAATTCTCTCGGGCCCTTTAATACTTTTTTGCATTTCGTTAAAAATTCTGAAACCTTTGTTGTAAAAGTAATTTTATTTTTTTGTGATTTTCGTTAATTGAGACAAATTAATTTTCAGTTAAAACAAAAATTGCTCTTCTACCCTTCAATCGATAAAGCTAAAAAGCAATTGATTGGGGATAAATACGAGGGTGAAAATTTTAAGAACCCTTTATGTCAAGTGTCCGAAATCAATCAAATTTTTGAAAAAGGTTTAACCGTCAGTTATATAAAAGTTACAAGGTTGAAAATATGTATCAAAGCTTGGAAAATATTTATATTTAACGTTTCGTAACAGACCTCTCCTTTAAAGGGTTGTATTTTATTGGAAAAAAGCTTTTATTTGTCAAATTTTCATCTTCAGACCAAATTGTTCGCAAACTGAACAGTTTTCAAATACGCTATAATGATGGTACAAAATAATATTTTAGGACTCACTTTGATGAATGGGTGAAAAACATGAGCATGGAAAATAAATTAAAGGAGCGGAACATACTGTAGAAATGCGTGCAGTAAAAAGGTATAGAAAGACGAGGTATGGTAGCATAATTAGTGAAGTTTCTATAGCTTTTATTGAACGTGAATTTTCGTTATTATACTTGATAAAATGTAGCATGGTCCCTGTGACAGTTCACAAATTTTCCCCAATACAACATTGTAAGGACGTTCAGTAATTTTAATTATTTTATTAACTTTAATATAAGCCTCGATTCTAATAAATAGCAAGTTATTTTAGGTAAATACAATAAAACTAACAATAATGACAAATTAATACATCTTGTTACAAATTAGCAAAAATGTGGCAGTTTGTTAAAATCAAATAATATTTGGTGACGTTTGTCAAAAGTCACTACGTTAGTCTGCATTGGCTAGGGATGGGGTATACGATAATTGGATTTTTGATTTTTTTATACCTAAAATTAAATGTTCGTAATTAGTATTCATGTATTGTGGATCTTGGCCTATTTAAAGATAGATACAAATCATACAATACATTAGAAAGTCAGTATTTTACCCCATCCCTTTGAGACATGACATTTCAAGTGTCAAGGGGACCATCCTACATTTTTTCTCAAGTATAGTTTATATTACAATATTTTAATGAGCTTTTGTACTACGTGTTTTAACGACAAAAATGTAATGAATTATACATGACCAAAAATAATAATTTAACTTCACTATAAAGATATTTGACATCTGGCAATAACCGTAAAAATATTTGACATCTGGCAAGTGTAACCTTAAAAAAATTAAAGGTGTCAATCGTGTCTGACCAACCGGGAGGGATATTTTGAATCTTCGTATATTTTAATATATTTTGAGTGTTGCACAGCACCTTCAGGTTATATATTGTGAGTTAAAACTGTACCTGGACTTTTAAACGGTTAAATTAGTAGAATACCGTTTGGGATTATTTCTATGAATTTTAAAAAGTGATTTCTTAAATATATCACGTCACTTTCTATTGCACAATATCTCGTAATATATAAATTGGGCTCGATTTCAAATTGAGTAGAGCATTATATTATTGTAATTAAAGACTCATTAAGTGTTTGTTTTAAGTAAATGGATTTAATAAATTTTATTTAATAATTTATATAATTAACTGGAAAAATGTTAAAAAAAAGTTTTTTTAGTAAAAATCATACTGGAACCCTTAAAATAAAATGAATACTAACGAGAATCAGATCAGCAACCTTCGGATTGAAACACAGGTGTTTTACCAATTAGCCCATAAATTCTCTTTGTGCAAGGATTCAAGTTCTGTGTTTTTCTGCTTTATTCCTGAGTGTGGTTTTCTAGCTATCTCTCGATTGGTTTATTGTGTGGAACACCTTCACACAATAAACTACAAAGGCGTCTTGAATCCATAGCATGGCTTGACACTTAAACATGAGGGATCTCGTATCATATATGTACATATATATCGAGAATCGAACTCAAAATCTTCGTCTTCTTCTTCCTCTTCTTTTAGGCCTGTTATGGTCCTGCATCATCGTTTCCCTCTTGTGACGTCGACTGCAAGCTGTCTTTCCATCTTTTGGGAGGTCGTCCTGGAGGTCTGCTTGCTTGGGGGATACTGTCCCTTGCCATTCTTACAGCTCTTGGTTCCACCATTCTGTATACATGTTCGTTCCAGAGTCTTCTTCTCTGTCGTCCCCATCTGACAATATCTTCAACTTCGCACATCCTTCGGATTTCTGTGTTTCGTACTCTATCACGAAGGGTTTTGCCAGCGATACTCCTGAGTACCTTCACTGAGCTGGTTCCAGCCTCCATCTACTATCGGCGCCACTTTGATTATTTCGCGAATTTGTTTATTTCAGATCATGTTCAATTTTACGAGGTGTATGGCCGCGCGGTAATGTACTGAACTGTCGTGCGGAAGGTCGCCGATTCAAACCTCGCGCTGCGCTTCTCCCCTCGAATGACACAGGCATTTTTTTTCTCTAATTTTTGGGGTATAAGGATACCACCTATAACTTCGGCCATATGTATTTTTTCAAAAAGAGGGAAAAAAAATTTGGTTTGCGATTAGATCCAGTAGAGCGCTGTGGCCATGAGTTTGCTGGTGTGCAACGGCTTACTGACATATCGTTTTGTACAGTTTCACAATATTTTTATAAATCGAACATACCTGTCACTTTAATTTAAGTTTAACGTATATAATTTTTTCGCATTTAGTGTTATGCCATCGTGTTTAAAATTTAGTTCTACAATATCAATACCAAATCAATTAATATATAAATTTTATATATTTTTTGTTTTAGTGCTGTTTTGTTTTAAATATATTTTTTTCTATAAGTGATACAAATAGTGTTTTGATATTCAAGTGATTGATTTTAAGTGAATATATGATGTGCCTGACATACAGTGATACGTACAAGTTTAACAAAAATTTGGACCTAGTTCAGGAAATGAACCACCTTCACTAATAAGGGAGCAGTTTCGTTCTTCAACAGTTTGCACGATCATCTTGCACTAGGTAAATATAAACGAGTATTTATTTATTTTTAATTTCATTTATTTATTAACATGTTGTTATCGTTTTATTCTGTACCAATATAAAATATTTAAATACAGAGAATGGATTAACATTAAAAAAAATTATAGATTTATTTGGGTTATTTTTGTGGTGTAAAAATATTAACCCATTTTATACCATGTTGTGTTCACGTCTTATGCCCTTTCCTTTGCATAAAGTTATGTTTATTTTGTAAGAATTTCTTACTTCACGGAGTGCTTTTAATTTAACAACGATTTTTGAAAAAATTAATTAATATTTTTTAATTCAAAAACTATTAATACAGTGCAAAGTTTGTCACAGTACAGAAATCATGAAAAATAAAACAAATCTATAAATTATCAAGAAGTGACAGCTGTCATATGGGAAACATAAAGTTGGTCTTGAACGTGTTTTGAGTATAGAATGTTTACGTTTTTAATTAATGGATTTTTATCGTAATGAATATCGTTATTAGTATTGTACGCAAATCATAATGAATATCGTTATTAGTACTGTACGCAATTCATAATGAAAATCGTTATTAGTATTGTACGCAATTCATAATGAATATCGTTATTAGTACTGTATGCAATTCATAATGAATATCGTTATTATTACTGTACGCAATACTTAATGAATATCGTTATATTAGTACTGTACGCAATTCATAATGAATATCGTTATATTTGTACTGTACGCAATTCATAATGAATATCGTTAGTAGTACTGTACGCAATTCATAATGAATATAGTTATTAGTACTGTACGCAATTCATAATGAATATCATTATTAGTACTGTACGCAATTCATAATGAACATCGTTATTAGTTACTATACGCAATTCATAATGAATATCGTTATTAGTACTGTACGCAATTCATAAAGAATATCGTTATTAGTACTGTACGCAATTCATAATGAATATCATTATTAGTACTGTATGCAATTTATAATGAATAGCGTTATTAGTACTGTACGCAATTCATAAAGAATGTCGTTATTAGTACTGTACGCAATTCATAAAGAATATCGTTATTAGTAATGTACGCAATACATAATGAATATCGTTATTAGTAGGTAGGTAGAGTATGTGGCTATCCTATTAGATACTCATCAGCAGGGCCGCATTCGTATATGGTAGATGATGCACTTAGGCAATTTGCAACTAGTTTTCCCTTCCTTCTCCAGCAATATCTTCTTCATTTCCTTCGCTTCATCCCATCTATCTGGTATCGGCTGCTTGGATCTTTTCCCTCCATCTCTCCCTTTACATTTATTTCAGATTTCCCAATTCGTGGCTTTAGCGTAGAGCCTTCATCCCGCCGTAGCATGTGCTCATACCAGTATTGTCAAGCTTTTCGGGCTCTAGCTATTATCGGCTAGTATGTATTAGCAACCAAACGACAGTTTAATATTTTTACGATGAGCAAAGCCCCGCTCAAGGGAGCGACCAAACGACAGTCTAATATTTTGAAGGCAGGAATTGACTGATAAACAAATAAATATATTGTGGCTTAAATCGTATAATTTATATAAGTGATGACCAAAGAACAACACAAGGTGAAAAAATACCCAAAGGTATGTTTAGCGAATAATCCAGCTGCAGACTGCACAAACTGCTTTTTGGTATGACCTGAAGAAAAGTGATATATGTCAACATCACTGTGTATACTGGATATTCATTCTGTTGTGTAGCTGTTGAAGTCATGTTGCTCAGTCTGTTTTGAAGTCATGTTGCTCAGTCTATGACTGAGCAACATGGCTTCATTAAAATCCCTTGACACATCTTCTTCATCCATCCTCGTACTCCGCGGCAGTTCGAAGAACAGTCGTTAACCCTCCCTTCCCTGTGACGTGTAACTAATACACATTGCTTCTAAAAACTTTAATATCTCTATAAATATAATAAATACTGGATTCAGATTTTATGTATTCCTCCGTAATACATTTACGCATTGAATGAAAAAATTATATTAATAATAATTAGCAATTATCGGCCACATCAGAGATATTTTGTGAAAATCGGGAATAAATTCACCAATACAATCAAACGTGTGCCAGTGTGTGACGTAGGTATATTTATTCTAAAAAAACGCTTTGGGTGAGGAAGCGACGCTATTCACGTCTCACTCTACTTCGGTATATGGGAACGCAAGAAATAGAATATTAATTCGTTCGCTTCTCTCCCTTCAGTTGCTCGTGGGCTTTTCGTTTGAGGTGGTCTCTTCGCCCGTTTTGTGAACGTCGGCCAATGGTTTTTTTCATGCTTTCAGTAATTAAATTTAAATTTTTATCACTTTTGACTTCAACTTTAATTAATTTAAGCGATTGGCTATGAATATTCTTATTTTTCTGATTTTAAATCGCTCATTTTTACATTGAATTGATGTGTATTGAATACACAGCACCAGAACTCACGCATTTTTTTGCACAGGAAGGGAAAGGTAGTGATGTTGCCTCTCTTGGTCAGTTCAACGCGTTGGGATCATTCTTTTGTCATTCTCTCATACTTCTAATGACCACAAGTGTCTTCCAACTGTCTCTCATAGTCACAAATAATGTAACTCGTCGAAGGTATATTATTGATAATCTGTCGATGATTGTCAGCTCTTTGAAAATAATAATAATAAATAAATAAATACAGGTTTATTGATAGCAACATAGTGTGTACATAATACGAGTACATTTAGACACATTTCAAGAACACATTAAAAAGAGAATACATTAAAAAATACAGAAGCTATCAAAAGGTCTGGGCTTATCTAATAAAACCCCTCCGGCCAAGATACACCCCATCAATATAGGGCGAGCCCAGCCACGGGGACACCAGATGTTTTTCAGCCCATACCCTTGAACACGTAGAACCAGAAGATAAAAAAAACACAGAAAATAAGTAGATGACAAAAAAAAATACATTCAAGAGAGAAGACATTAAAAGGTCCGGGCTCATCCCACAAACATTCCCCCGAGATACACCTCACCAATGTAGGGCGAGCCCGACCGCAAGGGCATCGGGGGGCCTCCGTCTCACACCCCCGCATATCTAGATTAAAGAATAAATTAAAAAACAAAAATGTATGGCAGAAAACAAAATAAAAAGTTAACCCACATATACCACCTCAGGTTACTACTAACTGTCAGCAAGAACGGAAAAAAATAGAGTTATTGGTTCGCTTTATCATCCATGGAATTCGTAACATCATTTTTCAACACCACATTTCAAACACATTGTTTCTACATCTCTCGCTTCTTTTCAGAGTTTCAGTTTCCGTGCCGTATTTAAATATTGCGAAAACAAGAGACTTAACTAAGTGCATTTTCGTCGTGACACTAGATACATTTTGCTATTTTTGTCAAGCAAAATATTTAGCGATGTTGTCACAAAGACAAAGTTGAATTCACCCCTCCAAAAATCTTTTAAACATCGAGGATGAGCTTTAGTAAAAGTTAAAACAAATCCAGGGCCCAATCAGGGAAAATACTGGAAGAATTCGTTTGAATTTTTATCAAAAATATTATGTACAAAGAAATATTCGGCAATTGAATATTTTTATTTCAGATTGTAAACTATGTAAGTATAAAAATAAACAAGTACAGTGGTACCTCAGGTTGCGAACTTAATTCTTTCTTTGATTCCGTTCGCGAGCCGAAATGTTCGCAAACCGAAATTCATTTTCTTGGGAGCCATAATGAGGGTTAATTTAATGCAAAATATATTGTATATACTCGTATACTGTATATTATACTCGTATATATAATGCAAAAAAATTGTATCACGAACAACGAACGCAACGACAAACAATGTTCACAACGCGCGCACCTGAGAATAACTAATGCGATATTGCTATGGTTGCTGAAAGTGAAGAGGAACTACAAGAGGCCTTAACAACTATGGAAAGCATTCTTCAAAATAACTACAGTATGAAGATAAATAAAGACAAAACAAAGCTGCTGACTGTAGGTCGAGCGCAACACCAGATGAGAATAGTGATGTCGGGTAAACCACTAAAGAACACCAAAGAGTTTGTCTACCTCGGGAGCAAAATAACATGGGACGGTCGGTCTAAGAGCGAGGTCGACAGCCGTATACATCAGGCCAGACTTGCATTTAATAAAAGGTCGAAAATAATAGAATCAAATAATATAGACCTAAAACTGAGAATACTCCTCATCAAGACCTATGTATGGAGTATCTTGATGTACGGCTGCGAGACATGGTGCCTATCCGAAAGAGATAGACGAAGACTAGAGGCTTTTGAGATGTGGTCCTATAGAAGACTATTAGGAATTTCCTGGAGAGACCACATCACGAATGAAGAGGTTCTCCAACGAATCGAAGGAGGAAGGCCCCTGCTCAGGATCTTGTCCGAAAGGCGTGCAAGATGGATCGGTCATATAATACGACAAGAGGGCCTTTTGCATGCCATAATGGAGGGTATGACCGAGGGGACAAACTCTAGGGGACGCCCACGCCGAGAGTACCTGGAGGACCTGTTGGTGGACGTGCGCTGCTCAACATATACAGATTTAAAAAGAGCCGCACAGGACAGGGAGGAATGGAGGAGAAGAGTTGAAATTGCTGCAAACCAGTCTTAGGACTGCAACCACAGAGAGAGAGAATTGCGTAATGCGCCGTTACAACTAATTCGTGAGTCGAGGCATTGTACGCAGGTCGAGTCAAAATTTGTTCGGAAATTGTGTTCGTAAGCCGATTTATTCGTGACCCGAGGTTTGACTGTATTTAGTTATTGTTTTCATATATGTCTTTTGACCTTTCTCACCCATACAAGATTTTCAGCTAGTTCAGTACAGGGTAAATAAAAATTAACTTTTTATAACTTGGATCAGCCGTTAATCTGTTTTATTTTTAGTTTGACGTAAAAAAAAATTATAGTGCAATAAGAATTAGTATAATTTTCTCCTGTTTGACTTTTAATGACTATCCGAGTTTTTATAAGAAATCAATGTGTGACGAAGCCTTTGCGATCTCAGTGATTATATTAACAAACAAAATAGCCACTATTGTGGCATGCTTGCAATTCACAAATGATTCATTAGTAACCATAACAACCTTGCAGAATGACAGCGTGCTGTGAAATTTAATCAAGAGATATGATTGCTCCTTATTTATTTGAAAACGCTGTGGGTAGTAACGTTATAACAGTGCCGCGTCATGATTGCGAACTTTATGTCACATTGGTTGCACGTAATCTCTAGGCATCGACTGGATCTCCAAATTTGACCACTCGAGACTTTTCTAAGGGCTGATCTTTAAGAACGTATATATTTCAACAAACAAACGGTGACTGAACAACTTAAGAAAAATATTTTAATAGCAATAGTTGAAATAGCACCTGAACGTTGTGCAAATGTTATAAAGCAATTGTTTGCCATGCAAATCCTAGCTCTAGAAAGAGCTGGGATTTAAATTGCACCAAAAATCAGTAATTTATTTGGTCGAGATTATTTTCCATATGTACGAGGGTCATCCAGAAACTAAGGCTACAACAAGGACTCCTGAGGCCGGGGGAATTTTTTTGTTTCAAAGTTATTGCATTTGGCATGCAGGGGGATCCTAACGGTCAGTTTGTTTGGTCCCGCGTGTTTGTCGGCCATTTTGTTCAGTCACAGTAAATTCTTCCGATGGACAGGTCGTCGTGCGCTCCCGCCAACTCTCGTCCGTGCGAGATCCGCGCGGTCAGTTTTTCGACTTTGCAGAACAATACCGCCGCGAATATACATCGAAAGCTCGTGGATGTTTATGGTAGTGATGTGATGAGTCGACAACATGTCACGAACTGGGTTAAGTTGTTCAGAGAATGCCGTACTGATACTCACGACGAGGCAAGGCAGTGATTTCTGATGAATTTGTGCAAAAAATTGAAGAACAAGGGCGAAATGACCGCCGTGTGACGCTAGATGACCTTCACGAAGAATTTTCTGACATTTCTCGAAGTCTCCTTGGTAATATTATGTTGGAAAAACTTGGTTACAAGAAGTTGTGTGCGAGATGGGTGCCAAGAATGCTCACACCGGAGCACCGTCAAAATCGCGTGGCCGCCGCGCGTGAATTTTTGGATCGTTTTGCATAAGAGAGAGAAGCTTTTCTGGACTTTGTCGTGACAGGGGATGAAACGTGGGTGTGTCACTACACCCCAACAATTTTTCAACGATCAGGAGGTCGAGGAAGCTGTGAAAAAGTGGCTGAAAGAGCCGGCGGCGGAGGTCTATGACACTGGTATACAAAACCTGGTGCCCCGACTACAGAAATGTCTCGATCTCGACGACAATTACGTTGAAAAATAGTTTAATATATTTGTGAAGTATCCTGTGAATTTTAATTAAATACAAGCATTTTTCGATCCTACATAAATGTTGTAACTTTACTTTCTGGATGACCCTCGTATGTGTAAAAGTAAGGTTCAATAAATGCATGAAAAAAATGTATTTATCATAGAAATTATTTGAGTTGTGATGCAGTGAGCTCAGAATTCAATACGGTGTGTGGGGATAAACGAAATGATTGACTGACAGAGACAGTTTTTCAACAAATGTTGGGAATGTGGCTATAATACACCGAAACATTGGAGAAATGCAGTGATTGTTCCGTTATATAAATATATGAACGATATAATAAAAATTGGAAGTAACATAACCATTTATTTTCTGAGTGAAGTAAGTAAATTGTATGGAAAAATTATGATAGAAAATGTATCAAGACGATAGTCGACAACATTATTATACTCGTAGTACTAACTGAGATTTATGGGAATGAAACGTGGATGTGAAAAGCACTGAAAGAAACTGGAAAAACGTTTTAGAATGGCGTGCATTCAGAAGAAAACATTGAATGACGGGAATTTAAGGATGATGTGTTAAGTAAGATGAAGAAGGAGGGCACTCTATGATGGTTAAAACATGTAGAACGAAAGAATGTAGAAATAAAGAATGTTGAAAGAAAGAATGTTGAAAAAAAGAATGTAGAACGAAATAATTTAGAACGAAATAATGTAGAACGAAATAATGTAGAAAACGAAAGAATGTAGAACGAAACAATGTAAAACGAAAGAATGTAGAACGAAATAATGTAGCACGAAAGATTGTAGAACGAAAGATTGTAGAACGAAAGAATGTAGAACGAAATAATGTAGAACGAAAGAATGTAGAACGAAATAATGTAGAACGAAAGAATGTAGAACGAAATAAATGTAGAACGAAAGAATGTAGAATAACGTTTTAAAATGGCGTGCATTCAGTAGAAAACATTGAATGAAGTGAATTTAAGGATGATGTGTTAAGTAATATGAAGAAGGGCACTCTCTAAGATGGTTAAAATATGTAGAACGAAATAATCTAGAAAGAAAGAATGTAGAACGAAAGAATGTAAAACGAAAGAACGTAGAACGAAATAATGTAGCACGAAATAGTTGTAGAACGAAATAATGTAGAACGAAATAATGTAGAACGAAACAATGTAGACCGAAAGAATGTAGAACGAAAGATTGTCGAACGAATTAATGAAAAATGAAAGAATGTAGAACGAAAGAATGTAGAACGAAATAATGTAGAACGAAAAAATATAGAACGAAAAAATGTAGAACGAAAGAATGAAGAATGACTAACAAAACAAATAAATAATGCAAATGTAAGTAGAAGGCGTGGTTGAGGAAGATCAAGTAAAGCTTGGTTGGAATCAAAGGAATGATATTTTGACTGAAGAAAAAATAAAAAGTCATAGAAATCTTATAAGTTTCATGAGAAGGTGTATAAATGTAGTAAGAGGTGAAGGATGTATACCAAGATAAATAGGTCTGGTGTTATGTCCTTTCTACCAACACTAAAATGAAAGCGCGTGAGAGTACATGTTTAAATATTTGAAATTAAAGTTTTGGCCACTCTGTACATTACTTTAATATGGTTTTTAGATTATCGAAATTTTTTAATAAAGTATCAAATATTTTTTTCAAAATATCTCTCATAATTAAAAGTGTATTAGCAGGGATACCCAACCTGTCGATCACGAGCTATCAATCGTCGTGCCATGCTTTTATGTAGACCTTTATTTTTTATTCCATTGCATTTTTCATAATATGATTAATTTGTAAATTTAATACAGTATTATATTGTTTTAATAATAAATATTAAATAACAATATCTGATTATAATTTTGTATTTTTTCTACGCACTGGTAGATATGCGGGTCGTCCTTAAAAAAAAGGAGGGCACGTGTATAAAAAGGTTGGGCAGCCCTGATGTACACGAAAACAAGGACTCAACATGTTTGATGAAAATCACAAGTGGTTTAGTCAAATTGATTCATTTAAGTTTCAAAGTAAACTGTTTATAATACTGCGGCAGAGATATTGGCACTTGCATATTGGAAATTGTTTCAAATTGAAATTATCGTTGTGTTGAATACAGAGTGGTCCGGAATAAAGTTTAAGAAAAAATAAGAAAAAAATCTTATAAAACAAAGATTAGTAATAATCAACTTTAGTTTATAGATCAATTAGTCAGAAAACTCATTTTTCAATAGTGCGTTTACAAAAACTTGTCCCTTTATTTTTTTAATGAAGTGAAAAAGCAAAAAAATATGAAAAAAATATTTTATATTCAAACATTGAATTGAACACACTCGTTTTGTAAATTAAAAATGAAGTCATCTTAAATTGTAATAATCATAAAAATAAAATGAAAGTAAGTTTATTTAACATATTAATCGTTTAGGCACGGCAGATTCTAGGAAATATTAAATAACAATAATGAACTTTTTCAACATTAAAAATAAATATAAGTACAAGTATTATAAAGTAAAATTAATTAGATTATAGCACATAAAAATAAAATGAATGTAAGATTATTTAACATATTAATGTATCATAATTACAATGCCAAATAATAGTGGATGGAGTAATACTTAATTCTAGGAAACTTTAAGTTATAACAAAGTACATTCTAAGCTTTCGAAAATTGTTGAATTATACATTACATTAGACAAAAATCGCACTCCTAATTTCGACATGGTATTGTTTTTCTAATCACCGAGTATTTTAACAACAATACAAACGTGCGTTCTGCGCGAACCAATCGTGTGGCATTCTAAAACTAATACCACTACATAAGTCGTGTATACAGATAGTGTTACTCACACTATGGCAAAATGAGTCTTCTGACTGAATGATTTATACTGCAAGCGTGTAACAAAAAGTTTGAAATTCGAAAACCATTATTGCGTCGACGATATCCTTTCCTTCCCTGTGTTGGGTATCTTCTACACGTTGCTTCTAATAACCATCAATATCTCTATAAATATAATAAATACAAGGTTAAGAGTTTAGGTATTCCTCCATAATATATTTACGCATTGATTTAAAAAATAATATTAATAATAATCAGAATTTATCGACTACATCGTAAGTATTTTCTGAATATCGGAAACGAATTCGCATTTAAACGCTGTGAGTGCCTCGATCTTGGGTCTTGACGATAGGTGAAGAGTATGCGGGAAGCGCGACACTATATTCGCATCTCACTTTTGCATACGTCACTGAATAGCGAGGAGCGCAATTGTCTCAACCTCGCAAGTGTAAGCCCGAGTTAGCCACTAACCCTGCCGCGCCGCAGTAGCTGTTGGGCTGGCAACGAGACTAGATCTACGCCCATTCCGTGAGCGTTGCCAGATGGTTTTTTAATGTTTTCAGCAAACACATCTCAATTATTATAATTTTGAACTTCAATTATAATTAATTAAGGGGATTATCTATGAATGTTCTTATTTTTCCGATTTAAAATCGCTAATTTTTGATCGCGTACTCACTACCCAACACCGGAGCGCGCGTTTTAATTTTATCACCGTAAGGGAAGGGATATTCGTCTAATTTGTATTTCCCGAGGTATCGATTCGATATCTTGACGAATGTTTTATTTCAATTGCTGCATGATATGATCGTTGAATTATTTGCGTATACTAGACGTCTAATGTTAGGTATCCTCACAGAAAAAAATCATGTGGAGACATGTCAGGACTTTGTGGTGGTCACACAATATCACCCCTTTTATCAAATTCGTTTTCTAGTAATCATCTCTTGAATCATTTCCAAACTGTTATTAGACGTGTGACAAGTGGATCCATTCTGTTGGAACCACGTCCTTAAGCTGTACTCCGAACATTCTTGTTATTTCAGTCAAAACTCGTTCAGCGTTTGAATATAACGTTCCGAATTATTTGTTATTGTGTAGTCTCGAGCGTGATCAATGAAATAATCGATGACTCCTAACGCTAACATATATGTGCATAATGGAAAGGTCTGAAGGTGTTGTAGTCTTGTGTTTTCAACGCTCCAATCACATCGCGGCAATTATGCTTATCGACGTAGCCATTTATATGAAATTGTTCTTCGTCTGAAAAGAGTGTGTTGTTTAACCCTAAGAGCTGTTCAAATATTTTAGCCACGAAATCCAACCTTGTGACAAAGTCTGTTTTATTTAAATCCTGAACAAGTTGAATTTTCTAGAAATGCAGTTTTAAGTCATACGCGACATTGTTAATGCGAACGAAGCAAACGTACATTTTATTTTATGTGCGGTATATTGTGGGACGCCCGTTTTGGTCTGTCTGGAGTGATGAAGTGTGAGGGGTTTGATTCGCGTGATGTATACATGTGTAATTGAGTGTCACTGTTTGTCAGGTTGATGAGAATGTACAACGCTATATGAATGGTATAGAGCCAAACCAGCCTATCCAAAAAAAAAAAGAGTTAGTGTTAAAATTTGAGTCAAATAACGTTTCTTTATAAGCCAGAAGTGCCTTTACTTCTAAATTCTAAATGGTACTACTGCTGCCATCTATAATTTTTTTGGCGAAGCGATTTTCGTAATTTACTTTTATGCCAAATATGCCTATCAAACAAAAAAACTTTAATCATCAAATAATAATCTTGTCATAATATAATATTAGATTATTTTTTTTATTTTTATTATAGTAGTTTTAGAGTGTATATGTTCAATGAATAAAAAACATTAATTACACAACATTTGATTTATAATAACCCATAGACTTGGAACTCCATTATCTCATTTCAACATAACCATTATAGGCTGGTTTGGCACTTCGCCACTCACATGTCCTTAGTGAGATAATATTTTTTCATGCTATATATGTCCTCAGTGAGATACAGGCAAGAGCCTAGTTTACTGGGGACACGACAAATAAAAGGCAACAAAACCAGATCCATTAAAATTGTATGTCCAAATTAAATTACTTGTTGTTATTTCGCAAATTGTGTATATTTCTTGTCATGTGTAAAATGTTTTTTTTTTTAATTTGGGCCACCCTGTATGATATTATATAAAACATGACATCGTTAATTCTTTCTGTTGATAGCTCATGACTGAGCATCGTGATTATCATGATAACCTTTGGCGTCTCCTACTCATTCATACCTGCACTCCGCAGTTCGAAGAGCAGTTGTTAAGGGTTGTCCTATTACGTCTCTCATTTGGTCAGAACAACGCATTAGGACTCTTCCTCTTGTGCGTCGTCCTTTAATGGTTACAAGCCTCTCCAAACTGTATCCTTGGTCACGAGTACTCCTTAGCCACTTACATAACAAGGCTGCACAGGTTGGGTAATCAATATGGTCATTGTATGGATTTTCATAAGGCTTTGTCTTCTAACAGGATAACTTGGAATACTTACGTGAAGAAGTTGAATGGTGTTTTGGTAAAGAGGTATATGTCATCAATCACTTATTTGTCAGGATAGCCAAATGAAGTTATGCAACACTTGTATTCACGAAATACAGACCTCAGGTAAATTTTAAAGGTAAACTTTGAATACATAAATAATGTATGTATTCAAAGCTCACCTTTAAAATTTACCTGAGGTCCGCACTTCAGGAATACAAGTGTTGCAAAACCTCATTTGGCTCTCCCGACAAACAAGCAATCGATGACATATACCTCTTTACCAAAACGCCATTCAGCTGTTCTCGTCGGGAAGAATTAATTGAATTGCATGGATTAACTTTGTTGTGTTGTTCGACTTGAAATGTTTTTTCTCCTATTCTACTCGCATAACATTGCATACATGTCGATGTTAAATTATATGGTATATGTTAGTGTTTTTTTTTAAATATTTTTATCAAAACTCATTTGACCGTTGAGATAAATTAATACTTGGCCAAATTATGTCCTAATGTTTAATTCTGGACTTATTAATAAGCACCGATCTGATTGCGCGTTCTCTGCAATGGCTGGATTTTATGATTTGTTTACGTAAACAATTCACAACGAGTTCAAAACTATAAAATTAAGAAAACCGACATTATGATTGTGTAGCTTAGTTCATTCCTCACTGCATTCCAAATCAACTAAGCTATCGAAGCTTTACTAACTGACCTATTCGCATCAAATGCCCTTGACATGTGCAATATTGAAAGAAAACTAGCAACAGGCAATAGAGTGAACGATGGGTTATACACAATGTGTTGTATTGTCAATATAAGTCATTATGTATTTACAAAACTTGAGGTTTCTGAAACTCTATCTCTCTAAAACTTTCGCTGTCGTTGATGGGCCTCGAAGTCGAAGATTCCATCGCTATTATATTTGCTTGAAAAACGAAGCTATGATGCAGTGGATTTTTTTAAATGTGTCGCTGCAGACTAGCAAACTCACCGGCTACACTGCTTTGCTTAGATCTGATCTTTATAATCTCTCTATAATTTGGTCGAGTGGATTCTGTTTAATAATTATTGATTTGCTTTCTTTACATGAATACAAAATCCTCGACCACGAATCCAACTAATGCTTGCATTATAAATTTCATTGATCCGTAGTAAACTAGAAAGCAATGCTTGCAGTTGGAGCCCGGTGGGGGCGCAGAACTCACTCATGGTGGAGAAAGTACAAAAAAAATATCTACGATATCTCAATATGAGTGGGTTTGGTATCTATTCATGGCTTTATCCTACTCAGTTTCTGCTGGGCATGCTCGGGTATAATTTCTTAAACGTAAGAAGAGATCTGCGTCTCCTGGTATACGTTGTCAGACTCGTTCGAGGAGTTGTGATGAGCTGTCCAGCATTAATACAAAGATTAGCGTTAAATGTTCCTAACAATTACACTAGACTGCACCGGCAAGAACTGTTCTCAATAACATACGCAAGAATGGGTCTTCCAGCCGCTATGCCTGTTGGAAGGGCCTTAACTCTTTTGAACGGGATTGCTTCGGGTATTGACATATTTCATATCACATTACCAAAAGCAAAAGTAAATTTTCTTCTAAGATTGAGCGCGTTAGAAAACACTCATCAACGTACTTAAGTGACTTTGAATATACGAGTATGTGTATGTTTGTGTGTATATATGTATGCATATACATTATTTTTTATTTTATATATTTTTGTCTTATTCTAATAAATTTTTCTTTAATTTTAATGTTAACACCTCTTGTACTTTTCAATGTAACATAATTGGGCTAAGCCTGTTTTGAGAAAATAAATAAATAAAATCTCAACGTGATCTCTTTCGATCTTTTTAACACATAACTTTTAAGCTCACATTCTTCCTTAAAAAATATATTTCTTATTGTATATAGTACATTACACATCACATATTAATTACCCGATGTACGATTTTCCTCAGCAATAGTTCGGCTTTTTTAAATTTTCCTTTTTTGTAGAAATTCAAAAACTCAATTTATAACAATTGCTTTACAATTTCCCATTAGCATTTAGGGGTTCCCATCGATACGATCTTCTCCCCGCCGGCAATTAATTTCAGTCTGAATATCTCCACTTCATTTTTAACAAGGGGGTGGGCAGGGGCGGAATGATTTTTTTTATATAACTAAATTAAAACGTTGGTGTATCTTATTACGAAGATAATTTACGATGGTTATTAATTTGCAGAGAAAATTGATCCAAGTTTTAAAAAGCTTATTTTAGCTTTTTGGTATGAAGTTTGTTATTTTTTAATGTAGTGAAATATGACCAACTTTAGATTTTTTGTAGGTGTTATAGCTTGAAAAGTGAGAAAACTTAAGTGTTGTAGCTTAATTAGCGTAAGAATTTGAGTATTACGAAAAATTGTGTTGAAGTGTGATATTAGCGTAAAGGCGCAATTCGATTGGGGCAACATTTAGGCAACATGTAGCATGCGGCATTGACGCATGCTACACACAGTCTTTCAATCGAAGGAATACGAAGCGACAAGAAGCAAGTGTCTTTGTAGTATGCTACATGTTGATTGTTGTTGCCGGAACGCATGCGTCACCTCTCGACATTTTAGGGAAATATCCCTTAAAGGTATATGATGATTTTGATTGTTGATAAATAAATAAAATACGTTAAATCGCAATGCGGAAGGAAAGAGTGAATGAATATTTTATTTTATAGTACGTGGGTATTTATAATATTTCAGAATGGGCGCGGGAGTGCGCCCGCGATATACTTTTATCTCGCTTCTGTGCGTGCAGAAATGGTCAATTGAAGTATTGTAGATATCGTAAATAGTATTGTGGGTAACAATTTATTTACGGAACCGGCGAGACAGCGTGATGCGTTCTCTTTCTACTATGGAATGCGGCGCGATGCTCGGCCGCGTCAATGTTTTGGCATGTGACCTTCGGACTGTTTAATATAATTTATCGAGGTGTCCGAAGTTCGTTTCGTCGGTCATTGACCGTATGTATACGACAATATTTAGCGACGTCCCACAACATGTTTCAGCGTGTCGAACAATGTCGCCGTTATCCGAAAGTCAACGGATCGGTGCGGCTTGTAGCGTGCGACATGGACTGGAATATTGATAAAACTACTGTAGTTTACATGGATTAATTTTCTCTGCAAAATAATTACCATCGTAAATTATCTTAGTAATGTAGCGATGTTCGTTACAATGTAGCGTGTGTCCTATTAGGACGTGCTGATGATGTTGATGTTGACATCGCTATATCTGTTTTAGTCGAATTCTGCGTTCCTTTTCGTTCGGGGTCATCAATGTAGCGAGTTGCTTATCTTGATACGTCGTGATGATTTTGATTTATATTTATTTTAAATATAAAACTCAGGAATGCGGATGAAACGAAAGTGAGAGTGAATGGCCGGTAAATAATAACAAGTCTTGACAGTTGAATGAATAATAAAATAATAATCTTTATTTATTGATAGGTAGGTATTTATAGATATTCGGAACGGGCCGCGTCAATGCGTCGGTTGTATATCCCCATCTCACTCCTGCGCGTGCTATCACGTCGGAAGCGATGTGTTCTCTTTCTACCTTGGTATGCAGTGTAAAATAGTGTTCACGTGTGAATACTGTTGACATTTCTAGAATGTGACAATTGTAAATAATTCAGAGATTTGTTTATCGGTCGTTGACCCTGTATGTTTACAATTTTAACAATAAAGTATGTTTGACAATTCAAATTTATTTAGGGGACGTAGGTAGCTACAGTAGTAAGATACACCAACGTTTTAATTTAGTTATATAAAAAAAATGCCTGCCCACCCCCTTGTTAAAAATAAAGTGCAATGAAAATAATGCATGGGGTTACAATGTATGACAGAACACGTATTGAAATGATAAAGGACAATTGTGAATTTAAGGCTGATATGCTATAAGATGAAAAAGAACACTTTGCAATGGTTTGGCCATGTAAAACAAATGAATGAAGAAAGACTAACAAAATAAATGTACACTGCAAATGTAAGTGGGCAGCATAGTAAAAAAGAAAGAACAAGGGAAGTAGTGTGGATTATCAAATAAATATTTTGATAGATAGATACGTGGAAAGTCTGAGTAATCTTAGGAGGAATTGTATGATACGGTATATGAATGTGGAAGAGGTGAAGGATGTTTGTCGATATGGGAAAGTCTGGAGATCTGCCCTCTCTGCTTGCCCCGACAGGGAGATGAAGTGATCATATATATGTATGTAAAATTGTATTGATTAAAAGATTGCTGACACCTGCTCTATAGTAGAAGGTATATAAATTTGTTTAAAAATGGTATTGTCCTTAAAATATGAAATATCCTGGAAGTACCCTCCACGGAGTACGTAAATTAAATTAATAGGCTTTTCCGCATAAAAATTGGGTCATATGCTTCTGGTTTGAAATAGAAATGGGATTGTTAAAGGGAAAATCCAGCAACCTTAATATCTGTTCTCATTAATTCCAACGGGTTCATTCCGTTTTCAAATTGCCATTGCCAAGTTGGCGATACGTTTCACAGATGACATTTTTACGTTCTCGAAGAATTTTTTTTATAACTGTTCTGTCGAGAATTATTATTTTTAGTTGACAACGATGGAAAGCTTAGTATTAAGGGAAAAAATCAAAAGAAGAAAAGCTTTTGTACTCGTACAAATAAAATTATAAGTACTTTTGTAAATATAATACATTATCTGTTATTTCTTATAAATATTGCCTATATTATTTAGTATTGCCTATATTATGTAAATATAATAACATTATCTGCTATTTCTTATAAATATTGCCTATATTATTTAATATTGCCTATATTATGTAAATATAATACAGTATCTGTTATTTCTTATAAATATTGCCTATATTATGAAAATTTATTACACAGTATCTGTTATTTCTTATAAATATTGCCCATATTATTTAATATTGCCGATATTATGAAAACATCATGCATTATCTGTTATTTCTTATAAACATGTCCTATATTATTTAATATTACCTATGTTACTCGTATACCATGTAAATATAATACATTATGCGTTATATCTTAATAAATATTGCCTATATTATTTAATATTGCCGATATCATGTAAATATACTCGTAATACATTATCCGTTATTTCTTATAAATATTGCCTATACTATTTAATATTGCCGATATTATGTAAATATAATAAATTATCTGTTATTTCTTATAAATATTGCCTATATTATTTAAGTATAGAAAGTTAACTTTTACAGTAAGAAAAGCAAAAATGGAATAATTTCACACAAGATTTATTCTTCTTCACTAAAGTTCCTCTCACCTTCGGAGGTCGACTACCATAATGGCTATAAAGTTCCTCTCATCTTCGGATTTCGACTACCATAATGGAAATAAAGTCCCTCTCCTCTTCGAAGGTCGACTACCATAATCGCTATAAAGTTCCTGTCCTCTTCAAAGGTCGACTAACATAATGGCTATAAAGTTCCTCTCCTCTTCGAAGGTCGACTACCATAATGGCTATAAAGTTCCTCTCATCTTCGGATTTCGACTACCATAATGGATATAAAGTCCCTCTCCTCTTCGAAGGTCGACTACCATAATCGCTATAAAGTTCCTGTCCTCTTCGAAGGTCGACTACCATAATGGCTATAAATTGCCTCTCCTCTTCGAAGGTCGAATATCATAATGGCTATAAAGTTCCTCTCGCCTTCGAAGGTCGACTACCATAATGGTTATAAAGTTCCTCTCCTCCTCGGAGGTCGACTACCATAATAGCAATAAAGTTCCTATCCTCTTCGGAGGTCGACTACCATAATGAACATTAAGTTCCTCTCCTCTTAGGAAGTCGACTAACATAATGACCATTAAGTTCCTCTCCTCTTAGGAAGCCGACTACCATAATGACCATTAAGTTCCTCTTATCTTAGGAAGCCGACTACCATAATGACCATTAAGTTCCTCTTATCTTAGGAAGCCGACTACCATAATGACCATTAAGTTCCTCTTATCTTAGGAAGCCGACTACCATAATGACCATTAAGTTCCTCTTCTCTTAGGAAGCCGACTACCATAATGACCATTAAGTTCCTCTCCTCTTTGGAGGTCGAGGAGCATAATGGCTCTAATAATAATGATGAAAGGACAGAAAAGTCTTAAAAAGCGACAAAAAAACTCTTTATTTCAAGTCAGTAATATGAGTATAACGTGTTTCTTTGACGATTTTTCTGTCTTCACCACCATCCGTTCCTTTTTCTTTTGATTGATGTTACACGTAACTCACTTATATTATTTCCATGTATATTGTTCGTAAGTTTCGTATAGATTAATAATTATTTAAATACGTTTTTGTGGCCATATAAACTTCCTTTACCTATTTTTGTCTTGTTGATTAGAAGAAATTGCTGCCGTAATAAGCACACCAGGTTATTTTACATTGAAGTTTAGATAAATAAATATATTACACATATATGCCCAAAGTATTGAAATTTTCTTGTCTTAATAGTGGATAATACTTTTCTTTATATCTTTTTTCACCTGTTCCAAGATTACATCATAATTACAGATTTCTTCATCATTACAGATTTCTTCAACCGATGAGACTCATTATTCGACAGCACCACATTAAAAAAACATCGAGTTTCTTTGTCATATTTTGCTTGATATAAATAATGCTTTAAAAACTTGTAACGAAAAAAATGTACGTTCTATTGTAGTTTATTTTCCTAAATTGAAAAGATTTTTCTTTGTGTCAAATTGTCTAAAAAAGAGTCAAACGCCTGAGGCATACCTGATGCAAACCTGTTTAACTTCCCTACGACCCGTCACCCTGACATGTTTTGACATGTTTGTCTTCAGTGCGCCCTGGCGCTGACACCCTAACTCTTCTCCCGTCAACCCTTGATCTAAGTCAGTAATTCTCAAAGCCTTTAAAGCCTCGTGGGGGCGTTGGAAAACAAGAAAGCAGCAGGGGAGCGCTCGGCTAGTAAAAATGAGTAATGAGTAAACATAGCATAGATGCTTCCTACGAGTAAAGTTGGATAGCTGAAAATTTAATTTTGCTATAGAACTGTTTGAAGTATAAAGGTTTTCTGTATTTTAACTTACTAAATTATTTAATCAACATAAATTAATTTTGTAATTAAAAACTTACCATAGAGCTTCAAACAGCTCTGCTATAAAATCAGCTTTTTATACATACGACTTTATGCGTAGGAGGTATCAAAATAGGCTTCTCATTTTTAGGATCCATGGAATAAAAATAATCCAAAAGGGCAATTTCAATACATATAGCGACGTTTGGAGAGCAAACTCTCCTCAACAACGAGATTTACGCAGGATTCGAACCCATTCATTAATATTGATAAAATCGCTCAAAAAAATATTTCCTTAACCTGTACACCGCGTTAAAAATCAAATTCAACGAATCCTGTGCGCGGCACAATTTCGGCGTTTTTTAATTTCTATGTTTAAACGCGTATTTTGTTTAGAACTACTAACATTTGATTACACCACCAAGTAAACATGACATTCAAATAATTTTCTGATAATAAATAATACTCTTAAGCAGACTCATTAAATAAAGGAGATAAACTAAACATTACGTAAAATACACAAAGGAATGCTACAGATCAGATCACAGGCGTTTGTGCGTCCCGCGAGGAATACGTTAAACTTCACACACGCCACCCATGTATCTAACACTAGGTGGTAGACCGTTCTATGCCACAGGACCAGCCACAGGGCCAGCCACGATAAAAGCTCAATCATAATACTACTGGATTGATTTGGAACAACCAATTTATTAGATGAAGTAGAAGTCAACCTCAAAGTTCTACTCTTCCCAAAAAAAAAAACATCCCTCTGACACAGATTCGAAAGATACAATGGAGACATCCCATTAACCCTCCCTGTCCTGTGATGTGTAACTAGTACACATTGCTTAAAAAAACTTTAATATCTCTATAAATATAATAAATACTGGGTTCAGATTTTAGGTATTCCTCCGTAATACATTCACGCATTGAATGAAAAAATAGTATTAATAATAATTAGCACTTATCGGCCACATCAGAGATATTTTGTGAAAATCGGGAATAAATTCACCAATACAATCAAACGTGTGCCAGTGTGTGACGTAGGCATATTCATTCAAAAAACCGCTATGGGTGAGGAACTGACGCTATTCCCGTCTCACTCTACTTTGGTATATGGGAACTTAAGAAATAGAAACTCAGTTCGCTCGCTTGACTCCCTCAGTAGCCAGCGTGCTTTCGTTCCAAGTGGTCGTCTCGCCCGTTTTGTGGACGTCGTCCGATGTTTTTTTTTCTTCATGTTTTCAGCAATTGAAATTCTATTACGAGTATTATCACTTTTGACTTCAAATTAATTTATTTAAACGTTTGGCTATAAATATTCTTATTTTTCAGATTTTAAATCGCTCATTTTTACATGTGTATTCAATACACAGCACCGGAACGTGTGGATTTTTTAGCACAGTTAAAAATGGTTAAGGGACATGAATACAAATAATAGACAAGAAAATTAAATCAATCCGTTTGCAACACTTAAACTAGTCTAGACTATTTAGAAGTGAACCAATATGGTAACATTTACGACTACCATGTATCAGCCTGACAGCTGTATTGAAAACAGACCAAAGTCTACAAATTTGTGAATCAGGCAAACCAAAATGAATAGCGTTTAAATAATCCAGACGTGACACAACAAATAAATTAATAATAATTATATTTCCCTTGTTGGAAGACATCGTCGAACAAATTTAACTATCTAAGACTATAGAAATTTAAAGAAACAGTATAATCGAATTTGTCTATCAAAGGAGAGCTTACTACCAAGAAATTAGATGATATATTTAGGAAATATATACTAACACCCATTGTATCGGACATATGCGTCACCAAAAAATATTATTGACGTATATTTTCGTGTTTGTTTCTATTTAAAGATGTTTTGTTTGATGTACTTGCTGTGTACCAACTGTAATGAAATTCTCCTTAGGCATGCGAAAATGTACGAAATACGTCTAAGAGCGCCCTTGAGTCAAACTTTCTCTTTAAAACAATATTTTAAGTAATCATTTGAAAATCTAGTCCTTACGACAAATACGTAACTTTCCGGACAAGCCGATAATATTCGTACAAGTACATATATTATATATATATATATATATATATATATATATATATATATATATATATATATATATATATATATATATATATATATATATATATATATATATATATATATATATATATATATATATATATATATATATATATATATATATATATATATATATATATATATATATATATATATATATATATATATATATATATATATATATATATATATATATACACACCATCACACCATTTACCTGTCGGTGTAGACAGAAAAGGTATAGCGCAGCTTTCGCTCTTCTATTAGGGATGTTAACATAAGTTGTGTCCGTTTTTTTTTTCAATTAAAAAATGAGCACCAAAAGTAAAACAAAATGGTAAATGTAATACGTCATTCAAAAGAAAATTTTCTGTTCTACAAGATATTGTGTTTGCTTTTACGTTATATATATTATTTTATTTGATTACAAGCCCTCTCAAAATGGAATGTCAAATAGACGAAAGTGAGCATTTTCGACACCTCCATCTGTTCGCCGCGTTCAATCGAGGGAATAAAGCTGCCAAAGCTGCTCGCGATATTTGCGAAGTGTACGGTGAAGATGCTATGAATGAAATGACAGCTCGTCGATGGTTTTTGCGTTTCAAAGACAGTAAATTCGACCTGAAAGACATGGAGTGTTCCGGACGAGCAGTGGACTTCTATGAGGACCGCTTAAACCATATTATTCATGAAGATCCCCTTCAAATATTTTGCATCATCATTTTTTTTTTTCATCACCATTTCCAAACCATTTTACATCACCAGTAATGATGCGGTAAATGATCCTTCGCTTGTGGCCATGCGTAGCTCGATGACGCGCGAGCAAACCAGCAGAAATTGTTGAACGTTGATTTTTGTTGTTTTCACTCAAAAGATGTGGAACCCAAGCGCCGAACTTTTGGACTTTTCCCATTGATTTAAGATGGCGGTAAACAGTCATGTGACTACAATTCATCTGCTCAGCTAATTCTATGGTGATTTGAATGGGATCTTCATGAATAATAGGGTTTAAGCGGTCCTCATCGAACTCCACTGGTCGTCCGGAACGCTCCATGTCTTTCAGGTTGAAATTACCGTCCTAAGACGTTTCTAAAAACCAGCTGTCCTTTCATTCATAGCATCTTCACTGAACACTTCGCAAATATCCCTCGATTGAACGCGAACAGAAGGAGGTGTCGAAAATGCTCACTTTCGTCTACTTGACATTCCATTTTGAAGGCTTGTAATCAAATAAAATAATATATGTAACGTAAAAGCAAACACAATATCTTGTAGAGCAGAAAATTTTCTTTCGAATGACGTATAACCTTTACCATTTTGTTTTACTTTTGGTGTTCATTTAAAACGGACACAACTTATGTTAACATCCAAAATATCAATACAACTTTAACGATTACTCAGACTTTTTACGTTTCATTCTTTCAAAATATTCCAACTCTACCTTTCTTGGTCACTTGTTCCAACTCTATACCTTTCTTGCTCTTCCTCTTACGTGCCATTCACTCACGTTTGCACTGTATATTTGTTTTGTTAGTATTTTTCGTTCATTCGTTCCACATACCCAAACCAACTCAGATTGCCTTTCTTCATCTTGCACAACACATCATTTTTAAATATATATCCCTCCCTAATTACTATATTATCCCCCCATTTTTCTCAATACACAAATATTAAATAACCGTATAAAACAAAAATTATTAAATAGAAATCATCAACAAGAGAATAATAAAAAAATAATTATAAAAAAATACAAAGCCTCTGTTTTTTTTCTCTAAAATTTCAAATAAAAATAAAGAACAATTTTTTTTAATAAAATTCATTACGTAACATCCCGCCAGAGGGAATAAAAGGGGTTATAAATGGAATTATCATAAGAAGAGCGCCAGATTTAAATAAGCTTATAAACAGGCTTACCTTCTTGCTTCTTTACTCCAGGGACAAACTTGCAGTAAGCTCCAGGCCGGGACTTGTGAAATTGGTTTCAACAGGAATAATGTTGCTTGTTTATTTTTTCAACTAAAACTCGTCATTTATATCTGTCTGTAATATTTTTCAATTTAAACTTTATCCACCACAAGTGCTCTCAGAATTATTTTAATATAAGTAAATGTATATGTTAATAATAACTTTCACACGCAAAAAAACACGCATTTTATTATTTTAAATAACATAAGTATATAATTCTTGTGCCATAATTTGTTATTAAAAAACTGTTTCGTTTCTGTCATTTAAATTTTGTGTCTTTTTGTGTTCAAATTTAAATTTTTTAAAATACGAGTACTACGGTAGTCAATTTTTGATAAATAAATTTTAGTTAGTAAATTTTAATTATTATTTTAATGCATATTCTCTGTAGTCCACTTTAAGACCGATCTGGGTCTAACACGTGTCCCGTATTTAAAGTTTCACTGTTACATACCCTCAGGAGACGGACGCTTTTAGTTAATAGCTCTTGCCCAGCGCGTGAGGTAGGGTTTCCCCATAACTTTGGGCTGGGGGTGACGGAAGACTTGATAATAAGGAGAGAAGTGAGGATAACGAGGACAGCTGCAGGAATTTCATTAAAGATTGCGCCTTTTTTTAATGTTTTTTAACCTTCAAATACACAAAGCTTCTGTCGCTTAGATTGTAAGACATTTATTTCCCATCTAGAGGTTATGGTTTCGATGTCCAATAAAACCTATAAAAAGGAACTGAGTCTGGTTTTAACGTAAGCATTTTAAAGTGCAATATAGTGAGCTTTATACCATTGTTATAATAAAGAAATGGAGTTTAATTAATAAAGAAAATGTCTTCCAGCTCACAATAAAGACATTAAATAGGTATTGAGGAAAAACCTGAGTACAGATCATTTTAAAAAATCTTGGTTCCAACAGGAATTGTACCTGTAACTCCCAAGATGAAGACAGGCATCTTACCAACCACTTACAAGCTTGAAGATTTCTTCAAACCCACCATATATTTAAAAAATCTATGTTAAAATCACAATAATGTTTTTTTTATTTATATATACTATAAAACTTGAATCTGGGGGTTAAAGTGAGTGGTGTATGCGTCAATAACACCAGGTACGTAGATGATACAGTTGTTCTGGCAGACAGTATTGACGACTTTCAAACGCTTATAGATAGAATTAATGAAGCCGGTTTGAGGCTGGGGCTGAACATGAACGTGAGTAAAACTATAGTAAGTTCATGGTGTTTGGCCGGCAGGATCACGCAGGAGCACGTCTTACATTAAACTGTGCTGATATAGAGACAGAGTGGAAACATTTAAATACCTCGGAAGTATCCTAGTGGAAGACCTCGACCCAGAAACCAAAGTCAAGTGCAGAATTGAATCATCTCGTGCGGCTTTTAATAAAACGAGAAGCGTATTCTGCAATGATAATCGAAACTTGAAACTTCGACAACGGTTAGTAAAATGCTACGTTTGGTCAGTGTTATTATATGGAGTGGAGTCATGTACCCTAAAAGTTGGTAGTATGAACTGACTTGAAGCATTCGAAATATGGATACACCGAAGAATGCTACGGACAACCTGGACGGATATGTTCAGCAACACAAGGATTCTTCAAAGAGCCAAAGTTGATAGAGAGTTGCCGACTAATATTAAAATCCAAAAGGTGTCCTATTTGGGTCATTTACTTAGAGGAGAAAAGTACAAATTACTGCACCTGATCATCCAAGGCAAAATAGAGGGTCGAAAAGGTATTGGCAGGAGGCAAATCTCATGGCTCCGCAATATACGTCATTGGACTGGTATAAGGAGCGTTGGGGATTTTTTTCGGGCTGCCGGGGACAAAGATGCTTACTCTAAGGTGATATTGAACGTTGGGGGGACCTGACATGATACTAGGAATAAGAAGATTTATATTGGGAATCAAACGCATTGACCTCTCACAATCAACCTGGGAACAGACGGTGATGAATCTTAGTATACAGTTATACCACACTTACAGATGGGAGACTCTATAATCCTCAAGCGCAACGACCAAAGTCGTTTTAAGGTGAACAGCTGCTTTCTCTGAAAGAAAAAGCTGGATTGTACCTTCGATTAGAATATGCACTGCAGGAGTCGAGCGAGGGCTGAATATTAATATTAAAAAACAAAGTTGATTGTTTTGAAACTGTCGACTCGAAAACAAATTGATGTTTTCGAGTCGACAGTTTCAAAGTGGTTTATCTCTGCAGCTGACCGGGAAACCCATAGATCAAGTCGACAGTCTTATAGTGCTGTATCTATGCAACTGACTGGGCCACATATAGAGAGGAAGTCGATAGATTACAATATTTAGGAACCTGAATGACGTTGACCCAGATAGATAAGTTTAATGCCGAAATGAATTGGCACGTGCATGATTTCTCAAGATGAGATTAGTTTTTTTACAATGATATCATTAATTTTAAACTTCGACAACGCTCGATGAAGTACAATATATGGTCTATACAAGTTTATGGTGTTGATACATGGGTCATGAAGATCAGAATGGTAAATAATCCAAGGCGTTCGAAATGTGGATTTATCGAAGAATACTCACAATTTCTCAGTTTTATCATATCTCAAAAGTCGAGGAACTATGCTAAGCAAGTGTAGAGATAATAAATACAAAATAATTGCAAAAGATTGCCTATCTAGTTCATACATTGAGAGAAGAAACATATCACTGCCTAAAATTAATAGGCGCCAAATCGAGGATCGATGTGGGATCGATAGAAGGCACTTGGCATGGTTACGCAACATTTGCGAATGAACAAGTATCCAGATAATTGATGAGCTGTTCCGTGCCATTAAATAGAGATACATTTTCTCAACAATGATCACCAACGTCAGGGAAACCAAACCACGTAACATGAAGAAGCAGATTAACATTTTTCTTTTAAACCTCAAATGCAATGCATATCATAACCTTAGCGCACCACAATCATGTCCAACAATGATATTGTACAGCACCGATACAAATACTGTAAAATAGGTGAAGGGCTGCCACTTACACGAAGATTTTGGCTCACTTTATGCTTTTCCGATGAAAAGTAGCAGGGTGAAGAGATTCCCCTTAAGCAGGCAGAAGTTTGTCGTAAATAAAACACAGTAGACGTTCCACATCATTTTTCGTTCCTTATGTGCAGCACATTGCTCATAGTAAACCCGTGTATGCAGTCAAGGCTTACTAGATACTTGCTAGATACCATGTATACCGCGCGCTCTCTGCATGCATGGACTGTTCGATTATTTATAGTGATTATTGTGAATGCCACGCATAAGGAACATTTCATTACAATTGATACAATGATGATTTATACAGATATCAACTCTACAATATTTACACAAATAAAATTATATTTTTTTTATTAGGTGACGCAGACGTCCGATACAGATATGTGATATACCATCATGTGTCACGCTGTAAGGGTGTGGATAGAAATGAGAGAGCGTAAAACTTTCTTACAGATATGTGATATACCATCATATGTCACGCTGTCAGGGTGTGGATAGAAATGAGAGAGCGTAAAACTTTCTTATTTCGACACACATCTTTCGTCTCTTCTACATCCATAAACCTTCTCTCATACAGCTCCTACAGTTTCTCTGACTTTTTACATTTCTCTCTTTTAAAATATCATACACTTGATTCAACCATAAATTTCTTGGTCTTCCTCTACCACACCTTCCATATTGGTTATATTTACGAATATATTCGTTTTTTTTAGTCATTCTTCATTCGTTCGCCCAAACCATCTCCGAATGCTCATTTTTATCTTACTTAATACATCACCCTTAAGTATACACTCCTCCCTATAATAACTTCATTGACGCATTTATCCAGCTCCAACAACAATTTAGCAAAAATTTTTTTTAATTAAAACAGACATTTTTTTTACCTCCAGCAATTTGTATGCCTGCTTACAACGCACATATAATACGAGTCACACAACACGATGGCAAGACCTTGTTTGGCGAGATCATCCCCGAGCGTCACTTTTACGATAGCTGAAGGATTAGTTAAATAATTTCAGCCGCTTCGGATAGCCGCTGGCGAGCATTTTCAGGACAGAACCAATTAATTTTTAGACCATAGTCGGAGAATTGGATATGGAATATAATAATGTTATTACTTGGCAGCAAATATTGTTCAAATTTAATTAGATACGAGTATATACCATCTGTTTCCCTCTATTTAGACTCCGTTGATTTATATTTGTTTTGAAGTACTGTGTACTTGATCACACAATAAACAAATTAATATGTTAGTGAAAAAAAACACGTTTAAAACAAATTCAAGTTTAAAGATGTTTGATAAAAATTACAGTGAAAAATTATATGAACAACATTAAATTAAAATATAGTGTGTTAAAAATAACACACAAAAATAAATTATTTAAAGGATTATTTATTACCACCTTTCTTACGGTATACAAAAAGCTTGACAAAAAGTAAGCTCTGGCACCTTCTTTTTTTTTTTTTTTAAAAAGCACTATCAGTGCTTTTTTTATGGTGGAGCGCAGTGGAGTGGCGCTTCACCACCTTTTTTACGGTTTACAAAAAGCAAAGCACTGCTTAAGACATTTTTGCGAGTTTTTTTTCCTGAAAGAGTTGAACCACACATGAAACATAGCATCCCAAAAAAATGCAAACACACTTTGAATGATTTTAAATTCAGCATTTATTAAGGTATATAAGATTGAAACTCCAAATTAAAGACTGACGTGGTTTATTTAAGTATCGCAAATCATAGTATAAATAGGCCAAAACCCAAACGATGGTTGTCGCCAAAGAAAGAATACGAGAATTGAATTTTGAATACAAGAGAGTGAGAGAGGAATACTTGGATTCTTTCCGAAAGTAATTAGAAATTTGAATGTCGGTGGGTCCGTGATACTGAACAAATTTTAAATACCTAGCTTACAATTTTTGAACCGGTGTAAAAAGGGACGATGTATAAATGATATACTCGTACATAAACAAATTTTACATTGTTGTTTATAGTTAAGGCATTAACGTTGTGGAGGTTTAAAGACATTGTAATGTATTTTTTATCAAACACTGTTTATTCCACTTTTTTGTGACGTTATAACCCTACCGGTTTCAAGGCTTTCACCTCATCTTCAGGGAATCTTCAGGGGAGCACAAACAATACTCTTCAAGTCTTTTTTGTGCTTCCCTGAAGATGAGGTGAAAGCCTTGAAACCGGTATGGTTATACCGTCACAAATAAGTGGAATAAACAGTGTTTGATAAAAATAAATTACAAATTTTACATTAATGAATATATATTTTCATAAATGTAGAATTTGTTTTACTTCCGTGAATATTTCATGGGTTGCAACTAGTGCTTAAATTGATGGTCGTTTTGATCTGCTGATAACGTGGAATTACAAACACCACGAATATTTTGTTTTGGTATTAGGGCGCATTATTTTTCAATGGCTGCACTTAATTCATTGACTGTTGTAGATTTTGTGCCATAAACTTTATTTTAAAACTCCAAATTAAAGATAGACGTAGTTTTTTTTTAATTATCGCAAATGCTCAAATCGATGGCCGTTCTGAATAACGTGGAATTGCAAACATTACGAATAATTTGTTTTGGTATTAGGGCGCATTATTTTTCAATGGCTGCACTTAATTCATTGACTGTTGTAGATTTTGTGCCATAAACTTTATTTTAAAACTCCAAATTAAAGATAGACGTAGTTTTTTTTTAATTATCGCAAATGCTCAAATCGATGGCCGTTCTGAATAACGTGGAATTGCAAACATTACGAATAATTTGTTTTGGTATTAGGGCGCATTATTTTCCAACGATTTCTCTTAATTGAAGGGCTCGGCAGTAAATAATGGTAAGGGACATGTGTCACATTTTGAGATATTAAAAAAACATTTTTTTTAAATCTTAAAATTTATTTATGTAACATTTATTAAAAAATAATGTAATTTTAAAAAGTATGAGGTTTTAAGACTATTCTGTTTTAGTATTAGATTATTTTATTAGACCCTTAACTATCTCATTTGTAATTTTGAAACTCGTCTTTTCTTATTTTGTCGCTTACCATTATTTACTTAAATCGATGGCCGTTTTGATCTGCTGATAACGTGGAATTGCAAACATCACGAATAATTTGTTTTGGTATTAGGGCGCATTATTTTTCAATGGCTGCACTCTTAATTCATTGACCGTTGTAGATTTTGTGCCACAAACTTTATTTTTAAACTCCAAATTAAAGATAGACGTAGTTTTTAAGTATCGTAAATGCTCAAATCGATAGCCGTTCTGATCTACCGATAACGTGGAATTGCGAACATCACGAATAATTTGTTTTGGTATTAGGGCGCATTATTTTTCAATGTCTGCATTTAATTCATTGACTGTTGCAGATTTTGTGCTTTAAACTTTATTTTTTTATTAGCCCCCATAACAAATGTTTGTTGATTGGTATGAGTACTGGGGAGCGTGGGAGGGGGGGGGGGGGGGGGGTATTCAATGCTGCGTCAACCTCCAATATATCTGTTCTGCATTTTTTTTATCAAGATCTCATATCGCGATGGTAGTGGGGAGAGAAAAATACAAACAAAACAATTTATCCAGTGCAAATGTGAGTGGAAGGCGTTGTAGAGGAAGAACAAATAAAGTATGGTTAGATCAAGTGTTTTATATAAAAAAAAAGGAAATGTAAAGAAAAATCGTATAAGCTGTATGAGAAAGTATACGGATAAAGAAGAGGCGAAACAGATTTTTTTTATTTTTTGAATTTATTAATTATTTTTTTCAAAACTGACTTTGTCCAATTACATTGAAAAATACATGAATTATTAACATTAAAAAAATTATGTAAAATTAAAAATTATGTATATGCATACATATATATCATAGATACAAAAATTAAAATTATGCATACATGTATACATACAAACATACACATACGAGTATGTTACATACACATATATTCAACGTTACTTAAATACGTTGATCAGTGATTTCTATCGCGCTCAATCTTAGAAGAAAATTTACTTTTGCTTTTGGTAATGTGATGTGAAATATGTCAATATCCGAAGCAGTCCCGTTCAAAAGAGTAAACGGGTCTTCCAGCCGCTATGCTTGTTGGAAGGGCCTTAACTCTTCTGAACTGGACTGATTCGGATATTGACATATTTCATATCACATTACCAAAAGCAAAAGTAAATTTTCTTCTAAGATTGAGCGCGTTAGAAAGCACTCATCAACGTATTTAAGTAACTTTGAATATATGTGTATGTGTGTATGTATGTGTATATTTGTATCTATATATGTATGTAAGATGAAAGCCTGGCGCTCTTTTCTCTCTTTCCACCCCGACAGAGAGACCGCGCGTTGGAATATGTATTTAATTATCGACACGTAGAAAAAAATAAAAGTTTTTAAACTTAAAATGCAGGTATCATGGGAACCAGTTCATAGAGGAATCTATTGGGTGTTAACATAAGTTGTGTCCGTTTTTTCCAAATTTAAAAATGAGCACCAAAAGTAAAACAAAATGATAAAGGTTATACGTCATTCGAAAGAAAATTTTCTGCTCTACAATATATTGTGTTTGCTTTTACGTTACATATATTATTTTATTTGATTACAAGCTTTCAAAATTGAATGTCAAGTAGACGAAAGGGAGCATTTTCGACAACTCCTTCTGTTCGCGTTCAATCGTGGGAATAAAGCTATCAAAGCTGCTCGCGATATTTGCGAAGTGTACGGTGAAGATGCTATGAATAAAAGGACAGCTCGTCGATGGTTTTCGCGTTTCAAAGACGGTAATTTCGAACTATAAGAAATAGAGCGTTCTGGACGACCAGTGGACTTTGATGAGGACCGCTTAAACTATAGTATTCATGAAGATCCCCTTCAAACCACCGTAGAATTGGCTGAGCAGATGACTTGTAGTCACACAACTGTATACCGCCATCTTAAATCAATGGGAAAAGTCCAGAAGTTAGGCGCTTGAGTTCCACATGTTTTGAGTGAAAACAACAAAAATCAATCGTCGAATGTTTGTTAAAATCAAATAATATTTGGTGACGTTTGTCAAAAGTCACTACGTTAGTCTGCATTGGCTAGGGATGGGGTATACAATAATTGGATTTTAATTTTTTTTATAAATAAAATTAAATGTTCGTGATTAGTATTAATTCATAATGAATCTTGGCCTATTATTTAAAGATAGATCCAAATCATACAATACGTTAGAAATTCAGTATAATGAAAATTAGGAATTAAAACGTCAGTTTAGAGAAAAACAATTTTTCGATTTATAAAAAAACTATTCGATTTGCAAAAAAAAACGATTTTACCCCATCCCTTTGAGACATGACACTTCAAATGCCACAGGAACCAGCCTACATTTTCCCATGTATAGTGTATTTTTTTATAAAATAAATTAACATTTTTTTTATTTTGTTTTCACCACTGTTTTATTTGAATTCACTACCGGTTTCAAAGACCCTCGTCATCCTCGTCAGGGGAAGTTGAACTGAATTATGTTTAAACTTCTTTTTTCTAATTATAATATGCACAGGAGAGGGGGAGGGGAGAAGTGGTTAATAAGGGAAGGTTATCATTCAATCAGTGATTGATGCACCTCACTTACTCGCGAGCATTTCATTTCGTATTCCCACTAGATCCACAAGACAGCTCAATCCCTTCTACACCGAAAATTGCTATACTAATTATAAAATCAACTCCTCTATAATTCGTATGCAAAGACTTGGAAACGAGTTTTGCAACAATTTAGATATTTTTAATATAAGTATATATAGTATTCGCCAGAATATCACAACAATATTTAGAAATAGCTACTAACATTGTGCTCTCCTTTATTAATATAAATAACCTAGTATAAACGAAACATTAAGGACAATACTTTGCCTCTGGAGTTGAGTAACCCTGCATCAACATGTGGAAGGTTTTGATTCTGCAAAGCAACTTACATCTCGTTCTACTGATGAGGCCATGTGTTTTCTATATCTCAATATCTATCCCTAAAATTCCCACAAAATTCTCAAAAAATCCAATATTTGTTCTTTGTTATTCCACTTAAAACAAACCTGAGTTATTCCACTAAACACAAATCTGAGTTCTTTAACTCTATAAAATAAGTCTTGGACAATTACGTAACTCTGCTTGGTGAAGACTGGTAATATTTTGTGGTATACATACATAACATATATTGAACTTAAATATACATATAATTATTAAATAATTTTATAACAATGACTGTAATTTATTATTACTACTGCTTTTTGTATCTTCATGTTAGTTTAAGATAAAGTTTTGTATTGTTTGTCAATAATTTTAAGTACGTGTATAACCTGTCACATGTTCATTTGTATATAAAGACACTGTTGTGTCGTTAATTAAATAAATAAATTAATTAATTAAATAATAGACGGCAAAAATGCCTGTTTCATTCGAGGTAAGAGTAGCACAGCATGGTGTTCGAACCGGCGTCCTTCCGCATGGAAGTCCAGTGCGTTACACTTCTAATAATAATAATAATTTTAATACTGTTAGTAGATAGTCGTCAATAGGATGACTTTTTAATGGGAACCCCGGTAATGTAAATTCCAGTTCATGAGCCATCCTTTTAACGCCAACGTACTCTCCTATCCTTATTAACCCTTCCCTTACGGTGATAAAAATTAAACGCGTGTTCCGGTGTTGGGTAGTGAGTACGCGATCAAAAATTAGCGATTTTAAATCGGAAAAATAAGAAAATTCATAGATAATCCCCTTAATTAATTATAATTGAAGTTAAAAATTATAATAATTGAGATTTATTTACTGAAAACATTAAAAAACTATCTGGCACCGCTCACGGAACGGGCGTAGGTCTAGTCTCGTTGCCAGCTCAACAGCTACTGCAGCGCGGCAGGGTTGAGGGCCAACTAGGGCGTCGCTTACACTTGCGAGGTGGAGACAATTGCGCTCCTCGCTATTCAGTGACGTATGCAAAAGTGAGATGCGAATATAGTGTCGCGCTTCCCGCATACTTTTCACCTATCGTCAAGACCCAAGATCGAGGCACTCACAGCGTTTAAATGCGAATTTGTTTCCGATATTCAGAAAATACTTACGATGTAGTCGATAAATTCTGATTATTATTAATATTATTTTTTAAATAAATGCGTAAATATATTATGGAGGAATACCTAGAATCTTAA
Source organism: Odontocerum albicorne (assembly GCA_949825065.1). NCBI lineage: Eukaryota > Metazoa > Arthropoda > Insecta > Trichoptera > Odontoceridae > Odontocerum > Odontocerum albicorne. Next base: position 53,782,106 of record OX463840.1, read on the forward strand.
CCTTGTATTTATTATATTTATAGAGATATTGATGGTTATTTGAAGCAACGTGTAGAAGATACTCAACACCGGGAAGGAAAGGTTAACCACTTGTCTCCTCCGTCTTTTCTGTACATATTATGTATAACAATTAGAAAAAATGTATATGAGATATAATTTAGTTCAACTTCACCTGACGAGGAAAACGGAATTCTTTGAAACCGGTAATTAACTCAAATAAAACAGTGCTGAACACATAATATACAAAGTGTTTAATTTATTTTATTAAATATTTATAAACATGACAAAACAAAGTGAAATAAACGTCTTTTCTAAGATTCAAGAAACAAACTCATACGTCCTTATTCTCAGCTCTGTTGTGGCACGAGGGTTCGGCTTTATCTTAAAAGAGTCTTAAATAACAATGTGTTGATAAAATGACGAAAGATATAGAAGAGGTGTTCCTGGTAGTTGTAGCCTTTCCATTACCCTGATGAAGAAGGGGTGGTATTGGCGCTGCAATCAATTTGAAAGCTCTTTGTATCTTCCGCATCCGACCGTCTATCTATCTGTATATCAAGATGGGCAGGGATCTACAACAATTTTTCCTTTCGCGGACCATCAGCAATGTCTATGAGTCGATGGCAGACCACATTCATAAAATGAACTAACTAATGAACTAAAGTAATTTATTATTTGTTTATTTATTTAACTCTTAATTGTAAAACAATTTGGTAAGATTATTGCCAGGTGGCAATCACTTCCAACCAACAAATAAATTAAAATTATTTATTTTACGATTAATTGTAAAATAATCTGGCGGGGTTATTGCCATAATCAACTGATAAATTAAGGTTATTTATTTATTTATTTATTGAATACTTCATTGCAAAACCGTCAAAACAATTGCCAGGAGGCAATCACTTCCAACGAACTAGTAAATTAAAGTTATTTATTTAGCAATTCATTGTAAAACAACCTGGCTGGTTTAATGTTGGCAACTAATGAATTAAGGTTGTGTAATTATTTAACACTTCATTATAAAATAATCTGGCAGGCTCATGGTCAGGTGGCAATCTCTTCCAGCCAACAAAAAAAATGAAAGTAAAGGATTTTAAATTTATATGGTGGCAAAAAATATTCAAAACATTGTAATTTACAATATTTTTATCAAACACTGTTTATTCCACTTTTTTATAACGGTATAACCCTACCGGTTTCAACAGATTAGAGATCCGATAGATTAGAGGCCCTAGAAATTTCTAAGTTAGTACATCAATCCGAACATCTAGTGAACAGTTATATCCCAAAAATCTCTCCGCTCTTGGCCGAAATCGTCCCATGCCTCCCTCACCCCTCAGCCCCCAATCGTTGAAGCGTGTATATCTGTACCAGTTCGAACATAATTTAGTCTTGTTTGTGCTCCCCTGAATATGAGGTGAAAGCCTTGAAACCGGTAGGGTTATACCGTTACAAAAAAGTGGAATGAACAGTGTTTGATAAAAATAAATTACAATGTCTTTAAATCTCCACAAATTTAATGCCTTAACTATAAACAACATATTCAAAACATTTTTGATGTATGCAAAATTCGTGAACAATATATACATTATAAAAATAAAAATGAGATATTATCAATCAAAGGAAATTGAAGAGATGGTCGAGAGGAAAGAAATATCGGGAATGAAACACGTTACATTACTGAATCGATATTAAAAGTTTTTTTTACGTGGTGGAGAGAGTCTAACATTAGTCGGTAACTGGTTCCAGAGTTTCACGGCATGGACAATAAGAACGTTAACCTTTCCTTCCCTGTGTTGGTTATCTTCTACACGTTGCTTCTAATAACCATCAATATCTCTATAAATATAATAAATACAAGGTTAAGATTTTACGTATTCCTCCATAATATATTTACGCATTGATTTAAAAAATAATATTAATAATAATCAGAATTTATCGACTACATTGTGGGTATTTTGTGAAGATATCGGAAACAAATTCGCATTTAAACGCTGTGAGTGCCTCGACCTTGTGTCTTGACGATAGGTGAATAGTATGCGGGAAGCGCGACCCTATATTTGCATCTCACTCTTGCATACTCCACTGAATTGCGAGGAGCTCAATTGTCTCAACGTCGCAAGCATAAACGTAAGCGCCGGGGTATGCGACTGACGTTTCGCGCTATAGTAGCTTCTAGGCTTGCAAATAGGTTAGACGTACGCTCGTTCCGTGAGCGTTGCCAGATGGTTTTTTAATGTTTTCAGCAAATAAATCTCAATTATTATAATTTTTAACTTCAATTGTAATTAATTAAGGGGATTATCTATGAATGTTATTATTTTTCCGATTTAAAATCGCTAATTTTTGATCACGTACTCGCTACCCAACACCGGAGCACGCGTTTCAATTTTAATACCGTAAGGGAAGGGTTAAAAGTTTAAAAGAAGAACGGTGAACCGTGTAAGCTAATAAATTATCATGTTCATGATCGGAAATTCGCTGTATATTCTCGGCGAGATAAGAGTGAACGACGGGGCAATTAAGTATTATACAAAAGTGAAATTATGTAAAGGTATACAGTTTAATTAAAATATAGAAACATGAACTAAATTTATGTTCTTTCAGTTTAAGTATCCTTCTAAGTAATGGTCTACCCTCGAAGATAGTAAGGTCCGCCCTTAATCCTTGTCGGGGATGATTTTTTGCGTAATTCTTAAGACCCAGTTGTTGACTTGGTAACATCGATGGTCGTCACCCCCTGTGGTTTTATGTACACCCCCCTAATTTTCTTGCATCGGGGAGTTTTAATGGCAAACCTTTCATCTTCAATATTGTTCCTTCGCCTTCTTTTTATTTTCCAGCTATCTGGATCAATCCGTAGATCACAATTTGTGGTACTGGAATGATTATCAAGTTTTTAAAGTTCCATAGGGATCTTCATTAAAGGGGTATTCCAGTCTAGAATTTTGAAAAAACCGTTTTTTTCTTCTTCATATTCTTAAAGTGTAGACCTTAAAGAATATGTTCTCAAAAAGGAAAGTTAAAAATTCTCAATATTTACGAATCTATAGCTATAAATAAGGCAGTAATTACGTCGCACCGGAATGACAGACAATAATCTCAAAACTAGCGTGTATATCGGTACCAGTTCGAACAGCATTTAGTCTTGCTTGTGCTCCCCTGAAGATGAGATGAAAGCCTTGAAACCGGTAGGGTTATACCGTCACAAAAAAGTGGAATAAACAGTGTTTGATAAAAATAAATTACAATCTTCAAAACTTTAAACGCGTTTTTCTCGAAACTACTTTTTTCAACCTGGTCGACATAAAATCTCAAGTTCTATTCAACTGAGTGCCTTCAAATTTAATATACCACTTAAATAAAAAAGTTTTCTATCTTGAAAAGTTATTTTTTTTACTGTTTTAAAAAAATTAAAATTTTAATGAAAGGGTAAAAATATTGATTTTTTTTCAGACAGCTGCCATTTTACCAACTAACATATAGCAACATTATTTCTTGTCAAGAAACTGTGTATGATTTTTGTATATTTCAGATTTATGAAAAGGTTCCAATAATGTCGATCAGCATACCCTCTATTTTACTACAAGATATAACAGCTGATAACATCTTGAATTTTCGCTTTTTTTTTTTTCAAATTTTTTTTGTCAATTCTCAAATCATCAATAAACAAACTGTAAAAAAATTGTACGAAAAATATTTTTTGTTTTATTTTTATTTATTCTGAAAAAACGCCCGAAATTCACGCCTCTAGAGAAGAATAGTCTGATATCGGTTCAACTTTGAACCGATTGGTTATTTCTATCTAATGGCGTCAAAGGGTAGTTTTGCTGCATTTGGAACATTTCTATGAAAGTACTGGCAACTTGCTAGGCTGGTTGAATTTTAGTGTTTAAGCCATTTTATAAGTGCATTTACTGCACTGCGAATCATTTCCCTTCTCCCGTAAAATCTTTCTTATCACTCAGGAGTGTCGCCATCGGAGACCCTTTGGGCCTTCTTCGTCACTAGATGCCGAAAAAAAGAAAATATCTCAATTATCTAGTGTAGGTCGCGCTAGATGGGGACTCATTTTGTCCTCGATATAGCGTTACTGGTGTAACCGTGTCTGTGGATCGATAACTGGTCTCCATAGTCATAAGTTAAGATGCCGCCAGCCACAGTTTAATTGTTCTTTAACATGTGTGTAACTGAATGTTTGTCATTTGTCTTCTGTCATTCGTTTTTTTTTGTAACCCTTCCTTTTCTGTGATGTGTAATTACTACACATTGCTTCTAAAAAGTTTAACATGTCTATAAATATAATAAATACTGGGTTCAAATTTTAGGTATTCCTCCGTAATACATTTACGCATTGAATGAAAAAATAATATTAATAATAATTAGCGCTTATCGGCCACATCAGAGATACTTTATGAAAATCGGGAATAAATTCACCAATACAATCAAACGTGTGCCAGTGTGTGACGTAGGTATATTCATTCTAAAAAACCGCTGTGGGTGAGGAAGCGACGCTATTCACGTCTCACTCTCAATTTACCTCGATACATGGGAACGCAAAGAATAGAATCTCAGTTCGCAGTTGTTTCTTCCTTCGAGGTATAACATACACAGTGCTAGTGTTCCGAGTCCCGTCTAAGTAGCTCGCGGGCTTTCTTTTGAGGTGGTCGCTTTTGTGAACGTCGGTCAATGTTTTTTTCATGTTTTCAGCAATTAAATTTCAATTATTATCACTTTTGACTTCAAATGTAATTAATTTAAGCGATTGGCTACGAATATTCATATTTTTCTGATTTTAAATCGCTCAATTTTACATGTGTATTGAATACACAGCACCGGAACGTGCGGATTTTTTTAGCACAGGAAGGGAAAGGTTATCAAGATTTCTTCGTAATTCGATTTCCGATGGTAAACCCTCTGCGGTTTTATTACCAAATTAGTTTATCTAAACATACACAAATGTCGAGAAGTACGCCAATCCAATAGCCGCAGCCACTTCCTTAATATTGTTGCACTCAACAAATACTTTTTTTTATTTTTTATTAACCAAAGTAAAATATTGTACAAACATTTGTCAAGGATACACCTATATACACATTTATTACTTAACTACTTGTAATTTTTATTATACTCGTATATTATTGTATAATTTATGAACTTACTTTATCTTATTTTCCTACATGTCATTTTTTTTTTATTTTTTACAATCTTAATATATGATTTCTTAGAAATAATTAACACCTGCGTACTATTTATAACTCTAGATAACAATTCTTACAATTAATTGTTAAGCAAAAACAAGTCCACTCGTTCAGGCTTCTTGTATCCCATCACATTCACTCAGACCTTGGTCGTCCCAGCTAATACTGCAGCTGGACTAGTCAGGCAACAGATAGTGCTTCGAGGGTCTGTGTTTATAACGGAAGGGTAGGTCGGATTTACTCTCTTAAGCCCCCAGGGCAGCGACTAAGGGATTGCTGTGATTTTGTTGACTTTGAACTTCACGGTCCAAGCGAGGATGTGGTGTTGTAGGGTTTCTTCTCGCTGTTCGGCGAGAAGTCGGGTAAGGTTTGTTCTGGGATGGGTGTTAAAAGATATCTTGCATGCCTTGTTCTGCACTCTCTGGAGTTTCAGGTGATCCGTGTTGCTCACACTACCCCAAACGGGTGCAGCATAGGTCAAGATAGGACGAATAAAGGATTTATAGAGGAGGAGCTTATTTTCAATTATTTTGTAATAATTTTTAATATTTAAATAATATCAGATTCGAGCCCCGACTTAGAGCTCCCTTGAGTAGATTCTGTTCTACACATAGCACTATAAAAATGATGTTATTATTATTATAAGAATTCTTAACGGGAAGTCTCAATAACTGAAGAGCGTAGACAAGAATGTCTTGCTAGCTTTTCAACATGTCTACATCATCAATTCGAATGTGTTGAAGGGTATCTATCATACGAGAAAATCAATTTGAGTTATTGCAGACATACATTCCCTGATGCCGTATCCCAAAAGGCCCAACGTAACCAATTCCTGTATTCCTGTGATTTATTATTAATCCAGGGGTCCTGTCTATTCGCATGCCCACCCGCATAATAAATCACATTTCTGGACGATTTAAAATGTATGCGCAATTACATTGTACCAAAGCACTGGGGAAATTAGGACTTGTATTCGCTCTTCTCTTATAGTATTTTAGAAAGATATATCATTGTTCATCTGATTTATTGGTTACTGCGAGAACTGGACTATTTTGAATGTGAAGTCAAGAAATATTTCGTTAATAATAATCATTATCAGCAAGGCTGACTCCTTTTTCTATGGTCACGTTTCACTCGTATACATCAAAGTTGGTAGTCAAATACTGTTGTCAAATATCATTTTAGTATATTTAGATACTGTTCTTACAATGAAATCAACGTTCGTTAGAGATAGTTATAACTGATGTCAATTATTGGAATGTCCAATTTAATGTTATCTTAAAAGAATTTATCAATTGTCTATAGCAGGGGTCTACAAACTTTTTAGCCTATGGGTCACACTGACTCCTCCACTAAATCCCAAGGGCCAAGACCTAGCTAGCTCATCATACCAACATACTGTAGTTTTGAATTACGCACTAATTTTCGTATTGTGACTAGCCGGCGAGTGATGTATCTCTATGGCGCAGGGTGCGAGGGTGGACTCCGCTTCGTTCGCAATTAATTTCATTATGTGAATTACCTAAGTATGTCACTTGTTGTAAGTTTTTAAAATAAATCTCAGTATCATTAATTACAGCTAAAATGTTCAAATTCATTATGTATGTCAGTTATTGTGTTTCTTACTTGGTCGTTAAATAAAAACATCTGATTGTTATTTTGTATGATTTACATATTGTACATTGTAAATTTTACAATGTAATCAAAATGAACTATGACGGGCCGGAGATACAGGGCATATTCGGCCCGCGGTAGCGGGAACCAGAATAGTAGAGAGAATATTCTAAGTAATACTAGGATTGACACATCTTTTGGCCTAATGCATTATATTATTTTAGCACCTACAATGTACTCGTATAACGCATTGCCAGATGAGTGGAAGTCGTTTGACATGTTTAACGTTATGAAAACATATGTAGTTGTATTAAACTTGTATTGTTGTGAGTTAAGTCTTTGATAAATGTAAACACAAGAAAAAGGTGCCAATGACGCGGTTTGACAGTCACTACATTGACAATTAGAGCCATCTATGAGCAAATTCCGGTTTCATATTTACAGACCTGGTATATATACAGGGTGTTCCAAAGGTCAACGTCAAGCCGGTATCGAGGAAGAAGCCAGCTTATGACGGTTCAGAATTTTAAAAAAAATCTTGAAAAAGCCTTATACTTTTCGAGTTATAGGCATTTCTTCTAAAATTGTGAAAGTAGCTACCCTGCACCGAATGTTTGTATTCTGTGACTACAATTGCCATATTTTATGATTTTAAGGGTTGTATCGCAATTCTAGATAACCCTGCTATTCATCGGAGTCAGATATAAAACAAAAAAAATCTGCACGTTCAAAAAAAAAATTGTTTTTGTCCGATCATAAAAATTAATATTTTTAATCAGCTAACTTTAACTCATCATACTGTAAAAATAATGTACTACGCTAACCTGGCAAGTTACATCAAAAGATGACCTGTTTAGTCAGAATTTCAAAATGGTACAATATATACCTACTACTTCTTTATAAATAATTTTAAAACATTAATTTCTGTAATTAAAGATCAAATTCAATCAATTTGAGCGAGACAAATGGTACTGCGCATGAACGAATTAGAGTAAGACAGCTCAAGTCACCCTTTTTGACAGGAACTAGATATTACATATCAAAAATGGCGACGCTATTAATTTTTATGATCGGACAAAAACAATTTTTTTTACGAACGTGCAGATTTTTTTTGTTTTATATCGGACTCCGACTAATAGCAGGGATATCTAGGAGTGCGATACAGCCATTAAAATCATAAAATATGGCAATTTGTAGTCACAGTATACAAATATTCGGCGCAGGGTAGCTACTTTTACAATGCCTATTACTCGAAAAGTATAAGGCTTTTTCAAGAATATTTTTTAAATTCTGAACCGTCATAAGCTGGCCTCTTCCTCGATACCGGCTTGACGTTGACCTTTGGGGACACCCTGTATATAGAAGAAGAATTCTTCTCGATATTTTCCCGCTCTTTTCACATTTCCCGCGCTTTCAGCCACGACGTTATGTTACTTCAATAGAAATGTCAATACACAAATCCTTATTTTCTTCAATATCGATGAAAATGCTGGCTGGAATATCGTGTCGGTGGCATTTCGTAAAGAAACTTTATTTTCAACAACAACGACTCGTTTTGGAAAATGTTGATTTATCGGTGAATGTGAATTTAATGATAGTAAACCTTAAATATTTTGAGAATAGTCGCCGTGAGTTTGCTTTTGATTTTTCTCGAAATAGATTTATTTGTTGTTAATACATTCCAATTCGTGGACGGAATGGCGAACCCATTCTTCCATTCTCGAAGAACTGAAAATCATCGACAGATTGTCGACAATATGTCTTCGACGAATCCTCCGATTCTTTGGGTACTTTACTCGTGGCCAATGAGACTGTTTGAAGAGGTTTAAGGTTACTGGAGACATGGAAGAATCCCAATGTGTTGGACTGACCAAGGGAGAGACCCAACTGGACTATTCTTAACAACTGCCCTTCGAACCGCGGAATGCAGGAATGGATGGAGAGAAGTCATCAGTGGCTATCATGGGAGTCACGATCCTCAGTCATGGGCTACACGACAACATAATAATTAATTCAACCTTACTTTTCGCGCTCTTTCTCTGCTTATTGCACATTTCGTCTTCAAATATTTTTAATCTATCAATAATTAGAGCGCCCTTTAGGAGGGTTTTCTCTCTAAAATGCGCTACATATATTGTCGTTTATCAGTCTATGTTTACCTATTCCATTTACTTTATCAGTCTATGTTTAACTATTCCATTTACATTATCAGTATATGTTTACCTATTCCGTTTGCTTTATCAGTCTACGTTTACCTATTCCATTTACTTTATCAGTCTATGTTTAACTATTCCATTTACATTGTCAGTCTATGTTTACCTATTTCATTTACTTTATCAGTCTATGTTTACCTATTCCATTTACATTATCAGTCTATGTTTACCTATTCCATTTATTTTATCAGTCTATGTTTACCTATTCCATTAACTGTATTAGTCTATGTTTACTTATTCGTTCTACATGTCCAAATCATCATGCAATGCTCTACTTCATTATATGCTTCAGCCTTAAGTTCACATTTATCTTTAATCAATTTGTTATATAATATTTTTACATCGTCACCTCACGGTATCTTCTCAGTGCATGCATTTTAACAGTTCCTTTCGGTCATTTTCCACATCCCCTATTAAAATTAATCTTAAATGTTTATTTTCCACTGAAGGTTTACTTTTCACTGAGTGGTTCAGCGTTTTTTTAATAAAATCCTTGAACTATTAAACCAAAAGTAAAGTTGGAAAGATTTGAGAGGGTCAAGTTTAATGAAACGGAACAAATCCAAAAAGGCGCTAAGCGTTTCCCATCTTGTATCTCATACGGTGGAAACGGAAGTTTTGGATCCACAACACGTGACTGTATTCTTTTGATTTGCGAATATCACGCGAAATCCTTACTGAATAACTGAAATTCGCGGGTAAAGAGTTTTCAACGTTTTTTTTTCTTATTTGAAAGGCTGGATTTCATTCCACTCAAAATAAATAAATTTAATTAACAAAAAAGGTTAAGATACAGAAAATTATTGATCCAATGGGAGGATGTTGGCAGATAGTTTGATCTTTTGATATCCCTGTTGTAGATCACGATGTTTTTGTTACAAAAATCATTCGTGAGAGCTAGAACACCAGTTGTCTCTTCACCTTTCTGCGTGCGGTATTCTACGGAGATCTTCCTACATGTGATAGTTATACATTCAGCATGAGGTGTAGTCTATTTTGATGCAACCTCCGAAAAAGTGGTGGCATCAAATGTTTCTTAAAGCTCCACATGCCAACTATATATCTAACACTTAGAGGCAGACCATTCAATGCAACAGTACCAGAAACGGCAATAGCCCTGTCATAATACCCTGCCGTATTAGCTTGATTCGGAATTATCAATTTATATCCGATCAACACCAAATCAACACTAAATAAATACCAAATCTACCTCAAAATTATACGCCTCTCCAATAAAACACCCCCCCGAACCAGATTTACAAATTCAAATTAGAGAAATTCTCCTTCAGCCCTGCGTAATACGAATTTCAAGGTACTTTATACTTCAGTCCTTTATAGTTTATTTAAGGATTACTTGCGTTAAGATTTGGATTAAGTTTTTCCTCCGTGGTTTGACTTATGATGCTGACGTTTCGAAAACGTTGCTATTTTCAACTTCAGGGCTTATTCGTAGTAACCTTCACCTCTCCTCATTACACCGCCCATGCATAAACATTAGAACGAGTACAAAACACATTCCTAAGATTCACAAATTTTAAACTTGGAATACCACATAAACAAATAAATTATTCCAACTTATTAAAGCAATGAAACTCTTGAAGCTGTGTGACAGAAGAAAACCAGCCGATGTACCATAGTACTGCTATACAAAATCATTCACTCAGTGATTAATGCACCTCACTTACTCGCAAGCATTTCATTTCGTATTCCCACTAGATCCACAAGACAGCTTAATCCCTTTTATACCGAAAATTGCTATACTAATTATAAAATCAACTCCTCTATAATTCATATGCAAAGACTTGGAAATGAGTTTTGCAGCAATTTAGATATTTTTAATATAAATATATATAGTATTCGCCAGAATATCACAACAATATTTAGAAAATCTCCTTTATTAATATAAATAACCTAGTATAAACGAAACATTAAGGACAATACTTTGCCTCTGGAGTTGAGTAACCCTGCATCAACATGTGGAAGGTTTCGATTCTGCAAAGCAACTCGCATCTCGTTCTAACATACAAGTGAGCTCATCGTTTTCTATATCTCAAGATCTATCCATAAAATTCTCAAAAAATCAAATTTGTGTTCTACGATTATGTAAGCGTTATTCCACTAAAAAAAAATCTAAATTCTTTACCTCTATATAATAAGTCTTCGACAATTACGTAAGTCTGCTTGGTGAAGTTTGGTAATATTTTGTGGTATACATCTATATAAATAAAAATGTAAATGTTCGTTAATTGAAGGCAGCTAATCTCCGGAAGTTCTCTACCGATCGCTTTGAAATTTTGAGTAAAGTTAATATTCGTCAACGGAAATGTTATTTGATTTTTATTTATATATATATATATATCAGTGTATATAATTTTTTTTTTAAATCAAAAAGAAATATCTATGCGAACCTGTCGGGGACAAGACGAATCTCATTTTGACAGTTTACCATATTCTATTTGACGTTTCGTAATTCATATTTATAAAGTCTATATACATAATATAAATATAAAATAATTTTATGTTTAATATTAAATCATAAATTTTATAACTAATACATATTTCATAAATAATAAATTTTATCAACTAAACATTTTGACAGTTGACCATATTCTATTTTGACATTTCGTGATGAATATTTTTATTCAAATAAGTCTATATACATAAAATATAAAATAATTTTATCTTTAATATTAAATAATAAATTTTATATATAATACATATTTTATAAATTTTATAAATAATACAGGTTTTTTTTTCGTAAATATATTTATTCTAGACACGAACCAAGCTTTATATTACCATTGTGACGCATTTTATATTATCGTTGTGACGCGATCTTACGTCGTTAATAAAAAAATTGATAAAAAATAATAAAAAATAGTTATATTGTCATAAAATTGACTTGAGTGGTTGTGGTAAGTTGTAAGTTTAAAAAATAATGGACTTAAGAATTATATTTGATGAAAAACTTTCATTATTGATTCATATTTCAAAAGTTAACCTAACTTTTTTCAAAAAGAAAAGTACACATGTTAATTTAAGATAAAGTTGTATTATTTGTCAATAATTTTAAGTACTTGTACAACCTGTCACATGTTCATTTGTATATAAAGACACTTTTATGTCATTAATTAAATAAATAAATTATTTGGTGGTACATTAGAAAGAAGTACCCGTAGAAATATCGCAAAAAAAATGAAAATTAAAACAAACTTTTACGCTGCTCAGTTCCTTTTTTAATGTTTCACAATTTTATATGTTTTAACTTTCTTTTTTCTTACTGAACGTTGTTACATAAATAAATTATAGGTTTATTGATAGCAGCATAGTATGTCCAGATTATATTTAAATAACACTTTTAAAACACATAAATTGCAGATAATACATTATATACAGAAGCTATCAAAAGGTCTGGGCTCATCTAATAGCATCCCTTCGGCCAAGATACACCCCACCAATATAGGGCGAACCCAGCCACGGGGACACCAGATGTTTTGCAGCCCACACCCTAGCTTTTTCAGCCCAGCACATCGTATTGGGGCAATTTTGTCAACTGTAAAATGGTAAGCTGTTGATTTTTTTTATAAATCGAAAAATTGTTTTCTCTAAACTGACGTTTTAATTACTAATTTTTATTATACTGACTTTCTAATGTATTGTATGAATGAAAATTAAAACAAACTTTTACGCTGCTCAGTTCCTTTTTTAATGTTTCACAATTTTATATGTTTTAACTTTCTTTTTTCTTACTGAACGTTGTTACATAAATAAATAATAGGTTTATTGATAGCAGCATAGTGTGTCCAGATTATATTTAAATAACACTTTTAAAACACATAAATTGCAGATAATACATTATATACAGAAGCTATCAAAAGGTGTGGGCTCATCTAATAGCATCCCTTCGGCCAAGATACACCCCACCAATATAGGGCGAACCCAGCCACGGGGACACCAGATGTTTTCACACCCTAGCTTTTTCAGCCCAGCACATCGTATTGGGGCAAATTTGTCAACTGTAAAATGGTAAGCTGTTGATTTTTTTTATAAATCGAAAAATTGTTTTCTCTCAACTGACGTTTTAATTACTAATTTTTATTATACTGACTTTCTAATGACTGTCAATAAATGGGTTGGAGAAATCTTCTTCTTAGATGCGCCAGGAGGAACTGGTAAAACGTTCCTAATTAGATTGATTCTGGCAGCAATTCGATCCCAAAATGGCATAGCCTTAGCTCTTGCGTCGTCAGGAATAGCTGCGACACTTCTACCAGGTGGAAGAACTGCTCATTCCGCTTTGAAATTGCCATTGAACATGCGATTCATTGAAACTCCCACGTGCAACGTTTCCAAAGCATCCGGCATGGGAAAAGTATTGCAGAAATGCAAACTTATTGTTTGGGATGAATGCACAATGGCACACAAAAAGTCGCTCGAAGCTCTTGATCGATCATTGCGAGATTTGCGTGGAAACATCAGACCATTTGGGAACGCATTTATATTGCTTGCAGGAGATTTCAGGCAAACATTACCTATAATTCCTCGATCGACACCGGCGGATGAAATAAATGCTTGCCTGAAATACTCTATTTTGCGGCGACACGTAAAGACGTTGAAATTAACTAGAAATATGCATGTCCAGTTGCAAAACGATCGATCAGCTGAGATATTCTCACATCAATTGCTGGAAATCGGGAATGGAAAGGTACCAGTTGATCTGATCTCAGGACGAATTTCATTGCCTCATAACTTCTGCAACTTAGTGACGTCAAAAGAAGAATTGCTTTTTAACAAAAAATATTGTTTATCCACAAGCATTGTGAAATTTAATAAACAGTTGTATATAAAACAGACAATATAATAAGAGCGCCCCCTGTTGAATGTAACGGCAACACACGCAATATAGATTTCAATTTATTTTAATTCCGAATATTAAATATCTTTCAATTCGGGTTTTTTAAACCGGTTTTTGTTATTTTTGTTATTATTGATTTTCATTTGAATTAATGGTATATATCTGTGTATGTTTTATACATTTGAATTATTAAAAGTTTCATGCAACTAACTTTTAACAAATGTCACATTAGATTTTTAACGAACTGCCCATTTTTGCTAATTTGTAACAAGATTTATTATTAGTTTTATGTGATGTATTTACCTAAATAACTTGCTATTTATTACAATCGAGGCCTATATTAAAGTTGAAAAAATTTGATATTCATCCGTTTGAATCGGACCAAGCTTCGCTCTGAAGTATACGTTGATTTGCGAGATGCAGTTGTAAATGACGGTAATAGAACTTCTGCAATTTAGTGACGTTAAAAGAGGAATTGTTTGAAAAAGTATTTCCCTATATTCAAATCAATTATAAGAATCACGATTAGCTAAGTGAGCTATTGTTGGCGGCAAGAACAAAGATGTATCCGAACTTAACAATATTATTGAGTTCGTTTTTTAATGTTTCGCAATTTTATATGTTTTTGTTATAACTATTTTTCTTCTTTTTCAGTGCAATCGATCTTTGATTTGAATTCAAATCATATCGTGAATTGACCTCTTGGAGTGACGCGATCATTTGCAAGCACGGTGATAAACGCGACAGACTGAGAGTGCCTGAAAGACATCAAAAATATTGTATACCCAGATTGTATACAAGACATCAAAAATATTTTATACAATATATCAAAAATATTGTATACGCATTGTGAAATTAAACACAATTGAAACGTGTGCTTTCTCTTTTCTTTCTTTTACATTTAACCAGACTGAGCCACAGCAACGCGTGGCTGGGTACAGCTAGTACATAATATATATTGAACTTAAATATACATATAATTATTGAATAATTTTAAAACAATGACTGTAATTTATTATTACTACTGCTTTTTGTATCTTCATGTTAGTTTAAGATAAAGTTTTGTATTATTTGTCAATTATTTTAAGTACTTTATAACCTATCACATGTTCATTTGTATATAAAGACACTTGTGTCAAAAACAAATAAAAGAAATTAAAAAAAATTGATGCACGCCGGATACTGCTAGCATACAGACGAGTCTCAATCGCTACATGAGCGCATGGGTCCGTCCCGACTTGCGACCGTAACGTGAGCGCATGGTTCCTTCCCATTTCGAAAATACATGCGTTCAGCTTCCACAAATGTTAAATTTATTGCTAAGTTTCATTTAGTTGTCACTTTGATTCGACTATAGGGTACGATGCTGATTTGAGGTGAAACCCAAAGTCCCTGTTAATATTGTTTGGATGTTTACATACGTATATTGCTTCATTGATTAATCGGGCGTGATAACTCTTTGTTGTGATGAGTATTATTAAAAAATTATGTTTTTACGGAAAAGTAAAAATAGCGATGAACTCTTATCTAGTTAATATAACAAGCCAACCATAAAACAATCGACGGGTCGTGTTTGTTTTACATCAGCTAGTAACATTTAGAATTCGCGTTAACGAAAACGTATAAACACAAAGCGTCACTCGCATTTTTATGCAAATTTATTCTCGGCGTTGATGGAAACAGTATATTAGTGCCAAAAGGGCGAGAGCTTGTCGCTCGGCTCATTAAGCAGTGAGGGTGCCATCACTTTCCCTTTTCATTCTACTTGTTGCGAGCTACAATTTTCCTCTGCGTTGTTGATTTAGATCATATACAGCATCCGTCATATATTACATTATTATTTTGGATTGAACAACTCTCCAAGTCTTTTTTTTTCTTCAGAATTGGTAAAAAAATATACAATTTGATTATTCACATTAAATAAACGATGGCAAAAACACATTTTAAATTAATATAAACATGTTTTGAGGCTTCCGCGATTCTTTGTATCAGTTGTATAACGTCTTTTGGAGTTTTGTACTGTGTAGTTTCGGAAACGTTGCAGTTTTCATCTACAGGACTTGTTGTTGCAGACAATGTATTCATAGATGGCAAAATTGACTGCAAAAAAAAATATGAAGATGAAAATTACAACGTTTTCGAAACGTCGGCACGATAAGCTAAACGCGATATGACACTTCAAAAGACCTTATACTCGTAAAACTAACATAAAGATGTTTCGTCAATCAAAGCTTTAAAGTATACCGTTTCAAATATTCCACGCTGTTTTATTTTTTGTTTAAAAACAATGTTTGATAGTAAAAAGAATATTAAAATGCAAATTGAAAATATGAAGAAATATGTTATTTATAGTTAAGGCATTAACATTGTGGAGGTTTAAAGACATTGTAATTTGTTTTATCAAACATTGTTTATTCCATTGTAATTTGTTTTATCAAACACTGTTTATTCCACGTTTTGTAACGTTATAACCCTACCGGTTTCAAGACTTTCACCTCATCATCAAGGGAGCACAAACAAGACTTCCCTGATGATGAGGGGAAAGCCTTGAAACCGGTAGGGTTATACCGTTACAAAAAGTGGAATAAACAGTGTTTGATAAAACAAATTACAATGTCTTTAAACCTCCACAATGTTGATGACTTAACTATAAATAATATATTGTTTATTCCACTTTACGTAACGGTATAACCCTACTTGTTTCAAGGTTTTCACTTCATCATGAAGGGAGCACAAACAAGACTCACCTGATGATGAGGTAAAAGCCTTGAAACCGGTAGGGTTATACCATTACAAAAAGTGGAATAAACAGTGTTTGATAAAACAAATTAAAATGTCTTTAAACCTCCATAATGTTGATGAATTAACTATAAATAATATATTGTTTATTCCACTTTACGCAACTATATAACCCTACTTGTTTCAAGGTTTTCATCTCATCATCAGTGGAGTACGAACAAGTCTTGTTAATATGAAGTTAGATGAAGATAGGAGCATTTTGATGGATCTTACACGTAGAAATGATAAATGGAGAAAGATTAAGAAAAATAATCTCAACACGTAGTAAAGAAGGGATGAAAAATTTAGGAAGATAGAAAAAACGTAGCTCGATCAAATAAATTGACTTTTGAATGAGCAAAGAGTTAACACCCTTTATTATGGGGAATTTTGCATGACGAGGTTTATGGATGTGACAAAAGCGAAATATGTGTGTCAGAGCAGAATAAAGTAGATATTGGTTCTGCCAACCCCAATAAGGGTATTATCGACGGTATACCCTAAAGACAGTTTTTCTATAATTTACCTTTTAACCCTTACAGGCACAGGTAAACTTCACTTATTTTTACTCAGGTTGCACAAAAAATAAAAAGTCAAGATTCTCATTATTGTGTTTGAAAAATGATACATACAAATGCTAAATTAACATATTTCCACTTCCTCGGTAGGTCAAGGAACTCCTGATGAGGTGGTACAACTTATGTACCACTAGTCCATATCTCCACTGGTACTTCTAATGTACCACCAAATAATGCCGAAATACATCCAAGTAAAATTAATTTTTAACCTAAATATAAATTTATCACAATTACTGAGGTCAATTTTATCCCAACACAACTATTTTTATTAAAATTTAATACAAAGATATAACGTTTTCTTTTATACGCACAAGTCGGCACACCAAGAACAACTAACTGTCAATAATATAAGAAGCTAAATGAATTTGAACAGGACCAGTCCTGCAGCTGTGCGGGGACATGAGTCATAAGTATTACATTATACGAAGTGGTACATAATCTGATCGTTCATGCAGCAATAGATAGAGGTTTAATAAGTGGTACATTGCGGGTAACATTGTGCAGTACTGCGTCAAAAAAAGGTGGTACATAACGTGGACCACTAAGCCTGTAAGAGTTAAGTTGAAATCTGTCTTGTCCAATTAGAATAGTACATAAATACTTATTTTTCTTTCTTAAGAAGTAAGCATAAATTTAACTTTTAAGTTTGTCGAGTTTGAAAGTAAGAAACTCTTTTTTGAAATCAACCATTTGAAAACTATCGTCATGGTTAAATATCGTTACTGTGGCATGAAGCGGTCTGTCTCTAAGGCCTCGGCCACACAGGTAGAAGCCTCACTTGGTGCTTAGAGCTACGTTACGAGCTAGGCGACATATCCTAGCAAACCAACGCACCGCAATGGACACACTGCACGCTTCGTGCCACGCTGCATGACGAGTAGTCACCTAGTGTGTCTCCTAGCGAACATACGTGTTGGTTAATTTTATTGTGTCACCGTGATTTTACAAGATGGCGAAAGTTTTAATAACAGCTGTGTATAAAAGGGAGCCTTTTGTGGAACCCGTCGAGCAAATTACACAAAAATGTACCTGTAATAAAATCACTTTGGAATGAAGTTGCACATGAAGTAAATAAATATGGTAAGTTGTAATGAAATTGGTTAGTTTTGAGAGTGGCATCATTTGTTGGCTCAACCGCTCCCAAATGTCAAATGAATTTGTGCGAAGCATTTTGGTGTGGTCAAGCATGAAGTCACCTAGTATATTAGTCACGTAGTACCTTGTGAAACACTTTGGTGTGGCCTTAGCCTTAGTATTCGGCGTATAGGTGAGGTGTGCAGCTTGAAGACAACCCTTTTGGAGAGGTCTTATCAAAATGTATGATTATGTATAAACATTACACTACACCTAAAGCTGAATGTGTCACTATCGTATATCGGAGGCTCTACAAAGGTTTCTTTGTGGTTTGTTTTCTTTGGCTTTGTTGCCAAGTGTGTTTTTTTTTCTCTAAACATATGCAGATGCTGAAAAGCTTATCTAATGACCCCAGTCAACATTTTTCTTTATTCACACTCATCTCATATTTATTTTGTAATATTTTTTAATTTGCCCATAATGGTGTCTTCGAATCTCGAGTCATAGCGCCCTTCAGACAAGTCTGCTCCCTAAACTCAGCTATATAAATTGTTATTTTGTGTCCAAGGAAATCAGCACCAAACATTATCTAGGATCTTGGGTGGTTAAATCATGTATATATCTCGAATCTTGCATAACAAGTGTCGGGTATTGCGAACCTAAAATTCTGAGAACTGTTGTTGAATTTAAACTCATCAATTTTCCAAGAATTGTTAATGGCTTACGTGAATATATACGAGTAGTTTATATAAGTATAGGGAAATTTTTCGGTTTTAATTCATTAGTTTGGTACTTTCCAGTATATATTTTTGGTGGTTCTAATATGAAGTGTAAAGCAGGGAGACAACTTTATCTGTTAAATAGACCTTTGGGTAAAAAGACCACTGGGGTAGGCATTAAAATAACCGTTTATTTTCAAGCAAAATTATCGCAAGCAGAAAGTTTTATTTGTGCGCAACGAAAACATCAGAATTGAATAAATAAATTGAACGTTTTAGGTAATATGACGTAAGGAATTGTTTTAAAATAGTTTAAGTACGAATGACTAAGTAAGTATTTAAAAAAGATACGCAAAGTGTACGTGGAAGAAGAAGACTGCTAAAAAGGGATGGATTAAGTAGACCAGATTTTGATAAAGGTCTTCTTCTTCTTCCTCTTGGTCTATGTCGTATGACCTGTTTGTGACGGTGGTCTATCCTGGGATAATGACGTCCAACTGTCCTTCCACCTTTTCGGCGGCCTTCCTGGTAATCTCCTGCTGCTAGGGTTTTCAATCTTAGCGATTTTCGCAAGTTTTGTATCCTCCATGCGGTCCACATGATCCCTCCAGAAGCGCCTTCTGCCTCTTCCCCCCCTCACTATGTCTTCAACACCACAGACAGACTTTATCATCTCATTTCTGATCCGATCTAAGAGTTCTGCCTGATGGAGCGTAGGGTTCTCATTTCCGCCACTCTGAGAAGGTTTTTTGTCCTGTTGGTGTATCGACTGTCACTTCTATCCCATATGTCATGATGGGGTGGACGCATGTCTTATCACTTTCGGTTAGCATGTGTTTGTTTCTCCATATAGAGTGTCTTGCAGGCAGCCAGCCAGAGCTGTCGCTTTATTAGTTTGTGCTCGTACTTCACTATATGGTATAGGTATGCTAGTTGCTGGAGATCTCTACACGTAGGTAAGTGAATCGCATGACTTGCTCGATGGGTACGTTATCGATGATCAGTTTGCATCTGAGAGGCTCTTTTGATATTGTTAAGCACTTTGTTTTATTGACAGAAATCGTCATATTGTATTTCTTAGAAGCGAGGTGAAATTTTTGTGAAACAAGGTGTAAGGTAAAGTGATAAGTATAAATGATTCAAGAATTTACATGTCTCAATATTCGAATGTAAATATGAGGGGAAAGAGTCTGTTTGCATAAAAAGGTTTGAATATTTGTTCTCTCTGCCTTCCTCACAAGAGACACGGCGTGATATGTATGTAGATAGAAAAATAAATATAACCTTTTCAACGTAATAAAGCAGAAAAATAAGCTTTTATTTTTTTCAAGTACCGTCCGGAATCAAACCCACAACTCTAGACCTGCGATGAGGAATTTATTTCATTAATATTTCAATTTCCACGACGATGCTGCGGTGGCCGTTTACATTTATTCAGCGCCTAATGGAATCAGCGAAACAATCTATCATCAGGCATCCGGCGCGAGGGATGGAGGGCGCGACCTCTCGCCCTTCACGTATTTGCGCGGGATACATTCATTTCCATATTTTTGCATTCATTATATGCGATACATTCGATTTTGTTTAATATTCTTCTCCGTGCTAGAAATCTTGATTGTGTCGCTTTTTTTTTAAATTTGTACATCGATGTCTTCCAACAAGCGAGATAAAAACACTTATTCTTTCATTTCTCATTTCCCCTCTATTTATTCCATACTTGAGAAAATGTAGGACGGTTCCTGTGACATTTGAAATGTCAGGTCTCAAAGGGATGGGGTAAAATCGTTTTTTTTTACAAATCGAATCGTTTTTTTATACATCGAAAAATTGTTTTTCTCTAAACTGACGTTTTAATTCCTAATTTTCATTATACTGACTTTCTAATGTATTGTTTGATTTGTATCTATATTTAAATAGGCCAAGATCCACTATGAATTAATACTTATTAGGAACATTTAATTTTAGGTATAAAAAAATCAAAAATCCAATTATCGTATACCCCATCCCTAGCCAATGCAGACTAACGTAGTGACTTTTGACAAACGACACCAAATATTATTTGATATTATTTTAATATTATTTTAACAAACTGCCACATTTTTGCTTATTTGTAACAAGATGTATTAATTTGTCATTATTGTTAGTTTTATGTAATGTACAATATTTACCTAAATAACTAGCTATTTATTAGAATCGAAGCTTATATTAAAGTTAATAAAATAATTAAAATTACTGAACGTCGTTACAAGGTTGTATTCGGGCAAATTTGTGAACTGTCACAGGGACCGTGCTACATTTTCTCAAGTATAGTTTGCCTGATTCACAAGTTTCTAGACTCAAGTCTCTTTTCAATGCAGCTAATAAGCTGATATAAGAAAGTTACAAATATTTCCACATTGGTCCGCTTCTTAAAAGTCTACACTTAAATGTCGCGAACGAATTGATTTAAAACTTTGTCTCTTTTTAGTCAATTCCCTTAAAGGGATATCTCCATTGTGTATTTGAAATAAATGTATGTAATTTAGAGAAAGTAGAACTTAAAGGTCGATTTATACTTCATCTTATAAATCAATTGTTTCTACTCAATCCAACAGGATGGGGTATTGTGTTAGAGCTTTTAACATTGCTGGTTCTGTGGCGTGTTATGGTCTGCTTCCTAGTGTTAAAAAAAAGAAGCACTTAAAAACATTTCTTCTTAGGAGAACTTATCAAAATTTATCAGTGAATTCGGACCCTGGTTAAGTTGCGCCCTTGAGAAGAGTTTGCTCTTCTAAATGCGCTATATACATTGTGTTTTTATTATTATCAACAATGTTAGTGTTATTTCTTTGATAAAAAAAAGCTGTATAAAACACCCTGGCTGGTCGCATGCATCCCGCGCCCTCCCCTCCAGGTTGGCCATAGCTATTCTAACAAATGAGTATTGTAACTTGGCTAGATCTTTTTTATTAATTAATTTTTGTGGGTACCATCGTGAATTGAACTCGAAACCCCTGGATATAAGTCAAACGTCTACCAACTATGACACGAAGGCTTACATGATTATGATAATATGGACAACATTCTAATATATTATATTAAACTTTTGTTGTATACGATAAAATCTGATGGGTTTATTGTCATGTCTCTTCCCAACATCTAAAAAGACGTGGAAAGGGTTATGAGTAAAAACCAGACTGGAATCTTTGAAAAAAATCTGGGTTCCAATGGAAACCGAACTTGTAACCCCGGATTGAGAGACAAGCGTCTTATCGACTAGGCATCCGAGGACCATATCTAGAACCTAGAATATCATTCTTAACAAGGTAGTTTAAGATACTGTGGTTATTTTTACTATAAAAAAACCCTTTCCCCCTTGTTGTGTGGACTTACGTATCCTCTTCCTGTTTCACTTCCTACTCTCCAGTCAACGGAAGTTCAATTTGAGCGCCTTTTGAATTTCAGATGCGAGCTCACAAAATGCCTTGAATTATTCAAAGGGGAACTGATCGACCATTTTATGTTTGACAGCTTTTTTTCAACTATGACTTCTCTGATGGATTGGATGTCAGTTCGTGTGTATATTTTGATAGATAACCCATTTTTAGTTATTCTAAAGGATGTATTTGTTTGCAATTTCGTATTTCCATTTCTTAATTGTGTTTTTTTTGTATTACAATAAAACAAATACACTTAAATTGATTTGCAATGATTTTACACAATTGAAACCGCTACCAAAATCATTATTTGTATAACATTTTTTAATACGGAACAACCCTTGTACTTGTATTGTAAAATCCGTAAAAATGATAGTTTTTACGGAGTTTGACCCATGATTTTTAATATCTCTGGTACATTAATTAAGGATTTTTTGACAGTAAATAAAACATTGAAAATCACTCAACGTTATGCAGGGTCAGAATGAGATATGATATACTTTTAAATTTATTTACTTAAACATTTAGTAAGAAATTTATGTTTATTCTGTTACTTTTCCCACAAAGAACGTCTTAATTTGAATTATATTTGATTAAATTTAATGTGATACGATAGAAATTTGTTTTATAACAAAACATGAAATACAATAAAATTCTCCATAATGTTACATGGAATACAACTTGAAGAAGTGGTAGTGAATTAAAGAACTTTTGATCTGTCAAGCAGGACTAATGCACCCGACCGCTGAACCGTATCACGCTTTAGAAAGCTGGAGTTTTTGAAAAAGACATTGTCATCAGTTTTAAATGGGACCCTGATAACCGTTTGAAGATTTTCTTCGAATTGAAAATCTTCAAGTTATAAAATACGATGAGATTTCGGTTAATTAAATTATCAACTTTTCGCATTTGCGTCGATTTTCAAAGAACTCCCTCGATATGATGTGGAATATTCAGACACATTGTTATTATTTATTTATTTTTTCAAAACAGGCTTAGCCCAATTACTTTGAAAATACAAAACATCAAAAAAGAAGAAAAATTACATAGAGGAAAAAAAAATAATTAAAAAAATTATATAAAATAAAAAATAATGCATATGCATACAAACGAGTATATACACAAACATATGATACACATATATTCACAGTCATTTAGGTATGTTGATGAGTGCCTTCTAACGCGCTCAATCTAAGAAGAAAATTTACTTTTGCTTTTGGTAATGTGATATGAAATATGTCAATATCCGAAGCAGTCCCGTTTAGAAGAGTTAAGGCCCTTCCAACAGGCATAGCGGCTGGAAGACCCGTTCTTGCGTATGTTATTGAGAACAGTTCTTGCCGGCGCAGTCTAGTGTAATTGTTAGGAACATTTAACGCTAATCTTTGTAGTAATGCTGGACAGCTCACAACTCCTCGAACGAGTTTGACAACGTATACCAGGAGACGCACATCTCTTCTTACGCTCAAGGAGTTATACCCGAGCATGCCCAGCAGGAACTGAGTAGGATAAAGCCACGGATAGACACCGAACTCTCTCATATAGAGATATCTTAGATATTTTTTTGTACTTTCTCCACCATGAGCGAGTTCTGCGCCCCCACTGGGCTCCAAATGCAAGCATTGCTTTCTAGTTTACTACGGATCAATGAATTAAACAACGTTTTGAGCACCAATTGGTTTTCAAACGACTTAGAGATTCTCATAACAAATCCTCGAGTTTTATAAGCTGAGTTGCACATAACTTCTATGTGAGGACCAAACGCGAGATTGCTGTGGAACAAGACACCCAGATCTTTAATATTATCTGTGCGGGGTATAGGTGTAGATTCTAGTGTATATCTATGGAATTTCAAGACGTGTGAGCGATAATACGACATAATTTTGCACTTTGATGCATTGAAATATAATTTATTATTGTGGCTCCACTCACAAACGTTGTTGAGATCTGACTGTAGGTCTAAGCAGTCGGTATAAGAACGAATTTTTTTAAAGATTTTGAGGTCATCAGCAAATAGAAGAAATGTGGATTTTTTTATAACGCTACCTATATCATTAATAAAAATAAGAAATAAGGTAGGTCCAAGATTAGACCCCTGCAAAGAAATACTTTATAAATGATGTCCCAATAACAACTAGAAAAGTATTTTTTATTTTTTTTTAAATATTTATTGATTTCAATATGAAGTAAACGTTTACTTGTGATGTTCGGAACACATATATTTATGTGTAGCATAAAACCATGACCTCTGCTCCTCCGGCGGACTTTTTTATGACATGTTCACATGATAGTGGTTCAATTTCAACAATAACTCGATGAATATTGTCTTATAGCTCTTGAACCGTTTGTGAGCTGTGAAACCCCAAATAAAAAAAGTCCAGTGGTGTTAAATCCCATGATCTAGGAAGCCATTTCAATGCCCTCTTCTCAGAATGATGCGTCCAAGAAATAGATCTTGCACCAACATTATTGTTTAATTTTCGGAGCTTTTCAGAAAGTATCAGGTCCTGAACGTAGCCAATAAATGCGCCTGTATGTATCGAAATAGCAAAGTCTTGCACTTTCTCCTCTCTGCCTACACATATAGGAAAATAATTGATCAAGACTGTGTTCTTGTTGAAAAACAACCGCATACACACTTTAAATCAACCATAGCCAAATTCAAAGGAATAACCCATAATAACCCATCATGTCGCACAAACGAAGATGCTTTTCCTATTTTAATCATAATATATCGTACCACAGAAACTTTGTGCAAATAAATACAAACTGAATAAATATTTGTATAAGCTGTGTCAATTGGACAGTTGTTATTAAATCCGAATTGTTTTGGTTGTATCATAACAAACGCGTGCAGCATCACTCCAAACAGAACGATTACAATACAATTTTGATTGATTGAAATCAATACAAGGCAGACATTTCGATACATTAAATGAAGTTGTGTCACAATATTCTTTTAGTTCATTAGGATTTTTACAGAACAGTCATAATTATAAGCTTTGATCTTGCGATATTGCGACATTCAAATTGATCTTACGAAATTGGAATTGATCTTGCGACATTGGAATATTGATCTTGCGATATTAGATTTGATCTTGTGATATTGGAATTAATTTCGCAACATCAGACTTGATAATACAACATTTGAATTGATCTTGCGACATTAGATTTGATCTTGTGATATTGGAATTGATTTCGGAACATCAGACTTGATAATATGACATTGGAATTGATCTTGCGGCATTAGATTTGATGTTGTGATATTGGAATTGATTTCGCAACATCAGACTTAAATAGGACCTTGGAATTGATCTTGCGGCATTAGATTTGATATTGTGATATTGGAATTGATATTGCAGCACCAGACTTGATAATACGACATTTGAATTGATCTTGCGACATTAGATTTGATATTGGAATTGATTTCGCAACATCAGACTTGATATTATGACATCGGAATTGATCTTACGGCATTAGATTTGATCTTGTGATATTGGAATTAATTTCGCAACATCAGATTTGATAATACTACATTGGAATTGATCTTGCGATATTAGATTTGACCTTGTGATATTGGAATTGATTTCGCAACATCAGACTTGATAATGCGACATCAGACTTGATCTTGCCACACTGGACTTGATTTTATGACATTGGACTATATTTTCCTAGGACTAGACACTGGACTTGAACTTGCGACATTAGAATTGATCGTGCGATAATCAACCGATCTAGCGACATTGATCTTAATAATATGATATAGGACTAAAATTTTCGGCATTAAACTTCATCTTACGACACTGAACTTGATTTTGTAACATTGGACTTGATCTTACGATATTGGACTTGATCTTACGATATTGGACTTGATCTTACGATATTGAACTGGATCTTATGACTTGATCTAATGACATTGGAATTGATCTTACAGAATTAATATTGTCTTAATATTAAATTTTAATACTTTTTGTTATATTTTTTCGAATGGAGCGTCTTTTCTTAAATTCTTGGATAAAACACAGATGGCGTCTCGAGCTTGCCTGGGTCTTGTGACCTTTGAGAAGTGTTATGTATGACATTTATAAAAGTGGATTCGTATACAACACAACAACGCGTTCAAATTGTTAAATTATTTTATGTATCGTAATCTCCGGAAACGGTGATGTTAATTGGCCACCAAGATCATGTGATCTGACACTGTTGGACTATTTTCTCTGAGGTTACGGGAAAAGCCAGGTCTATAAGAATAACCCCCAATCAATTCCTGAACTGAAGGACGAAATTATTTGTGTTATCGGTGAGTTAGAATCGCAATTATGCCAAAATGTCATCGTAAATTTTGACAAAAGAGTGGACATCTGTGGAGCTGCAAGAGGTGGACATTTGACGGATATTGTTTTTTTGTGTTTAAATGTCATACATTACACTTCAATGACAAATAAAAAAATGTTGAAATCAAAGCAAATTGTGTGTTTTATTCAAGAATTAAAAAAATAGAATTAAAAAAAACGCTCAATTTGAAAGACCCTTTAGAAGTTTTTTTCTTATATTTATTCTATACAATGCTCGTTTTGCATAGTAGAGTAAAACATGGCTACTTTCATGGCCTAGTAAATAATACGCGTGTGGTACAACCGGGGGTTTTGGGTTCGATTCCCGATAGAAATTGTACTTCGATGCCTTTTTCATCTAAATCTATTATAATGAGTTACCCGTTACAGTATCTACTCAGAGATAGTATGGGCATATAGAATGAATGAATGAAAAAATCAAAATAAACACACACAGTTAAAACATAAACTAGTTGAACGATTCTTTAAAAAAAAAAGAAAAGTAAAAAACCAGAGAAATGGAATTAATTGTGTGAATATGGCGAAGGCCAAATAAAGTAGGGAATTATTTATTATTTTATATATTGCACAACCTGGTGGATTAAATGTTATGTAACAATTTCTTCCAGGCAATCAGATATGTGTTTAACAAGCCTTCAACTAGACTGTAACCCTTTATTATTTAAAAAAAACTGGGTTAAAACTGCAATCGAACTCGCAACCTCTAGATAGGAAGGATGGTGTCTTGTCCACTAAGCGACGTAGATCGTCCTTCATTCATACTTATCTTTGAAAGCTTTAAATAATGTAAAAAGCATTTATATGTTTTCTTGGTGCCTGTTTTTCTCTCGGGACTCGTATTTCAAAAGGCACTCAATGCAAAAGAGAAAATCCCATTTTTTTATTTCAAACTGAGTCGGATTTTTTCATAACACTATGATGAACTTTATGGCCATTGGGTAAAGTACCCCTCTTTAACCTTTCCCTTCCTGTGCTAAAAAAAATCAGCGCGTTCCGGTACTGTGTATTCAATACACATGCAAAAATGAGCGATTTAAAATCGAAAAAATAAGAATATTCACACACAATCGCTTAAATTTATTAAATTTGCAGTCAATAGTGATAATAATTGAAATTGAATTGCTGAAAACATGAAAAAACATCGGCCAACGTTCACAAAACGGGCGAAACAACCACCTCAAACGAAAGCCCGCGAGCTACTGAAGCGAGCGAACTGAGATTCTATATCTTGCGTTCCCATTTACCAAAGTAGAGGGAGAGTGAGACGTGAATAGCGTCGCTTCCTCACCCATAGCGTTTTTTAGAATGAATATACCTACGTCACACACTGGCACGCGTTTGATTGTATTGGTGAATTTATTCCCGATTTCCCAAAATATCTCCGAGGCGGCCGATAAGTGCTAATTGTTATTAATGTAATTTTTTTCAATCAATGCGTAAATGTATTACGGAGGGATACCTAAAATCTGAACCCAGTATTTATAATATTTATAGAGATATTAAAGTTTTTAGAAGCAATGTGTACTAGTTATACATCACAAGGAAGGAAGGGTTAATAAAAAAACAGAAATTACCTTAAATATACATACACGTATCCAGCATCCTTAGGGCTTCAGTTTACCCGACGAAGAAATATTCCGACAAAGATCATCTTGAACAAGATACACAACACTTCAGCAACTATAGATTATTCTGAGAAAAATAACTCAACAAAATGTTAAGCCTTAGTGTATGCTTTAGTCTTAAAATTTAGGCACAATCATAATACAATCATGGCGTACTTTAGAACCGCGGTCGGCAAACATTTTTTGTAAAGGGCCAAACAGTAAATATTTTAGGCTCTGTGGGCCAAAAGTGGGTTCCACTTTTCTCTTCTTTTATTGTTTTGACAGTGACATGCAAAAGTAATATTTTTTTTCCAAAATATTCAAGATTTATTCACAATAATCACGGGAAGTAAAGCGAGAGCAAAATATCGCAGAACTGATGAAACTAGAAACGCGGCCGAATTATAACTGCGTGACGTCACAGCAGAGACCAAAGAATGCGAAGCTATAGGAACGCATATAAATTGTATTTCGCAACTACTCAACCCGGCGGTCGGCCCTTCTATACTTTAAAATTTTAAACAATTTTAAATTGTAAAATTCATTCTAATCTCGCGGGCAAGTAAATCCATTCTTATCTCGCGTATTTTGAAATTTTCAACAGTTTGAAATTTTAAATTCCATTCTCATCTCACGGGCGGTACAAAAAGAGGAAGGATTTGGCATGCGGTTCGTAGTAAGCACGTTCCCCCTATTTTTTTTATTGTGTGTGCGGCCCATCAACTTATGATATATGTGCAAGAAAAAAAGAGGGAAGTGTGCAAATATGCATATATAAAACTAAGTACTCAACATAATGTACCACGAAATCACAAATTACATTTTTCAAATATGTAACATAGGTTATATATAAAAAAAATCTATACAAACAACTAATTTAAAACACCAATAAAATAACACGAAGACCTTTGAACAAGAGATAATTCAAGAAGTCTTTATTCGAAATACGTAACATAATACGAGTAGGTATATAACATAGTGTTTCCATGTTCCGCACACACCTCAAAGAAAGGAACCTGAGAACGCATCACAACGTATCAAATAAAATATATAATTGCGCAAAACAAAATATTGTAATAGGTTCCTTTCTTTGAGATGTGTGCGGAAGATGGAAACACGTGTGCGGACAATTTCGAACAGATGTGCGGCCGCACACGCGCACATCTTAGAGAGAACGTTGGTAGTAAGCCTACCCCTGCTTTAGAGCTTTCATGTAAAGTGTTGTCATCTACGACTAAACGTTAAATATTTCTATACACAAAAAAAAAGTTGCGTGTTATTATTTAATTTTTTTCTCTTCATTTAGCAGTCGCTCCCTCATAAGTAGTTGAATAATTATTGATATCGGTTCAACTAAATAATTCCCTTTGAAGAGGCGATTACGATTACCCAGAGGAAGGTTACTGTAGCAATTAGCCCATTTAGTTGTACTCTATTCACTCGCTACTCCTTCGGGCGAGACTAATTGAGGTTACAAAGTGGCGGGACGTATCGATACTCATAACTCTGCATATTACCACATTATCAATATCTCATTCAAATATTCCTATTCATTTATTGAACTTAGTGTGACATGTCTGGCAGCAAATTAGTTTCAGACACTTTCATAGAACAGCAAATTCCTTTATTTCCTTTCAACGGTGTCATCTTATTTGAAGTCTGTTAGAAATTAAAGATTAAAAAATATATACTCGTATATACCATACAATAATTACCATTTATTCCAGCAAGTGTACATACAAGGGTGTAATATGGAATACTAGCTCCATAAAATATATATAACTAACAAAGAGTTAGAACATACCTGTATATGTCTATATAAATAATAATAATAATAAAAATATCAAGATTTGTATTTATTTATTTGCCCAAAACAGGCTCAGCCCAATTACTATTGTCATTTACGATATTTTTTGCTCGCTATAAAGATCTCCTGAAGATCCTGGTCTATATTAGTGACATCAAAGGATACTAGTTTTGCATTATGAAGTAATTCCATGTTTTTTAGTTTATCAATAATTTCCAAAGAGTTTTTGATTGAGTATTCAGCTTTAAAAATGGGTTAGATTATAAAATTGGTTAGATTATAAAATTAGCTAGTATATAAAATGGATTAGATTATATAATTTGTTAAATTATAAAATGGGGTAGATTATAAAATTGGTTAGATTATAAAATGGGTTAGATTATAAAATGGGGTAGATTATAAAATTGGTTAGATTGTAAAATGGTAAGATTATAAAATGGGTTAGATTATAAAATTGGTTAGATTATAAAATGGGTTAGATTGTAAAATGGGTTAGATTATAAAATAGGTTAGATTATAAAATTGGTTAGATTATAAAATGAGTTAGATTATAAAATTGGTTAGATTATAAAATGGGTTAGATTATAAAATTGGTTAGATTATAAAATGGGTAAAATTATCAAATGGGTTAGATTATAAAATGGGTTAGATTATAAAATTGGTTAGATTGTAAAATTGGATAGATTATAAAATGGGCTAGATTATAAAATTGGTTAGATTATAAAATGGGTTAGATTATAAAATTGGTTAGATTATAAAATTGGTTAAATTTTAAAATTGGTTATATTATAAAATGGGTTAGATTATAAAATTAGCTAGATTATAAAATGGGTTAGATTATAAAATTGGTTAGATTGTAAAATGGGTAAGATTATAAAATTAGTTAGATTGTAAAATGGGTTAGATTATAAAATTGGTTAGATTATAAAATGGGTTAGATTATAAAATGGGTTAGATTATAAAATTGGTTAGATTATAAAATGGGTAAGATAATAAAATGGGTTAGATTATAAAATTGGTTAGATTATAAAATGGGTTAGACTATAAAATTGGTTAGATTATAAAATGGGTTAAATTATAAAATTGGTTAGATTATAAAATGGGCTAGATTATAAAATTGGTTAGATTATAAAATGGGCTAGATTATAAAATTGGTTAGATTATAAAATGGGTTAGATTATAAAATTGGTAAGATTATAAAATGGGTAAGATTATAAAATTGGTTAGATTGTAAAATGGGTTAGATTATAAAATTGGTTAGATTATAAAATGGGTTAGATTATAAAATTGGTTAGATTATAAAATGGGTTAGATTATAAAATTGTTCTTTGACAAACTTACATATTTTATAGGTTGGTGCCTGGTTATATGAGACTACAGGTCTTATAGGTATATTGTTTTTTATGTAATTTGGCCGCAGCCTTATAATTGAGGTATTTGTGGATTCATTATACACAAATTCTTCTTAAAATTTTGGTTCATGATGGAGCTACAATTTTTAAGGATGGATTTAACTTTAGTCTGTAGAGAATTTAAAGGGCTGGTTTTTAGTACTTGAAATGTATTGTTATTCAGAAAATACATGCTGCTGACCGAGGTCGTCCCATGCCTCCCTTACCCCTCAGTCCCCAACCCGAATGTCCCAAACCGTTGAAGCGTGTATATCGGTGCCAGTTCGAACAGCATTTAGTCTTGTTTGTGCTCCCCTGAAGATGAGGTGAAAGCCTTGAAACCGGTAGGGTTATACCGTTACAAAAAGTGGAATAAAGAGTGTTTGATAAAATAAATTACAATGCCTTTAAACCTCCACAACGTTAATGCCTTAACTATAAACAACAAATTATATCTCTCACACAAAGATATGGCGTTTAGTATATTACATATGTCACACAAAGATATGGCGTTTCGTAAATTATAGCTGTCACACAAAGATATGGTGTTTAGTAAATTATATATCTCACACAAAGATATGGCGTTTAGTAAATTACATATGTCACACAAAGATATGACGTTTAGTAAATTATATATGTCACACAAAGATATGGTGTTTAGTAAATTATATCTCTCACACAAAGATATGGCGTTTAGTAAATTACATATGTCGCACAAAGATATGGCGTTTAGTAAATTATATCTGTCACATAAAATACAACCGAAAAATACTTGATATTTAGTTTCACTATTCAAACCACACTCGCATATGTGACCCTTCGAAATACCCATTCTGTTAAGGTGACTAGCCAACACTAAGTGGCCTATCCGCAAGTTGGCCAGAAAAAATGTTTTTCTCATTGAAAAAGAAAATATTTTAAAATTATTATTGAGTTATTTTATCACATAACTTGATGATACAAAATAAATAATTAATATACTTACAACCAATCAAAAAAGAAAATTGAAAACCGGTCTCAAACATTTAACTAAATAAATATTTTTTTCCCAGAAAAAGTTCTTATAAGAAGTGAACATCAAATTGAAAAGAAAATACGACCTGTATATTTTTCTTTGAAATATATTTTTCTCCTCTTTACGAGTATTAAACGTTATTAAGGACACAATAAATAAATACCAGTTAATTTAACTTTTATATTTAAAAAAGGACATCAAAGAACTGTTTTCACCGTTTTAACTAAAATAATAAGCTTTTGAACTTGGCTGAAACACTCTATTCAGTCGAATTATTATAGTTTGTTTGACAGTTTCAAGTTGAAATTTTCGAGTCAAATAAATAATATAAAATGAGAACTTAGTTTTGAATCCAAGTAAACAGTTATGTATTGAATTTGTTTACATTATTTGACAAATTAAGTGGATTTCTGTGTCAGAAGAAATGAAAAGACATTATTTTCTTTTTAATGCTAAGCCTTTTTTTATAATATATAAAAAGTTTTTAAAAGAAATTAATAAAACGAAAATAACAGAGATTAATATTCAAAGAATTAGAAAAATAATTTGTTAATTACTCGTACAGATAATCCTCCTTTGGTGTCATTTTCAATTAAGTATGATTTATAATTATATTATAACAATATTGCAAAATCCAAAATTCATGGTGATAGAAAAGTGTGAAAGGAATAGTACATGGGAAGATATACACGTATGAATGTTTGAGTAACGAAAGATTTGAGTAAGTTAAAGGACTCTCCTGTTTTTTTAATTAATTTTTTTAAATTTTTGTATAAAACATACAATTTGCTTTGATTTAAAAAAACTTTTTACTGGCCATTGAAGTATAATGTACTCGTATGACATTTAAACACAAAAAACAATACCCGCCAAATGTTCACCTCTTGCAGCTCCACAGATGTCCTCTCTTTTGGTAAAATTTTCGATGTCATTTTGGCTTAATTGCGGTTCTAACTCATCAATAACGCAAATAATTTCATCCTACAGCTCAGAAATTCAATGTGTCACTATTGACAGCCCAAAAGGGCACGATAAATTAGTTTTTCGCACATATAAATCCATTAATTTAAAATAGAAATGTCAAGATTGCTTAAACAATATTTTATTTTTATCAAAGACTGTTTATTCCACTTTTTATAACGGTATAACCCTACCGGTTTCAAGGCTTTCATCTCATCACAAGTAGGGTACAAACATGACTTGTTTGTGCTCCCTGATCATTAGGTGAAAGCCTTGAAACTGCTAGGGTTATGCCGTTACAAAAAGTGGAATAAAGAGTGTTTGATAAAACAAATTACAATGCCTTTAAACTTCCACAATGTTAATGCCTTAACTATAAATAATATCCGCTATTATTATGTTTTGTCATTTTTGCTAATATTGATATTGCGCAGTTGTTATATATAATATTATTGCGCAGTTATGCTCCGTTTACATTGTTCCCTGCAGCTACCCTTCTTTCTTCGTTCAATCCCCTGTCTACCGCGTGAGAGTGTCACGCATCTGTTTTATTTCATGCTATCCTGTCCCTTGTTTCCTATGCTATCCTGATCCCTGTTTTCTATGCTATACTGATCCCTGTTTTCTATGCTATCCTGATCCCTGTTTTCTATGCTATCCTGATCCCTGTTTTCTATGCTATCCTGATCCCTGTTTTCTATGCTATCCTGATCCCTGTTTTCTATGCTATCCTGATCCCTGTTTTCTATGCTATCCTGATCCCTGTTTTCTATGCTATACCGATCCCTATTTCTTTCAAATTTATCTTGTTTTGTAATTTTCTTAGTTCATCTCAAATATCTTCTTTATACTCGTATATTCAATTAAAGACAGGGGCATGCATACCAAACATAATTATGAAGAAAAAAAACTGGTTGATTGCAATAAATTGTATTAAAACAATATATCCACACATACTTACACACACACAATATCGCCATTTCCCTATCGAGGTATTCAGAGAAGATAAAGTATCAGACTTTCCTATCTCAACACACATCCTTCACCTTTTCTACCTTCATACACTTTCTCATTCAACTCCTACGATGTATCTGATTTTTAACGTTTCCTTCTTTCAAAATATCTTAAACATGATCCATCCATATTTTCTAAGGTGTTGAGAAAGCATTTCATTCGATAAAATATTATGTTTTTTTAAATATTTAACGTTAAATTTCAGCGATCTAAACATGGCACAATATCAAAATATTTAAATATTTTTCTTATGTGTTTACAAAATTTATTTTACTCATAAAGTTGATTTAAAAAAATAGAGAATTTAGTCTCCAATTAGCTGTGGAGTCCTTTTAATGAAACGGGACGCGAAGCAAAGACAAGTAGCGTCGTTAGCAGTGAATAATCACGAAGAGGGTCTCCTGAAGGACACAGATAGCTAGCTAAGGCACCTCGCAGACCTAAGGGGAACAAATTTAACATTGTAATATCGATTGGCGTGTAGCGATAGGAAACAATGACGATGAGACATTAAAACATACGTATTTAAATCGGACAGTATCAAAATCTGCCAAGTTTATTATCAACAATAGTATTATAGTGTTAAATTTGATAAGTATATATAAAGTTCTACTTACCTCTAAAAGAACACCTCTCAGACACGGATTCGAAAGATACAATGGAGATATTCCATTGAGGGACTTGAATACAAAATGACAAAATTTAAAATCGATTCGTTCGCGATACATGAAGTGTACTAGAGAAAATGTAGCATGGTCCCTGTGACAGTTCACAAATTTGCCCCAATACAACCTTGTAAGGACGTTAAGTAATTTTAATTATTTTATCAACTTTAATATAAGCCTCGATTCTAATAAATAGCAAGTTATTTAGGTAAATACATTACATAAAATTAACAATAATGACAAATGAATACATCTTGTTACAAATTAGTAAAAATGTGTCAGTTTGTTAAAATCAAATAATATTTGGTGACGTTCGTTAAAAGTCACTACGTTAGTCTGCATTGGCTAGGGATGGGGTATACGATAATTGGATTTTCGATTTTTGTACACATAAAATTAAATGTTTGTAATTAGTATTAATTCATAGTGGATCTTGGCCTATTTAAAGATAGATACAAATCATACAATACATTAGAAAGTCAGTTTAGTGAAAATTAGGAATTAAAACGTCAAACGATATTTGTAAAAAAAAAACGAATTTACCCCACCCATTCGAGACATGCCATTTCAAACGTCAAAGGGGCCATCCTATATTTTCTTGAGTATTATATAGACTTTTTGGAAGCGGAATAAGATGATTATATTTTTAACTACCTAGCCTAGCAGAAAAATTGAAATCGGACTGAAGTTTAGAAATTTGCGAATCAGGTAAACCAGAATTAAAAAAAATACGCTAATCCAGATGCGTAAAAGCTTTGAAAGCTCGCATGGCACAGATCAATCCATATCTTCAATAGATAGATTTTTCTTTGCTTTTTGTATCAAGCTTTAGAAAACACTTGAAGACAACCCTTTTAGGAAGGTCTTATTAAAAATATATGAAAATAATGAAGTTATTGACGATATTGATATTGTCAATAACTTCATTAGAAAATTGATGTCAATAATTTCATTAGAAAATTAATATTGTCAATAACTTCATTAGAAAGTTGACATTGTCAACAATTTAATTAGAAAATTTGATGCTGTAAGTCACGCCTTACACTTTTAAGTCTCTTATTGCAGCCAGCAGTGCTCTGTACGAGCCCCGTCTCCCCCGCAGTATTTATTCTGTGAGAAATAATATATAAATCGGACAGGCGTGCAGCGGCCACTCGATGTGGACAGGGGGGAGATATGGCCAGGTCGGGTAATGATTTTACTCCAGATATTTTATGAACGTTCATGTTTGGTTTTTTCAACATTTGAACAAGAATTTTTACATGTAAAAATATCTATTTGCACGCTTTATTTTAATCGTTTTTTTACAAACAAAATAAACTCAACTGCTTTAGATGTTTTTAATTTACACTAAGAGTAAGTATTGAAAGTCATTTCTGTACATCAAATATGTTTTAAGGCTTTCGAGGTTCTTTGTATCAGCAGGTTAATACTCGTATATACAAAAAACACATGAAGAAAAAAACTTCAACAATTTCGATATATTATTTTATATTTTTAAATTTCTGTTCGTTTATGTATTCGAACACGGTTAAATATTATGCATCTGGTAGGCTTCTTTTTCTTCTAAAAAACCAGCAAATTTTTGATACATAAAACCGTTCAATTTATGATAGATTATTCAAAATGTATTGGCCTAAACTAAAATAAAAAAATCTTAACAAATTACAATACTTATCTGTATCATTAATGGTAGAACTAGAGCAAGAGAGTGGTGAACTGGGAGAGCCAATATCAATCAATCTCTGCTTGAGCATAGCGTTAATCCATGATCGGAAAAACGCTGAATATTCTCGAGAGATAATATAGGGTGGCGAGACAGTTAAGAATATTTAAAAATAAAGTGACAATGTGTGAATTTCGCGTAAAGAATATCTATTGTAAAGAAAATGTATCAATGTTTATTTTCATATCGTCATATAAGTACATCTTTGAATATTAATTTATAACTAGTGTATATGTGTATGAGTTTATAGCAAGAGTTCTCAAAATGGTCGATATCGACCCCCTGGGGTCGATTTGATTTTTCAAGGGGTCGATAGTTTCAATAAAAAAAATTGGGGGTCGACGACAGCAAAAATAAACCCCTTTACTACTGCTATTTGTTTGTTACTTCAAAATATCTATGATTCCAATAAGTACCTGATTAATAATATTTGTCAATATTTGTACTTATTTTGAATTTACATATTACATAAATGTCAAAAATTAAAAAGAAAACTCTTTTTTGCTTTAATTTTTGTCAGCGCAGATTTCAATATTAAATGTCGCACAATAGAATGCTATAATCCGTAGTCTTTTTATCTATGTCAATCCTTAATAACAAGTTATAAAAATGAAAAGTTTGATATCTAGTGAAATGTTTCATGTCGAGTACTGTACAAGTTATTAATTCGAGTAAGTAAAGTAAATAACTAGGGGGTCGACAGTTTTAAAAGTTTTTGGTAAAGGGGTCTGCGGCCGAAAAGAGTTTGAGAACTCTTGATCTAGAGGAAATTAATTCCTTCAAGAATAAGTAAGAGAAGTAAAGGAAAATTAGGATAAAAAGTTATTCTGATTGAAGTCATATTTTTTAACTCTCTCTTAAACGTAAAAAAGGATGGTGCACATCTCATAAATTAGTTCTAGAGTGGCGCTGAAAAACCCATTGATTACATAAAGTAATCCGTTTACCTTGTTCCCTGTAGGTACCCTTCTTTCAATCTTCCTTTCAGCACGCTCATCACACGTAAATATGTTTATATTACCCGGATTACAGAACTCATCCATCTGATGCAGTTTCTCTGAGTAAACCCGAATTTATCTTGAAAAACAATTTTATTTACTTATTTAAACCTTTTATTCCAAATATAAACTGGGGAGCTTATTGCCAAGCGGCAGTCTCTTCCAAATAACTAGACAAAAGCAAATTAAGCAAGTTACATGGTAACATAAATCATTCAGATGACTATCCATCCCCACGAAATCAATGAACACATACGTGAGCACATGCCCACGAATCCCACAAAGACGGACAATCACCCGAACATTATTTTTCACACAAAGTGAGATATCATCAAAGAAAAGGAAAGGAAGGGAGGGTGGAAAGGAAAGGAAAATAAAAAAGAGGAATGAAACACGTTATTTTTCTGACTAGAAATTAAGAGTTTTTTCAGTCACTTCTTAAAGCATGCCAAGGACATAGCGAATCTTATATTGTTTTGTGACTGATTCCGGAGTCTTATTGCATGGACAGTAAAGGACGACGTCAAAAAAGAGGAGCGGTGAACTGGAAAGGCCAATAGATAATCTCTGTTTGAGCATAGCGCTAATCCATGATTGGAAAGACGCTGAAAATTTTTGGCGAGATATAAGTGGGCGGCGGGACAGCTAAGAATATTATACAATATGCTTACATTGAATAAAATGAATAAATAATAATAAAATAAATATTTAAGTAGTATAATGGCTGGAAGGTAAAAGCTAGTTTTTTTT
The DNA here is from genome assembly GCA_949825065.1 of Odontocerum albicorne. Classification (NCBI taxonomy): domain Eukaryota; kingdom Metazoa; phylum Arthropoda; class Insecta; order Trichoptera; family Odontoceridae; genus Odontocerum; species Odontocerum albicorne. Next base: position 53,820,842 of record OX463840.1, read on the forward strand.
AATATTCGTTTAATCCAGTGCTTGTAAGAAAATGCTGTAAAAACTTATTGAAATAGGAGAAACCAATTTTTTGTATGTGACCAAAAACCCCTTTTTACTTTACAATTGGACAGTAAAAAGGGGGTTTTGGTCACAATACATCGCAACAAAGGTTGGCAACAAAAATTGTTATATAGCTTACACCGTACAGCGTACAAACAGTTCACAGCGCGTCCTATCCGTAATCAAGCGTAATCCTGCTAAATCCAGCGGACAATGGGACTTTTAACTCCCGCGCCCCCACTAGCAATACTACATTATTATGGCATCGGATTTTAACAAGGGATGATATTTATATAGATCCATGTGTGAAGGAATTACAGAGGTCAATAGGTGGCATTAAAATGTTGAATGTAAATGTATGTGGATTGGTTAAGTTGATTTATAGAGTTTGATGAGAAAATTATATGAGAGATGCGAAGAGAAACATCTGAGAATGAACGTCGTGAAATCCAAAGGATTGTATAACACTTTCGTTGCATACAGTATAACCTGGCGAGTTTATTGCCGTGTGGTAATATCTTTCAACCAACCAGAAAGTCGGACAAATTACGGCGTCTTCAAAATGTTTGTCTAAGATTTATTTTCAACCTACGAAAGTACGATCATATAACTTCATACCAGAAGGCGTTGAACTGGTTGAATTTTAGAAATAGACGCCAAATTCACATACTGTCTCTATTGTTTTGTATAATAATCTTAACTGTCCCGCCGCCCCCTCTTATCTCGCCGAAAATTTTCAGCGTCTTTCCTATCATGGATTAGCGCTACGCTCAAACAGATATTGTCTATTGGCCTTTCCAGTTCACCGCTCCTCTTTTTTTACGTCGTCTTTTACTGTCCATGCAGTGAGACTCTGGAATCAGTTACAAACCAATATAAGACTCGCTCCGTCCTTGGCATGCTTTAAGAAGCGACTGAAAAAACTTTTAATTTCCAATCAGTAAAATAACGTCTTTCATTCCGGATTTTTCTTTTCCTTTCCTCTCCACCATCCCTTCCTTTCCTTTTAATTGACGATATCTCACTTTATATGAAAAATAATGTTCGGGTGATTGTCCGTCTTTGTGGGGTTCGTGGGCATATTCTCGCGTATGTGTTTATGGATTTCGTGTGGCTGGATAGTCATTTGAATTATTTATGCGACCACGTTACTTGCTTACTTTTGTCTGGTTGGTTGGAAAAGATTGCCGCCTGGCAATAAGCCCACCAGATTGTATTTCCAATAAAAATGTTAAATAAATGAATGTGTTAAAGAGGCCTTAAGTGAACACCAGACTGGAATTATTTTTTTTTAAATCTGGGTTCCAAAGGGAATCGAACCCGCGATCTCCGGGTTGGGAGACAAGAGTCTTATCTACGCCACGGAGGTCGTTAAAGTAATGGGGATTAAAGGTTGTGAAAGAAAAAATAAATGCTATATATGGTTGAAAAATGAACGATTAGAAAACAATTAAGGAATTCTGCTATTAGTGAAGTAGTGTTTTTTTTAGATAATGAAAGAGTTTAGAGGTTACATATATTGAACGGTGTATAGCGATAGGTAACAAAATCAATGGAACACTAAAAAAATATAAACTCGAACCAGACAACATAAAAATCAGCTAAGAAGGTAGTCCGCAACAGGTTATTAACACCAAGTTTGATGTATGGAAATGAAACTTTAAAGTGAAAATGAATTGAAAGGAAGCAAATTGATGACATAATTGGACAATATATGACAGAATGGAATAGAAATTGATAGCAAACAATGATCAAAAACCTGCCGCTTAACACAAATGGGAAGAGTGCTTTTCAAGATGTGCTCATTTTGCCAAAAGAACTTAAACTTCACACTGTTCTTTTTTTTGTCTCTAAAATATAATAATAACAAAAATACAATTTATAAACCGCCATTTAGATAGAAGGGCTCTTTAACCCTTGCCTTACTGTACTAAAAAATTCCGCCAGCCACGGTGCTGGACGCTAAGCGTCCAGTAAAAAATGTATATTTTAAATTAAAATTATGCAAAATCTGCTAGACTATTTTTTGTAATTAGCTATAAAAATAATTTTATTGTGTATTCAAACGTCGAATAATCAAATAAAAAATAAGTCCTGGTCACTCACTATCCATCACAGGGTGGCAAGTGTTAAGGGTGCTCTAACCCACAATTTGAATAAACTATTATTGAAAAATAAAAATATTACAAAATAAATATTTATAAATTCTAATTTGCTTTATAAAACACTCTTTATTCCACTTTTTGTAATGATGAGGTGAAAGCCTAGAAACCGGTAGGGTTATACCGTTAGAAAAAGTGGAATAAATAGTGTTTGATAAAACAAATTACAATGCCTTTAAACCTCCACAATGTGAATGCCTTCACTATAAATAAAATATAAATATTTATACATTTTTAAATGTTTTACAGTAAATAATGTCAAGAGTAAAGAGAAAAAAAGGGCGAAAGTGTATTTTTTTACCACAGAAATATTAAATTTCTAATAAAATCACCTAATATTAGAAATCCTATTGGACGAAAATTCTCGGAAAATAAGGCTGCTGCCATAACAATAGACTACCCGAAAGCTGCGAAGCCCAGATCATTTTTCAACCGGCGCGCTCGACTATAAACCCTCATAACTTTTTGATTTTTTAAGATTTTTGAAAATTTCTTAGTGAAAATGATTCAAAAAAGATTATAAAAAAATAAAATGGAAAAAAAAATCGATTTGAAAAAAAACCAAATGAGAATACCCCCTTAAGAATCTAAATATGGCATTAGTATAATTATATAATATTTACTCAGACGTATGGCTACGTGGTAATGCACTGGAATTTCGTGAGGAAGGTCGTCGGTTTGAAGCCTGCGCTGTGTATCGAGGTGAATATCTGACAAATAAATATATATCACGGATCTCTCCGCTGCTCGCCGAGGTCGTCCCATTCCTCCCTCAGCTCCCAACCCGAATATTGACCGTTAGAAGCGTGTATCTCGGTACCAGTTCAAACAGAATTCAGTCTTGTTTGTGCTCCCCTGATGATGAGGTGAAAGCCTTGAAACCGGTAAGGTTATGCCGTTACAAAAAGTGGAATAAACAGTGTTTGATAAAACAAATTACAATGTTTTTAAACCTCCACAATGTTAATGCCTTCACTTTAAATAAAATATAAATATTTATACATTTTTGAGTGTTTTGCAGTACAAAATGCCAAGAGTAAAGAGAAAAAAAGAGCGAAAGTGTATTTTTTACCATAGAACCATTAAATTTCTTATAAAATCACTTAACATAAAGCATTATTTTTCTTTTCTTATATACTCGTAAATTAAGCAGTTTCTCAGAAAAACAAAATTGAACATTAAATCGAATATTGATATTTTAATGTCAGTGATAGTTGTAATATATTGTAATAAAATATGTGCTGGTAAAAATAAGAAAAAAACATGTAAGTCGAGTGTAAAGACTGAAAGGTAGTGGCTGCCGTTAGACTAAATATTTCCCCGTATTTGCATATGTTCAGAAAAACAGTAAGAACATCGCAAAAAACTTACCAAGGGAAGAGGAACTACAAAGACACATTAGCAGATCTTCCGATATGTGATAGTAATACATTCGGCTTTAGGTGTAGTGTAGTTGATTGCTTGATTGATTGGGTATCCCTGAAGCTATGCAGTCTATAACAGTATATTTTTCGTACATTTAACGTGTTTATTTTGTAATAACAACAGTTGTATACTCGTATGTAGATCGATTGTTATTTTTTTAACCAATTCAGTTAAAACTTTAAGTGGTCTTGAATTGTAATAAAAAAAATGTTTAACTGTATTGACTCACATAATTGCATTATGAATTCGACAAATCATCCTAGTTTGGATAGATTGCCTATTAATTTAAAAAACATGCGTGAGACTCTCGCGCGGTAGAAGTGAAACTTCTTAGCTCCTAGGAAAAGTTGATTTTATGCATTGCTTTTTGTTTTCATTTTTTAACGATTATTTTTAGGATGAGGAAATGGTTATGTGGAATTTAAATAAATAAAAAATGGTTATGTGGAATGTAATTCAAGAAAATATTTTTATTTTATTTTTAATAATAATAATTTTAATAATAATTTTAATATTTATATAACACACTTAATAATATTAAATATATATTTTTTTAATATTCAATATATAAATATTTTTATGGTATGTTCTTATTAATTTTTAAATTAATTATATTTGAATAATTATTTATTTAATATTACATTATTTTTATTATATTATTAATAATATATTATTAATAATATTATTATATAATATCATTAATTAATTATATTATTATTAATTATAATATAATAACAGTATAATTATCAATATTATAATAAAATATGTATTACTATAATTATATATTTAATATAAATTTTTTATTAAATAAATATTAAATAACATAATTTAATATAAAATAAACTGTATAAATGTTATATATATCATTATAAAAATAATGTATTATATAGCAAAAAAATTTTTTTTCAATTTTTAATAATAAATAATAATAATTTTAATAATAATAAGTAATAATAATATAAAACACTTCATATTAAAATAATATTAATAATAAATACATAATTATTAATATTAAATTATAATTTAATAATAATATAATACACCGTTTCACTTTTCGTGACGTTCAGGCCAATTCGCCCTACCGCACCAATAGAAGTTTCACTTCAAAATTTAAAAAAAACAGTCGTAATGTTTATTGAATTGATGTATTTCTTTATTTTTGGTTAATTTTCGTTTTCTCGAGGAATATTTCAATTGGATTAAAATTTGTCTGCATCAAACTGTTAGATACATGGATAAGGTATGCAACTTTGAGAAGCATTTGAAGGCAATACTTTTGGGAAGGTCTTATTTAAATTTATGACTATATAGGGTGTTCTAAAAATGTATACACACTTTTACACAATATCGTTTATTAGAACTTGCTGCAGCAATTTATCATACCACGCATTTATAAGAAGTTAAGGAATGAGGAGGACTTTTATTTCCAGCAAGATGGTGCACCCCCATGACCATCGTAACGATAGGCTAATCTTGATAAAAATTTGCCAATGGATTTAACGTAGATATAGTATTGAATTACCTCTGCGTTCTCCAGACTTCAAACCAATGCACTGTTTTATGGAGACTCATCAAAAATAAAGTTTACGACCGGCCACAGTTAATTAATCGAGAGCAATCATTGAAAGAGAATGCGCCAAAATACTGAAACAAATTATTCGTAATGTTTGCATTTCCACGTTGTATGTAGTGCATAAAACAGAACAGCCATCAATTGGAACAATTGCGATAATTGAAAAATAAAGTTTACGGCACAAGATCGACCACAGTTAATGATTCAAGAGCAACCATTGAAAAATAATGCGCCAAAATACTGAAACAAATTATTCGTAATGTTTGCAATTCCAAGTTGTATGTAGTGCCTGGACCAGAATGGCCATCATTTGAGCGTTTGCGGTTATTAAAAAAATCTACGCCTGTCATATGTTACTTAATTTGGAGTTAAAATCTTAGAAATCCCTTGATAAATACTGAATTAATCAACATTTGAAGGATATATTTTTTTTGAAACACTTGTATGTGAATAGTTTATATAAAACATTCACAATTCTCCACCTAAAGCCAAATGTGTTACCTAAAAAGGTTTCAAGAGTAATATTCGTATAAAAAAACTCGATCAACCACCGAGAAGTTAACAAAGGCGACTGTAGCAAAGTTTGGAGCAACTCGGTTAACAAAGCCAGTTTCTCGAACTGGCATAATTATTCCATTATTGTGATCGGCGTATAAGCTGCGGGAGTTTCAATCCTGGAAAATAATTGTTATTTTACTCTCTGGGACGCCTCTAAGAACCGAGGCTAAAAGATTATTACGGTGTGCGTTGGTCACGCTCCCAAAAAGGGTTTCACTTGTAAGAATGGTTTCCCGAATTTGTAAAAAATAGATAGAAGAATAACTTCCCGAAAGCATAACAGGTATAGGATGTAAGAATATCATCCAGAAAGTACATATAATATGTTATGTATAAGGTGTAAGAATGTCTTCCAGAAAACATAACAGGTTAAAGATGTAAGAACGGCTTCACAAATTTATAAAAAAATTAGATATAAGAATAACTTCCAGAAAGCATAACAGGTATAGGATGTAAGAATATCTTCCAGAAAGTACATATAATACGTATAAGATGTAAGAATCTCTTCCAGAAAACATAACAGGTCAAAGGTATAAGAACGGTTTCACAAATTTATAAAAAAAAATAGATATAAGAATATCTTTCAGAAAGCATAACAGGTATAGGAGATGTAAGAATATCTTCCAGAAAGTACACATAATACGTATAAGATGTAAGAATGTCTTCCAGAAAACATAACAGGCTGAATATGTAAGAACGGCTTCACAAATTTATAAAAAAATTAGATATAAGAATAACTTCCAGAAAGCATAACAGGTATAGGATGTAAGAATATATTCCAGAAAGTACACATAATGCGTATAAGATGTAAGAATGTCTTCCAGAAAACATAACAGGTTAAAAATGTAAGAATGTCTTCCAGAAAACATAACAGGGTAAAGAATGTCTTCCAGAAAGTATAACTAGTATAAGATGTAAGATTGACTCCCAGGAAGCATAATAGGTATAAGGTTGTAAGAATTGCTTCCAGAAAACATAACAGGTATCATTAGATGTAAAAATGTTTTTCAGAAAGTATAACATATATAAGATATAATTTTTTTCCAGAAAGCTTAACAGGTTTACATAAGACATAAAAATGTCTTCCAGCAGTCATAAAAAAGATAACTATTTTGTTTAAGGATAGGAAATATTGACTTTTTATCCTACTTAACCAAACAACATCCCCAGACAACCTCCATAGCTAAGTTGGTAGGAGGCTTGTCTTCCAATCTGGGGGTTGATGGTTTGTTGGAAGAGATTGAACGTTCGAAAAGTTGAAAGAGATGGCAATAAGCCCAAACGGTCGAACAGTACAATTTTTTTTTGACACAATACAAACCAGGGAAATTTAAACGCATACAATTTTTTTTTACCTGAGTCGGGTCTGTTAACATATATGTAAAAAATGGTTGATATAAAAAAGGGTAATGAAACTAAATTTTGTTTTAAATTGTGACCGCTCCATGGATGGGTTGCCCACGGGCAACGCATGCATACCACAAAAGCGTGTTGCGATCCTGTTATTTCTCTTCCGTTTTATAATGGAATTCACAACAACAAGAAAACGGGATTGGTTCGGGAATTCCGTTCACTGTATAATTAAAACTGAAACAAACTCTCCTTCCTCTCATTAGAAATATTCTTTGGCTTCTTCATATTAACTACACTGTGTAATTATTTCGTGCGTTGGTCTTGAAATAATCTTAATGGCCTCCGTGGCCAAGGTTGTAAGATGCCTGTCTACCGACCCTGGGGTTGCGGGTTTGTCACTCGTTGGTACCCAGATTTTTTAAAAAGATTTCTAGTCTGGCATTCTTTAAGAGATTATTTAAACACAATGCTGGTTGGCTGGGAGATATTGCAACATGGAAATAAGTCTGTTAGGTTGTGATGTTTATGATACAGTGGAAGCTAATGGTAAGTTAACGTAACCTTTTACAAGTGAATGTATAATACATATTCACTAAAGTAATCAGTAAATGTGAATTACAGTATTAACCCTTCCCTTACGGTGCTAAAATTGAAACGCGTGCTCCGGGTTGGGTAGTGAGTACGCGATAAAAAAATAGCGATTTTAAATCGGAAAAATAATAACATTCATAGATAATCCCCTTAATGAATTATAATTGAAGTTAAAAATTATAAAAATTGAGATTTATTTGCTGAAAACATTAAAAAACCATCTGGCAACGCTCACGGAACGGCCGTAGGTCTAATCTATTTGCAAGCCCAGAAGCTACTGCGGCGCGGAGCGTCAGTGGCTTACCCCGGCGTGGCTTACGCTTGCGACGATTGAGACAATTGAGCTCCTCGCAATTCAGTGGAGTATGCAAGAGTGAGATGCGAATATAGTGTCGCGCTTCCCGCATACTCTTCACCTATCGTCAAGACACAAGGTCTAGGCACTCACAGCGTTTAAATGCGAATTTGTTTCCGATCTTCACAAAATACCCACGATGTAGTCGATAAATTCTGATTATTATTCATATTATTTTTTAAATCAATGCGTAAATATATTATGGAGAAATACCTAAAATCTTAACCCTGTATTTATTATATTTATAGAAATAGTGATAGTTATTAGAAGCAACGTGTAGAAGATACCCAACACAGGGAAGGAAAGGTTAACTGTTCACACTCCATATTTATGTTAAAGTGAACTTCCACTGCTCATTACTAGTAAACTTTCTAGAATATGACAGCTGCGGTTCTTGCACTTTGTTAGCGTGAAACTCTAAAGTGTTAATGCAAGAAGAATGGCATTTTATGTGTTTCGAAACGTCATCATTCTTTGACTGGCAGTTATGTATAAAAACATTAATTATAAGGTTCTATTTCGTTTTATTTTAAATTTAAATTTATTGAATGAAAGGAGCTGAATAAATACTCTAGAAATGTGTTGACTAAGAAGAATACATGGGCTGACAATGTATGACAGAATACGGAAAGAAATTATAAGACATTAATGTGATTTTGAGACTGATGCGTTGACTGTACCAAATATAAAGTGAAAATGTGAGTGCAAGGCGTGGGAGAGGAAAAACAAGAAAAGTATGGTTGGATTAAGGGAATTATATTTTGAAAGAAGAAAACGTAGAAAGCCAGAGAAATTGTAGGAGGTTGTATTAGAAGATGTTTGAATGTAGAAGGGTGTGTGATGAGATAGGAAAGTCCGGTGCTCTGTCTTCTCTGCTTATCCCGATAGCAAAATGGCGTGATTGTATATATGTCTATAATACAACACAAAATCGTTAAAGAAAATGAGAGAAGCATATCAAAAAGGAATTTCTCCACTACCTGAAAAAAATATTAAATATTTACTGAAAATATATTTCACATAAGCTTTTATTTCTTGTGAATTCTCGTGATATTTATGTTCCATATTTTTCGAGAGAGAAAAAACTAATGTTCCCCAGTAATTCTCTCTAAAAATGCTATAAATTTTAAAACATGTCACAAGGAAAGAGAAATAATTTCCAAGTCGTTTATTCAACTTATAATCTTCGCAAGAGATTTGGAAAAAACGAAAGAAGAGATTTTTTTTCAGGCAGCAATGCAAGTCATTTCATTTTAACAAAGCAATTATAATGTTGTAATTTGATTTTTTGCCATCAACAAACCTTGAAAATTTATATTTATTTATTTATTTATTCAACACTTTTATTGCAAATACATTCTGGCTGGTGTACTGCCAGGCGGCAATCTCCTCCAACCAACAAGACAAACAGTAAAAGAAGCAAGTTACGTGGTCGCATAAATCATTCAAATGACTATCCATCCCCACGAAATCCATAAACATATACGTGAGCACATGCCCACGAACCCCACAAAGACGGACAATCACCCGAACATTATTTTTCATATAAAGTGAGATATCATCAATCAAAAGGAAAGGAAGGGGTGGTGGAGAGGAAAGGAAAAGAAAAATCAGAAATGAAACACGTTATTTTACTGACTAGAAATTAAGAGTTTTCTCTCATTGAAACGACGGAATCGAGTTTTCTTTCATTCGCAGGGTGGTTTTCCACATTGCAAAAACAATCAACAAATATATTCTTCTTCTTCATATTATTTTAGGCCTGTTGGCGTGTTATGGTCCTGCATCATTGTTTGCCTCTTGCAACGTCGACTGCCAGCTGTCTTTCCATCTTTTGGGAGGTTGTCCTGGAGGTCTGCTCGCTTGGGGGATACTGTCCCTGGCCATTCTCACGGCTCTTGGTTCCGCCATTCTGGATACGTGTTCGTTCCAGAACCTTGTTCTCTGTCGTCCCCATCTGACGATATCTTCAACTTCGCACATCCTTCGGATTTCTGTGTTTCGTACTCGATCACGAAGGGTTTTGCCAGCGATACTCCTGAGAACCTTCATTTCGCTGGTCCAAAGAGATTTTAGGTTCTGACAGTGTCTGCTCTGGACTCTATGCTGTATGTCATTATGGGGTGGACACAGGTCTTATATATACTCACCTTGCTTTGGATGCTCATATACTTGTTTTTCTAGATAGTTGTCTTTAAACATCCGGAAATATATCATTATGTATTTTATAAGGGTCCATATCTTCTCTCTATAAAGTGGTATAGAAAAAATAGAGCTTTCACCAGACGAATTTTGGTATCGATTTTTCTAAAGCTTAATAAGTTTGGACATTAGGAATTGAGCCACATCAATGTATCTCCGAATCTCTCATTCATATCCTCCATTTATCGGATCAATTGCCGCTAGGTAAATACAATTGCCGCTAGGTAAATACAATTGCCACTAGGTAAATACAATTGCCGCTAGGTAAATACAATTGCCGCTAGGTAAATACAATTGCCGCTAGGTAAATACAATTGCCGCTAGGTAAATACAATTGCCGCTAGGTAAATACAATTGCCGCTAGGTAATTACAATTGCCGCTAGGTTAATACAATTGCCGCTAGGTTAATACAATTGCCGCTAGGTAAATACAATTGCCGCTAGGTAAATACAATTGCCGCTAGGTAAATACAATTGCCGCTAGGTAAATACAATTGCCGCTAGGTAAATACAATTGCCGCTAGGTAAATAGAATTGCTGCTAGGTAAATACGTTTTAAACCTTTTCATAGGGAAGCAGTTGATTAAATCTGTGAACTAAAGTGTTTGAAAAAAAAAACTGTCAACAATGAACTCACGAATATCGCCTATTCGACTACTTCGTAAGTTCCTTCCGTGGTTGCAGTCCTAAGACTGGTTTGCAGCAATTTGAACTCTTCTCCTCCATTCCCCCCTGTCCTGTGCGGCTCTCTTTAAGTCTGTATATGTTGAGCAGCGCACGTCCACCAACAGGTCCTCCAGGTACTCTCGGCGTGGGCGTCCTCTAGAGTTTGTCCCCTCGGTCATACCCTCCATTATGGCATGCAAGAGGCCCTCTTGTCGTATTATATGACCGATCCATCTTGCACGCCTTTCGGACAGGATCCTGAGCAGGTGCCTTCCTCCTTCGATTCGTTGGAGAACCTCTTCATTTGTGATGCGGTCTCTCCAGGAAATTCCTAATAGTCTTCTATAGGACCACATCTCAAAAGCCTCTAGTCTTCGTCTATCTCTTTCGGATAGGCACCATGTCTCGCAGCCGTACATCAAGATACTCCATACATAGGTCTTGATGAGGAGTATTCTCAGTTTTAGGTCTATATTATTTGATTCTATTATTTTCGACCTTTTATTAAATGCAAGTCTAGCCTGATGTATACGGCTGTCGACCTCGCTCTTGGACCGACCGTCCCATGTTATTTTGCTCCCGAGGTAGACAAACTCCTTGGTGTAAGTATTGTATTCGTAAGTATTGTATACATATAACCTGGCAAGGTAATTTCTATGTGATAACCACTTCTAGCCAACCAATCAGAATAATGTAAAAGAAAAAGCCAGACTTGATAAAGGGAAAATCAGAGTATATTATTTTATTTTGTAAATCACAATCTTATCATCCCGGCGCATCCCATTTACTCATAATTAACATTTTATTTTGTAAATCACCATCTTATCGTCCCGGCGCATCCCATTTACTCATAATTAACATTTTATTTTGTAAATCACAATCTTATCGTCCCGGCGCATCCCATTTACTCATAATTAACATTTTATTTTGTAAATCACAATCTTATCGTCCCGGCGCATCCCATTTACTCATAATCAACATTTTATTTTGTAAATCACAATCTTATCGTCCCGGCGCATCCCATTTACTCATAATTAACATTTTATTTTGTAAATCACAATCTTATCGTCCCGGCGCATCCCATTTACTCATAATTAACATTTTATTTTGTAAATCACAATCTTATCGTCCCGGCGCATCCCATTTACTCATAATTAACATTTTATTTTGTAAATCACAATCTTATCGTCCCGGCGCATCCCATTTACTCATAATTAACATTTTATTTTGTAAATCACAATCTTATCGTCCCGGCGCATCCCATTTACTCATAATTAACATTTTATTTTGTAAATCACAATCTTATCGTCCCGGCGCATCCCATTTACTCATAATTACCATTTTATTTTGTAAATCACAATCTTATCGTCCCGGCTCATCCCATTTAAAAGATTAATTCAATTTCCGATAAAATCGTTTTGTTACGTCCAAACTTTTTTTTGAGACATTTTCCCGCCATTTTAAATGGATATTCGTTTCACCAGGAAATTAAAATGGCGATGATCGAATTAATGTTGAACGGAGTTACGTAAAAGCCCATTAAGTGATTTGTCAGGAGTCCTGTTTTGAACTCGAGTTTTTTTATGATTCTGTTTTGTTCTGAAACTTCAAAGAAGAATTTTCACAGAAAAATATATTATCAAACTGCTGAATCGATATTTTACTTTTCGTATCTAAGGCAATAATAATGTTATAAAATATAAAATGACTTCTTCTCTTATTTAAAAAAATAGGGTTAAATAAGGTCAATTAAAAGGATGTTTAATTATGCTTGAGGCTTTCACGGTCCGTCGTATTTGTTGTTTGAGAAAAAGACATTATTTAAGATTGTCTTGAGAAAGACAATCTAAAATAATGTTTGAGAAATGATTGTTTGAGAAAAAGACATTATTTAAGTAAGATTGTGAACCTTATAACATTATTTAAGATTGTCTGTTCGCATTTCAATAGTCCAAAACTAACTTAGTTTATCATGTTACACGCTCCTTGTAGGCCGACTAGGAAACATGTTTTGTTCCATAGTTAAGTGTTTGCAACTAATTATTTGTACAAGTCTTCCATCACAAGATTTGGTAATCAATAGGGCATTGTATGGATTTTTATTTGATGAATAAAGTTGTTATTGCCTGGATGATTGAATAAACAAGTAGATTGACTCTTCTCAGTCCACGCATTTCCACAGCATTTATTCGGATCCTTCTCAGTCCATGCATTTCTACAGCATTTGTTCGGATCCTTCTCAGTCCACGCATTTCTACATCATTTATTCGGATCCTTCTCAGTCCACGCATTTCTACAGCATTTATTCGGATCCTTCTCAGTCCATGCATTACCACAGCATTTATTCGGATCCTTCTCAGTCCACGCATTTCTACAGCATTTATTCGGATACTTCTCAGTCCACGCCTTTCTTCGGTATTTATTCGGATCCTTCTCAGCCCATGCATATTTCTACAGCATTTATTCGGATCTACGAGTATATTCAATACATTTAAATTAAAAAAAAAAAACCGATGGAGAACCTTGAAATTCACGTTTTCATTTATCGCAGCCTGTCAAAGAGTTATTTGTTTAACACTTTTATTGCAAATACAATCTTGTGGACTTATTGCCAGGCGATAATCTCTTCCAACCTACCAATTATGCCATTTGCGCTAAATATTTGTATTGTGCTGTTTATTTGTATCGTTTGTTGACTTCATTCTCATCTCTAATCACTTCGATTCTTATTCCGTCATGCATTGCCACTCCATGTATTCTTCTAAATGCACGCATTTCTACACCATTTATTCGGCTCCTCTCAATATCTTCCACGCTCATATGTCGATGTTCAATGTTATTCATTGTTGGTTTTAAACTTTGTATCGAAAAAGTCATTTGACCATTAAAAGAAAAAAATAAAAAATGTTTTTGACAGCTTTTCTCTTTTTTTACTGACAATCTGAGGTGGTATTTGTGGGTTTACCATTCATTATTTCTGATATTTATTTATTCTCTCTTTTTTTTCTTAATCTACGTGAACAAGGGTGTAGACTGAACATCTGACGTCCTCGCGGCCGGGCTCGCCCTATATTGATGGGATGTATCTCGGCTGGTGGATGTCATAAGATGAGTCCAGATCTTTTGATAGCTCCTTTCTTAAATGTACTTTCTATAATTTATCTTGAATATATTTATATATGTACAGGCGGCCCTCGACTTTCGCAAATTCTACTTTCGCACAATTCGCTATTTCGCACATTTTTTAAAATTCAATTTTTTTAAGATTTTTGTCGATAATGCAAAAATTGTTCGCTTCCACTTTTTTAGAAGAACTATAATATATGGAACGAAATAAACAATATTGGAGACTCGTGGGCTGAAATAAAAGAGTTAACAATGAAAGGTTCCTGGAAACAATTATACCCAAAAATGACGAGTGATTTTATAAATTCTGAAGAAACTCCGGAAACTATCACAGATGAAATAGTTAGCCTAATGAATGTACTATACTTGGACGTCAACAACGAAGATGTTAATGAGTTGATTGAATCTCACTCAGTACCTCTGTCAGATAAATACTTAATTGAGCGACAAGAGTTAAATGAAATACACAATGAAAGTGAGGAAGAAGAAGCTGATAAAATCTTCAAGACTTTGACAATCAAAAATATGAATGAAGCCTTCATGCATCTTGACAATTTTTTTGACTATCATGGAAGAATGTGATGGAGGACCAATGGAGAACGTATATCTCAAGTACGTAGGGCGATTGAGAAAGACACAGCATGTTATAGAACTCTTTATCAAGAAAAGAAAAAAAAGGTGGTATTCAACTAACTCTTGCCAAGTTTATTAAGAAAGCACCTGAAAGCACTTTTAAACACGCCTCGTTAACTTAATTATGTATATTAATAAATAAATATTTTTAATATATTATTGATAAATAAATATCATTATTGATAAATAAACACTATTATTGATAAATAAATATTTTAAAATCATCCCTATACTTTCGAACATTTAATATTCGCACACATTTTCAGGAACCAATTATGTGCGGAAATCGAGGGCCACCTGACCATACTATGTTTTTTATTATTATTATTTTTATATCGAGTCAACATTTATAAAAAAACGAGGCAGCACCTGTCTTACTGAAATAAATATTTAATATTTTTTTATTTTCGTATTGCTTGTCCTTCAAAAGCGATATGATAACAAGAATATTATTTTTAATATCGTAATGAATTTTTTTCTAGAATTTCAGGCGTAACAAGATACCTTCTCCTGACCTTTTCAATTTTAATTTTACCAAAAACAGTCTTGAAATAATATTATGCAAAGTATCCTTTTTTTCTCTTTCAAAATATCTCTTTTTTTGTCTCGTTAATAATTCCGTTTCCTTCGTGAAATAGACATTATTAAGCAAAAGAAATTCCACCCATTATATTTAACATTTAAAGTGTTTTTGACAAATTGACAACCTCCGTAACCGATTCCCGGTGGTGTTTAAATATTCGACATAGTTTTTCATATGGATGTTTCAACATTTTTTTGAAGTGAAACTTCCATAGGCGCGATAGGGCAAATTGAACTGAACGTCACGAAAAGTGAAACGGTGTATTATATTATTATTATTATTAAATATTTAATTTATAAATAAATATTATTATTTTAATATTGATACTTATTTATTATTAATAATAAATAATATTATTTTAATATTACTAAGTATACTATATTATATTATTATTTAGTATTAATTTTTTTTATTTAATTAAGAGAGATTTTCTTGAATTAAATTCCACATAACCATTTTCTAATCCTAAAAAAAAATCGTTAACAAATGGAAAAAAAGCCATGCATAAAATCAACTTTTCCCAGGAGCTAAGAAGTTTCACTTCTACCGCGCGAGAGTTTACGCATCTGTTTTTTTTTACATATTTCTTTATTTTATAACAATCTTGGGAGTTTATTGCCTGGTAGCAATCTTTTCAAACCAAACAACCTCCGTAACCGATTCCCGATGGGACTTAAATATTCCATATATAGTTTTTCATATCGACCTTTTAACAATTCACTTTATTTTATAACAATCTGGCGAGCTTATTGCTTGGTAGAAATCTTTTCAAACTAATGTAACAAAAGTAAATAAATGAAGTTACAAGTACCCGGCGGAAAGAAATACACATCGGACTTAAGAAAGAGACTGTCGCTTTGTAGAGCGTCGTCTCTGTCGCACGGATTATTAGCGCATCGTGCGACAGAGACGACGCTCTACAAAGCGCCAATCTTTTTCTTAAGCCCGATGTGTATTACTTACCGCCGGGTACTGTACATAGTTGCTTAAATTATCAAATTTATTATAATTTGTTTTTATCACACTGTTTATTCCACTTTTTGTAACGGTATAACCCTACAGTTAGTTATAAAAAATGTGATTTTTTTCGCAAATATATGATGGCGAATTCAAAATGTTAGGCACACAAAATTACGTACACAGGACGTGAAGTAAAGAGGACTACCATCTTGTAAGAAAGGGTAATTTAATTCCGTTCGCGATATCAAACAATCCTTTCTGCAAAGGCTTTGTGTTGATTGAAAATTTGAAGCATTGAAGTTCTTATAGACCAAGAGTTCCCTAACTTTTTTCGGCCGCAGACCCCTTTACAAAAAACTTTTAAAACCGTCGACCATTTACTTTCGACGTCATTTACTTTCGACTCCCTACTCATTTACTTTACTTACTCAAATTAATAAGTTTGTACAGTACTCGATATTAAATATTTCACTAGATATCAAACTTTTCATTTTAATCACTTGTAATTAAGGATTGAAAAAGATAAAAGGTCTACGGATTATGTATTGCATTATCTTGTGCAACATTTAATATTGAAATCTGCACTGACGAAAATTAAGGCAAAAAAATACGAGCAGAGTTTTTTTTTTAATTTTTGACATTTATAAAATAAATATATAAATTCAAAATAAGTACAAATATTGACAAATATTCTTAATTAGTTACCTATTGGAATCATAGATATTTTAAAGTAACAAACAAATAACATAAGTAAGGGGGTCTATTTTTGCTGTCGTTGACCCCCAAATTTTTTTATTGAAATTATCGACCCCTTGAAAAATCAAATCGACCCCAAGGGCTCGATATCAACCATTTTGGAAACTCTTGCTATACACCATACACATATACGAGTATACTAATAATAAATTAATATTCAAATATGTACTTACATGAAGATATGAATATAAACATTGATACATTTTCTTTACAATAAATAATGTTTACGTGAAATTCACACATTGTCACTTTTTTTAAATATTCTTAACTGTCCCGCCGCTCTCTATTATCTCTCGAGAATATTCATCGTCTTTCCGATCATGGATTTATGCTACGCTCAAGCAGATATTGATTGATATTGGCTCTCCCAGTTCACCGCTCTTATTTTTTTTACGTTTTTTTTTACGTCGTTCTTTTTACCTCGTTCTTTACTAACAATTAATATACGGCTCATTCCGCTATTGGCATGATTTAAAAAGCGACTGAAAAAACTTTTCATTTCAAGTCAGTAATGTAACGTGTTTCATTCACGATTTCCCTTTTTTCTTCACCATCCTTTCCTATTTCTTTGGATTTCAGGATTTTTGTACAAGTGGATATTTATGCGTTTTTTTTGCGTCTATGTAACTCCTTTTATTTTATGGTCTAGTTGGTTTAAAGAGATTGCCGCCTGGTAATACATCCCGCCAGATTGTTTTGATCGTATCTCGATTAAAAATCATTTTAACAGGTGTTAAAAATATTTATTTATTTATTTAACACTTTTATTGCAACAATTGCAACAACAATGGTGGGCTTATTGCCCGGCGGCAATATCTTCCAACCAATCAGAGAAAAATAAATGAAGCAAGTTACGTGGTCGCATAAATCATTCAAATGACTATCCATCTCCACGAAATCCATAAACATATAAGTGAGCACATGCCCACGAACCCCACAAAGACGGACAGTCACCCGAACATCATTTTTCATATAAAATGAGATATCATCAATCAAAAGGAAAGAAAGGGATGGTGGAGAGGAAAGGAAAAGAAAAATCTGGAATGAAACACGTTATTTTACTGACTAGAAATTAAGAGTTTTTTCAGTCACTTCTTAAAGCATGCCAAGGACGGAGCGAGTCTTATATTGGTTTGTAACGGATTCCAGAGTCTCACTGCATGGACAGTAAAGGACGACGTAAAGAAGGAGGAGCGGTGAACTGGAAAGGCCAATAAACAATCTCTGTTTGAGCGTAGCGCTAATCCATGATTGGAAAGACGCTGAAAAATTTCGACGAGATAAGAGGGTGTGGTGGAATAGTTCAGGATATTGTACAATAGAGACAGTATGTAAATTTGGCGTCTATTTCAAACATTCAACCAGTTCAATGCCTTCTGATATGAAGTTATATGATCGTACTTTCGTAGGTTTAAAATGAATCTTAGACACACATTTTGAAGACGCTGTAATATGTCTAGCTGTTCCTCTGTAATATCCAAGTAACAGACGTCCGCATAGTTCAGAATCGGAAAGAGCAGAGATTGTCTCTGCTCAAGGTAAAGGTTAACATGGAGGTTAAATTGTTAATTCAAATAATAATCGATTACAAATCTAAAGCACGAGACTAAGGTCTTACCGGCCATACCATGGAGTTCTCCGTGGAAGGTTTGATGAAAAAAGAGAATTTAAATATTATTTCTTGTTTACGTCTCGGCGTTACAACTTAAGACAAACTTCAAAAGGAGGGACAGCTGAGGATTAACGTGGTCCGTAGATTATCCTTTCTGACATCAGTAAACAACAAGTTGTCAGCTGGGATATCTCTAGTACACCAATAACCCGTTTACTGGAACTTTCATTCACAGAAATAAAGAAAAAAAAATCCGTTTTCTCGCTTTACGGCTAAATAATTCGATTACATTTTACTGATAAAATACATACATACTACTGGTGTGGCGTCCACAGATGCTATGGAAGCACCACATTTCTTATGGGGGTACGGTGCTTTCCCCTTTCTATCTCTCCCTGGCTCCATCCCAACTCATTGTCTGCGAATACTGTTGGGGTCAGCTATCCTCGTCCTCAGGTTGTATGCTCTTCTGTTCCGGACTACGTCCCCCAGGCCGTGCTTCTGTATCAGGTTATCTTTTTGCACCGCCCATGAATTCTTTGGTCTTCCTCTGGTTGTTATTCGAGGAAGATCCATGGAGATTGCCTGGTTCGCAATGTGATCGGGTGCTCTGCGTCCAACGTGCCCATACCATCTCAATCGCCTCTCCTCCATCTTGCTGTTGATGTCTGTAACACCCAGGCTTCCACGAATGCGTGAGCTTTTTATTTTGTATCTTAGGGACACACCTGCTGACCATCTTAGCATGCGCATTTCAGCAGTTTCTAGTTGCCTAGAGTAAGAGGTATACATCGTCCAGCATTTGGAGCCATAGAGGAGTGCGGGTCTGACAATCGTTTGGTATACTTTTCCTTTTAACTTTACTGGCATTTTCGGATCACATAGAACTCCTGGCATTGATCTAAACTTCATCCATCCCACACTAATTCTATGTATTACATCTGCTGCACATCCTCCATCGCTATGGATGAGTGACCCAAGATACTGAAAGGAGTCACAATTTGGTAATGTTTCTCCATCCATTTTCATTACGGGAGTGACAGCATTACGGTGCTTCCCCTTTTATGTAAAAAAAAACAATATACTGTAAATTTTATTTTTTTAAGTATAAAATGATATGAACACATTGACTGCTAAATAATTTCTGTGCTGTTAAACAATAAAAAAAAGCAAGTATAATTAATTGCCATGTCATCCTTACAATCCCTATCAGTACCTTAAGGACACTCTGGGTCCACTTATTTCTGAATTCACCCAAGGAAATTGGGAATAGAACGACGATATGCATTTCAAACATTCAGGAAAAGTTAATATGAACGCCTATAGGCGTTTTAGCACTGAACGCATTTATTTGGTGTTAACATAAGTTGTGTCCGTTTTTTTCCAATTAAAAAATGAGCACCAAAAGTAAACTCAAATGGTAAAAGTTATACGTCATTCGAAATACAGCTCTACAGTATATTGTGTTTTCTTTTATGTTACATATATTATTTTATTTGATTACAAGCCTTCAAAATGGAATGTCAAGTAGACGAAAGTGAGCATTTTCTACACCTCCAGTGGACTTCGATGAGGACCACTTAAAACATATTATTCATGAAGATCCCCTTCAAACCACCGTAGAATTAGCTGAGCAGATAAATTGTAGTCACATGACTGTATACCGCCATCTTAAATCAATGGGAAAAGTCTAGAAGTTCGGCGCTTGGGTTCCACATGTTTTGAGTGAAAATAACAAAAATCAACGTTTGACAATTTCTGCTGGTTTTCTCGCGCGTCATCGAGCTACGCATGGTCACAAGCAAAGGTTCATTTACCGCAGTATTACTGATGATGAAAAATGGTTTGAAAATGGTGATGGAAAAACAAATGATGAAGAAAAATGTTTGAAGGGGATCTTCATGAATAATATGGTTTAAGCGGTCCTCATCGAAGTCCACTAGTCGTCCGGAACGCTCCATGTCTTTCAGGTCGAAATTACCGTCTTTAAAACGCAAACACCATCGACGAGCTGTCCTTTAGTTCATAGCATCTTCACCCTACACTTCGCAAATATCGCGAGCAGTTTTGGTAGCTTTATTCCCTCGATTGAACGCGGACAGAAGGATGTGTCGAAAATGCTCACTTTCGTCTACTTGACATTCCATTTTAGGCTTGCAATCAAATAAAATAATATATGTAGCGTAAAAGCAAATACAATATCTTATAGAGCGGAAAATTTTCTTTCGAATGACGTATAACATTTACCATTTTGTTTTACTTTTGGTGCTCATTTGTAAATTGGAATAAACGGACACAACTTATGTTAACACCTAATACATAATTCAAATTGAGCGAATTTTTTTAAATAATTTTTTTTTAATTTTTGAATAAAACACACAATTTGCTTTGATTTAAAATTTTTTTTTTTGTTTGTTTTGTGTTTAAATGTCAGACATTTAAATATAAAAACAATATCCGATAAATGTCCACCTCTTGCAGCTCCATAGATGTCCACTCTTGTCAAAATTTTCAATGATATTTTAGCATAATTGCGGTTTTATCTCGCCAATAACGCGAATAATTTCATCCTTCAGCTCAGGAATTGATCGGGGGTCTTTTTTATAGACCTGGATTTTCACGTAACCCCAGAAAAAATAGTCCAACGTTGTCAAATCACACGATCTTGATGGCCAATTAACATCACCGTTTCCGGAGATTACAATACATAAAATAATTCAATAATTTGAACATATTGTATTGTATATGACTCCATTTTTATAAATGTTATACATTACACTTCTCAAATGTCACAAGACCCAGGCAAGTTCGCGACGCCATCTGTGTTTTATCCAAGAATTAAAAAAACCGTTCAATTTAAAAGACCCTTTACAATGTGTTTATCACCGGATCATTTCAAAAGTAACAAAGCTGCCTGGTCATAATGGAATCTTGGTTACAGCGTCAGGATACACAAGCGAAACTTGGACGTGGTAATAAAGTGATGAAAGTAAGATAAATGCGGTAGAAATGAGAACGTTGCGTAGATTGTGTAAGAGAGTATATAACTGAAAAATAAATGAAGATATATGGTAAAAAAGACGGATTTATACAAGATGCAGTGATTTATATAAGAACAAAATGCATTGAAATGAGTTGATAATGTAGGAAAAAATAATGATAAGAGTTAAAAATAATTAGTAAAGATAGTTTCTATCCCATCTCACAAGACCTATTCTACCATAATGTCACCCATCTTTCTATCCCATTTCTCAGGAACGGGAACTTCCAGTTATATATTTTAGTATTTTTCCTGCAATAGCTTTTTAGCGGAATGCTTTACTGATACGTCGTGATGATTATGATTTGTTTTGTATTTAAAATAAAATACGTCGATTCGGGAATGCGAAAAAGTGAGAGTGAATAATCGATAAATAGTAAACAGCGACGAATGGTCAAGTGAATAATAATAAGTGATTTTTATTTGTCGATAGGTAGGTATATATACAATTTCAGAACGGGGCGCGTGAATGCGTCCGCAGTATATCTTGATCTCACTCCTGTGCGTGCCGAGGTGGTCGCAGACGTTGCCAATGATATAGTGGGTAGAATATTTATTGCCGAAACGGTGAGACAACGCGATGCGTTCTCTTTCTACCGTGGAATGTGACGTAAATATTATTTTCGTGTAAACAATATTGACGTTCTGGTATGTGATCTTTGTACATATTCAAAGGTTGATTCATCGGTCGTTGACCGTGCATGTTGACAATATTTAGGGATGTCGGCATTCCCTACAGCTTCGAAGATTTCCATTAGTTCAGAGCATAATTTTATCTTTGTTGTATCTACTCGAGACTTAATTCTATCTAAGTCATGATTGGCCTCACACATATTTTGTAATTATTTTCATTAACTCTCGTGTATTTGTATCAGGATGCCTAAGAATATGGTCTGGAATAATATATTATTGTTGTTAGGCCTCGTAGTCTAGGATCCCCTCGCAGTTCCAACGTCAATTCTGTTGGAAAGCGAATCTGAGTCGTGAGTTTTATTTTAAGTAGGTGAGCCGTTGTACACCAGCAAACTCGCCGACCACACCACTCTATTGAATCCGATGGACACCGAAGTGAAACGAGCTTGTTTTTTTTTACCAAAGTCGTACGTGTCCTTTCGAATGGTAGGCGGAAAAGTGGTATTTTATTTGAGGGGAGTAACACAGGGCGGGGTTCGAACGCCGGAGGTCAAGGGCATCTCATTAATAAAATAATACATAAATCTATGAGAATAGAGGATAAGGTAAAACTTATAACGATAATACTACAAAACGTGGATTTTTTCTCTCTCACTATCTTGTTAGTGAAACCGGCTAGTAAATCCGGCTAGTGAATATGGCAAGTGACCTTGCTAGTGAATCCAGCTAGTGACCTTGCTAGTGAATCCGGCTAGTGATCTTGCTAGTGAATCCAGCTAGTGACCTTGCTAGTGAATCCAGCAAGTGACCTTGCTATTAAATCCGGCTAGTGACCGTGCTAGTAAATTCGGCTAGTGACCTTGCTAGTGAATCCGGCTAGTGACCTTGCTAGTGAATCCGGCTAGTGACCTTGCTAGTGAATCCGGCTAGTGACCTTGCTAGTGAATTCGGTTAGTGACCTTGCTAGTGAATCTGGCGAGTGACCTTGCCAGTGAATCCAGCTAGTGACCTTGCTAGTGAATCCGGTTAGTGACCTTGCTAGTGAATCCGGCTAGTGACCTTGCTAGTTAATCTGGCAAGTGACTTTGCTAGTGAATCCGGCTAGTGACCTTGCTAGTGAATCCGGCTAAGCGAGGTATTGGTGTAATTATATAAAAAAATTAAAGCTCTCGAAAAGTTTTCGCATAAAATCAAAACAGGAGTCTCTTCGTAAGTTCTGTTTGTATATTAGAAAAAAAAACTTTGTCAATTTTTATTCGACGCGGTCCGGCGAACGAGCGATGTCGTCGGAATAAAAATTCTGTTGAAAGAAAAAAACTTAGGTTACAATTCCATTGAAAATGTCCAAATAAAGTTATTCGAGCGTTAGTGACAAGGGATTGGTCACATTTAATGATTTTATTTTATTTTATGTCTGGTCAATAACGCAAGTCTTGCTATTTTTACCAATTTTCGGATGAAACGTGAAATGTACGGGTAAATATTTTGTATAAGACCATGTTAATTTAAAGGAACTAAAAAAAAACAGTTTTTGTTTTTTTTTTCTAAGCGTGTACGTTAGTAAAATTCTTATGCCCCCCCCCCCCCAACGTAGCGGTGCCGCGACAAAGCGATCAAAATACGACTAAATTCTGAACGAGTCAATTTTCGAATTGCCCCCCTTAAAAATCAAATGGCCCTCTGTGAGGCGTGGGCCCCACGTTGGGAAACACTGGTCTACGGGGTTTAAATATATCATATGAAGAAACAAAGACAGCAATCTTGATGTGTGAAAGTCGTCATATCATATGGAAAAATTAAGATACTAAAAAAGGCAGGAATTTGATAATTTTGGTTGATTGGGACATCGGTTAATTGGGACATCGGTTTATTGGGACATCGGTGTATTGGGACATCGGTTAATTGGGACATCGGCTAATTAAGACATCGGTTAATTGGGACATCGGTTCATTGGAACATCGGTTTATTGAGCCATTGGTTAATTGGGACATCGGTTAATTGGGACATCGGTTAATTGGGACATCGGTGGGACAGCTGTTTATTTAAGATAATGTAAACATATTAAGAATGTAAGTTGCATGTGTTTCACTTACTTGGAATGTCTAGTCTATACAAGTATGTGTTTGGATAGATACCACGCCCACGCCATGGTCATGGTTACAGTTTTAAATGTGATACATCTATTCTCAGAAATACTAACTCCAAAAATTTACAAGACTGCAGTGTCCTTATTTGCGATCCTGTGGAGTATAAATATGGGAGAATTCGTATAATAATTAGTTCCATAATTTTAATGTAGTAATATTTCTTGAAACCTGCTCATTGATGTAGGAACTCGAATGTTGAATAATTTCAGGAGTTTCAGATAATTGATCATTTGATTTCATGATTTGTACAATCAAGTCTGCTATTTTTCACCGATCAGAGAGAGACTTATCAAATTATGGTAAGATCACAAAAATATTGACAACCTGATTCATCAATTTGTAAATAATTTATTAATTTGTCATTTCAAAACCGGTTTTTATAAATTTTTTTAATAAACCTATACTTAGAACAAACACTTTCAGTTTAATTAATTCTATACCCAGAATAAACACTTTCAGGTTTTAATTAATCCCATACCCAGAACGAACACTTTAAATTTTCGTTATTCCATTTTATTTGAAGTTATAGAAATTATTCTTGATAAATCTTGACTTCCTTAACTTTAAATTAATATGAGAAAGAAATCAAGTTAATTAAAAAATGGTTCCTATTAATCAGAATTCATTTTTAAAAGCCTAAATGAAATCATATTTTAGAGAACAAAAATATTAAATGATTCTCAAGGGTGTTGTTACACACGTTTTGTTTGTCAACTTTTATATTGGATTGTTTTCAGCACTTGAGCTTTACATAATAAACATGCAAATTTCCCTAACAAAAGCCATTTACACTTCAACACTTGAACACTTACGTTATTTAAAAAAAAAAAACTATATGGGCAATATGAGTGTTTTTATACAAAAACCAAATTGCATTATACTTATTTTGAGATAATTTAAGAAGAAAACACCAGCTTTCTAAAGGTTTTTATCGATTTTTTTTTACTAACCGAATAATTTGATTGTAATTTGTTTTATCAAACACTGTTTATTCCACTTTTTTGTAACGGTATAACCCTACCGGTTTCAAGGCTTTCCCCTCATCTTCAGGGGAGCACAAACAAGACAAAAACAAATAAGACAGATTAGAGGTACTAGAAATATTCAAAGTGCATTAAGATGAGTATCTGGCAAATACGTACATTCCCAAAATCCCACCACTGCTTGCTGAAGTTGCCTCCTGCCTCCCTTCACTCACAATCCCCAACTCGAATTGTATCCGTTACAAGCGTGTATGTCGATATCAGTTCGATAATAATTCAGTCTTGTTTGTGCTCCCCTGAAGATGAGGTGAAATTCTTGAAACCAGTAGGGTTATACCGTTACAAAAAGTGGAATAAACAGTGTTTGATAAAACAAATTAAAATGTCTTTAAACTTCCACAATGTTAATGCCTTAACTATAAATAACGAATTATTTGAGCTTTGATGAAGGGAAAAACAATTTAAAATGTGTCCTTTTTCAAAACAAGACATTCATGGCGACTGGCATGAAAATGTGTTTACATACAATTAAACTGATTACCATATGAGAATATCTTCCAGCCAATTACAAATGTGTTTAACAGTCTTTACAAACCTTTTGCAAATATGTGTACCAATGGGAATTCAATCCGCAATCTTCAAATTGAAAAACAGACGTCTTACCAGTAAGACCGTGGAGGTCGTCGATATTCAGTAGCGCTTGTAAACCATTCGTACTTTTCTGGAATTCAATTACAAAGCGCTTTTGAGATTGTATTGTATTGTATGACACTTTTGTTCTGTACAGTAAAACCAGGCCGGTTTAATACCTAAAACCTGGCCGGCTTAAAACCTAAAACCTGGCCGGCTTATAGCCTAAAACCTGGCCGGCTTATAACCTAAAACCTGGCCGGCTTGTTACCATATGACAACATAGTAGTTTTATGTTTTTTCTTATATCTCAAATAATTCGAAAAAAGCTTTCATAGACTGAGTCTTTTTTACACAATTACGTCCATATATACAAAAAAGACTTCAATCACAATTTACTTGTATTAAAATGCTTAAAAAATGGGCTTCCATCAGTTGCATTTTATTGTAGCGCATTGTATTCCACTTAATAACATTTTATTACAACTTGGGTGGGCTTATTGTCATGTAGTAATCTCTACCAACGCATCAGAAATATTTTACTAAGGCCTTGAGTGAAAACTAGACTGAAATCCTTTTTTAAAAATATTTGGGTTTCAACGGATCGAACCTGAACCCCCGAGTTGGGAGACACGCGTCTTACCATCTAGGCCACGGAGCTCATTGAATAAGTTATGTGTGTTTGTATAAAATATACATTTTAAGAGAAACCACGAAAATTATGTTTCATTAGATAATTATTTTTATTTATTGAGAATTGAGGAAGGTTGATTCAAAATATTAAACAATTTGAACCTGGTTTGATTGCAAATTGTCAAATAGACCCATGCACTAAACTTTACTGTACCTACATATACACAATTACGCCACTTGCCTGTTAGTGTAGGCAAAGAGGACAGAGCTAAATATGGCACTTTCGTATCACATACATATATACATACCATCACGCCGTCTTCCTTTCGGGGTAGGCAAAGTAGATTGCCAGACTTTCTTATCGCGACACACATCTTTTCCCTCTTCAACGCTCATACGCCTTTTGATACAGCACCTACGATTACTCTGACTTTTTATTATACATTTAATTATCATTTTTTAAATATTATACGCTTTATCTAGCCATATTTTCCTTGGTCATCCTCTACCACGCTTTCTACTCACATTTGCACTATGTATTAATTTTGTTAATCTTTCTTCATTCACTCGCTCCACGTGCCCAAACTATCTCAGAGTGCTCCCTCCCTATAATACTGAATACTGAATCTCTCTAGAAAAAAATATGGTCTCAAATAATCGGAAAATGTGACAAAGTAAAACGTTGCTTAACTTTTACAGGCTTAGTGGTCCACGTTATGTACCACTTTTTTTTGACGCAGTACTGCACAATGGTACACGCAATGTATCACTTATTAAACCTCTCTCTATTGCTGCACGAACGCTCAGATTATGTACCACTTCGTATAATATAATACTTACGACTCCTATGCGCACAGCTGCAGGTCTGGTCCTGTTCAAATTCATTTAGCTTTTAATATTGACAGTTAGTTGTTCTTGGTGTGCCGACTTGTGCGTATAAAAGAAAACGTTATATATTTGTATTAAATTTTAATAAAAAATCGTTGTGTTGTGATAAAATTGACTTCATTAATTGTGGTAAATTTATATTTAGGTTAAACATGTATTTTACTTGGATGTATTTCGGCATTATTTGGTGGTACATTAGAAGTACCAGTGGAAATATGGACTAGTGGTACATAAGTTGTACCACCTCACCAGCAGTTCCTTGACCTACCGAGGAAGTGGAAATATGTTAATTTAGCATTTGTATGTATCATTTTTCAAACACATTAAAAATAATGAGAAACTTGACTTTTTATTTTTTGTGCAGCCTGAGTAAAAATAAGTGAAGTTTACCTGTGCCTGTAAGGGTAAAAGAAGAAAATATTTGTTTCATATTGTTTTTACTTTTAAGTAGATAAAAATTAACATATCTGTGCTGATTTCGTTAATTTACCCATGTAAAACTACGACCTCCGTGGCCTACTTCTTAAGACGCCTGTCTCCACACCCGGAGGTTGCGGGTTCATCTCCCGCTGGAATCCAGTTTTTTTTATAAAAAGGATTCCAGTCCAGTTTTCACTTGTCACTTAAACGTATTTCTGGTTGGTTGAAAAAGATTGACAGCTAACAATAAGCCCACCAGGTTGTACTGTATATAACGAAAGTGTAATACATAACAAGAAGGCAAGAATCTATTACGATATTCCTACTTAAGGTTTTTTCAATGTGGCTTTAACTGTCCCGCGATTCCATAAGCACTAAGTTTATATGTCCCTAAAAAATATAGCCGTGCAAGGAATCACTCTCTGTTCTATATACCAACTTACAGGACGAATACCATGGCTAAACACTCAGTCACGCGTGGTATAGAGATATTGTACCAACTGAATGCCACTGTTGATATGTTATGTTCTCGGTACCGCCTAGCAGTATGAGAAGAATTCTGGCTGATATTATTCCTAACGAATAAGCTAACGCTAGAAGCAGACCCTCTTTGTGTAACAGGAGAAATTCGTGGAAAGTGGATAAAAAAAAGTCACGCATTGGAAGATCTACGAGGCATATCCAGAAAGTAAGTGTACTGAATTTTTGTACGTTACAATTTTTTTTATTTAAACAAAAAAATTACGTGGTTACCGTAGTACATATGTAAGCTATTTTTCGACATAGTCGCCATTCCTCTCAACGCAGGTGGTGAAGCGGGGTATCAACTTTTTGATGCCTTCCTCGAAGTAGATTCCCGCCAACCCCTCCGTCTACTTCTCCACCTCCTCCTTTACCTCCTTGTCGGATGAAAACCTTTTTCCACCCATGTGCAGCTTCAGGGAGGTAAAGATATAGTAATCTGAAGGTGCTAGGTCAAGGGAATGCGCGGGATGGTTCAGGACATCCCATTTAAACGAGGTGAGCAGTTCCTTCGTGGCGTTGGCCGTGTGTGGTCTGGCATTGTCGTGCAGCAGGCAGACTCCCTTTGTTAGCATGCCTCTCCTCTTGTTCTGAATCGCCCTCTGCAATTTTTTTAGGGTCTCACAGTATCTTGCAGAGTTGATAGTCTACCCTTGAGACATAAATTCAATTAAAATTATGCCTTTACAGTCCCATGATTTTCTTGGCTGAAATTGTGGTTTTGAACTTTTTGGCGGAGGGTGAAGAGGTGTGACGTAACCGTTTTTAAACTCGCGACACCACTTGTACACACTCGTACAATTCATAGCCTTATCACCATATGCAGTTTTCACCTCATTATAAATCTCAACCGGAGGTTTTCCCTTCCAAACGAGATAACGGATGACGCCGCGTATTTCGCACTTGGCGGGAGATTGGATTGACATTTTAAACAAAACGTGTTGTCGCGTTGACACTTCTCAACGTACTGACCTCGAACTGGTCTCGTTGCGGAGGGGGAGGGTCAGGCTACACGGAAGTGTAGCCAACATGTCGAAAATAAAATCCATCCGGTCGTGAGAGCCTCAGTACACTTACTTTCTGGATACGCATAGTACAAAGGTTTCTTTGTAGATCGTAAACCTTTCATGAGTTTCCTGTGGTTTTCTTGCTAAATGTATTTTTTTCATACATGTGCAGATGAGGGGAATTTCTTGATCTAATGGTTGCAATCACCGCTTTCTTCTCCTAACAACACTCAACATTTTTTTTTTTCAATATTTTTTTATATGTCAAAAATAATTATTCCCCACATGCCTCCCATACCTCGAACATTAAAAGGCAGACCATTTCACGCCACGGGACCAGCAACCACAAAATCTCTTTTATTATTATGCATTAATAACAAAGAAACAGAAGGACTCCGACTGAGTTTTTCACAAAAAGAAAGTATTTATTCGAGCGTTCAAAAAAAAAGGAAAATATTCTTTGGTTCAAATTGAGTTCGGGGGGTTAATTGAAACCATATTTTCGTCATTATATTCGATAACTCGAGGATTTGAAGCGAGAAAAACCATTTCTTAAAACACTTTTTTTTTTAGTTTAGATACAGTTAACTGATCTCTCGTAATGCAAATGGATGGAGAAACATTACCAAATTGTGACTCCTTTAAGTATCTTGGGTCACTCATCCATAGCGATGGAGGATGTGCAGCAGATGTAACACATATAATTAGTGTGGGATGGATGAAGTTTAGATCAATGACGGGAGTTCTATGTTATCTGAAAATGCCAGTAATGTTAAAAGGAAAAGTATACCAAACGATTGTCAGACCCGCACTCCTCTATGGCTCCGAATGCTGGACGATGTATAACTCTTACTATAGGCAACTAGAAACTGCTGAAATGCGCATGCTAAGATGGCCAGCTGGAGTGTCCCTAAGAGACAGGAAGCCTAGGTACAAAACAATAAGATGGAGGAGAGGCGAATGGATTGAGATGGTGTGGGCACGTTGGACGCAGAGCACCCTATCACATTGTGAACCAGGTAATCCCCATGGATCTTCCTCGAATAACAACCAGAGGAAGACCAAAGAATTCGTGTGTGGCGCAAAAAGATAACCTGATGCAGAGGCACGTAACATAGTCCGGGACAGAAGAGCATACAGCCTGACGACGAGGAGAGCTGACCCCAGCAGTCTTCACAGATAGTGAGTTGGGATGGAGCCAGGGAGAAGAAGATACAGTTAACTGATCTCGTATTGGATATTTGGCTTGAAATCAGGCAGCGAAGGAACCTTCACATTCTGTTGACACTATTTTACGTGCTTTAAAATCTCAATTCTCTTTCGTATCTTCGTGAA
This sequence comes from Odontocerum albicorne, assembly GCA_949825065.1. Taxonomy (NCBI): domain Eukaryota; kingdom Metazoa; phylum Arthropoda; class Insecta; order Trichoptera; family Odontoceridae; genus Odontocerum; species Odontocerum albicorne. The sequence continues at coordinate 53,851,677 of OX463840.1, forward strand.
AATTTTCACTTTATTTCAGAACACGGACGTTTTCTTGCATCACACGAATAGACATCTTTGCATATCAACATATCATGTATGTTATTTGGATGTTACAGAGAAACAGCTGGACAAATTACAGCGTCTTCAAAATGTGTGTCTAAGATTTATTTTCAACCTACGAAAGTACGATCATATAACTTCATACGAGAAGGCATTGAACTAGTTGAATGTTAAAAATAGACACCAAATTTACATACTGTCGTCTCTATTGTATAATATCCTTAACTATCCCGCTGCCCCCTCTTATCTCGCCGAAAATTTTCAGCGTCCTTCCAATCATGGATTAGCGCTACCCTCAAACAGATATTGTCTATTGGCCTTTCCAGTTCAGCGCTCCTCTTTCTTGACGTCGTCCTTTACTGTCCATGCAGTAAGACTCTGGAATCAGTTACAAACCAATATAAGACTCGCTCCGTCCTTGGTATGCTTTAAGAAGCGACTGAAAAAACTTTTAATTTCTAGTCAATAAAATAACATGTTTCATTCCCGATTTTTCTTTTCCTTTCCTCTCCACCATCCCTCTTTTTCTTTTGATTGAAATAGCAAAGTATATTAGGATGGTTGGAAGTTGCTGTAATTATAGAGTTTGAATAAGTGTCTTTTGTATACCATAAATATCAAAGTCAAATGTACCATTTTTGCGAGATAATGCGAAGTCCAAGGAATTTAATAACCACAAATTCGCCGCCTTTAACTGTGTGCCCCATATATTGTTTAGTGTCCCGTTAAACGGTAAATTTTAAAAGGATATAAAAATCATTAAACAAATAGTTACAAATAATATCCTAGAAGCCTCATTAATTCATTTTTAAAAAACAAAACAAAAAAGAAACTTATAAAAGATTATATATTTAACGACACCTATAAGCATACCTATAAATAGAGGAAAGTCCTATTTATAAAAAAGCATATACGAAATAACCAAAAAACATCTTAAAAAGTATATTAAATATTAAGACTAATATCCCTTACCTCCAATTTATGTTTATTTTTGAAATTATTGGAGTATTTTTTAAATTATTTGGAGTATTTTTTGAAATTATTGGAGTATTTTTTGAAATTATTGGAGTATTTTTGAAATTATTGGAGTATTTTTGAAATGATACAGAATAAAAACGCGAGTTTCTTGTACTTAGTTTATTTAGTTACCGTAGCAACCATATTTTGCGTCGTTCAAGTTGGTTTGATTGATGTTATTTACTCAAGAGAGCGACTGTAATGTTAAGCCAATAGAATTAGTAAGTATGTCAGAAGGGCTCTAATTAGGTGAATACACAAACAACTCGATGAAAGATTACTCTCCTTGGAAACGACATTTATAAATTATACCATTCATTAAATAATCATTAATATATTAAAAACTATTCAAAAAGCTTGAATGGGAAAATAAAGGAATCTGCGTTAATGTTTCATATCTGAGCCACCTTAGATTTGCAGACGATATTATTACCTTCGCTACACTTCCTGAGGAACTGCAGAGCCAAATACTGGAATTAGCGGAGGCAAGCAAATTAGCAGGTTTAAAAATGAATATTGCTAAAACAAAATATATGTTAAACCGCTTTGCTGATGCCACAACTATCCAGATGGACGGTATACAGCTGGAACAAGTCCAACAATATATGTACTTAGGACAAAGTATTACATTTGAAGACTGTACTTTAAATGAAATAAATAGAAGATCAAAACTAGCTTGGAGTTCCTTTGGACGACTAAACTACATCTTCAAGAGCAAGCTCCCAATCTGCCTCAAACGGAAGGTATTTAACCAATGCATCTTGCCAGTACTAACATATGGATGCGAGACTTAGACTTTATCGGTACGAATGATACAAAAGCTCCAAACAACACAACGCAGCATGAAAAGGTGCATGCTAGGTTATACCAGAAGAGACCGAAAACGTAATGAGTGGATACGAGCCCAAACAAAGGTTGAAGATGTTATAGAGGTTGCAAAAAGACTCAAGTGGAAGTGGGCTGGACATATCGCCCGAGCAACAGACCATCGTTGGACGTATGAAGTAATCCAGTGGTACCCAATAGGTATAAAAAGGCCTGTAAGAAGACCTAAGGCGCGCTGGGTGGACGAAATACGTAAGCATGCAGGTATTATGTGGCAGCAATGTGCAAAGGACAGTATTTTGTGGAGACAACTTGGAGGCCTACATCCTGCAGTGGATGGGTACAGGCTGATGATGATGATGATGATGATATTAAAAAAACTTTTGTAGCGCTTTAATGTAACATCAATCATACCAAGAGTGTTTTTTCAAATTTTCCGTTTATTTTCGGTCATTCCCACATTTTTGAGAGTTGTGATCACCATAGTCATCAATATGTATTCTTCAATACAATCGATCTTTGGTCCTGTGTACCACATCTTGAAACGAGCACCCTGAGCTGTTTTTCACCTGTTTACTTCATCAGATGAATGCTCAGCTCCTTATACTGTTCACACTTAACGAAATCATTGAATACTTTATTAACCTGTCGTCTTCCAAGACAGCATTTAAACATCTCTCTGGTTGGTTAATAAAAATGTCCAATTGATAATAAGCCTTCCAGCCCAATCGTTAGGATTTGAGTTTGAGAAGCCAAGACAGCATTTGAATATCTCTCTGGTTGGTTAATAAAAATGTCCAATTGATAATAAGACATCCAGTTCAATCATCAGGAATCGAGTTTGAGAACCCAAGACAGCATTTGAACATCTCTCTAGTTGGTTAATAAAAATGTCCAATTGGTAATAAGACTTCCAGCCCAATCGTTAGGATTTGAGTTTGAGAAGCCAAGACAGCATTTGAACATCTCTCTGGTTGGTTAATAAAAATTCCAATTGATAATAAGACCTCCCAGCCCAATCGTTAGGATTTGAGTTTGAGAAGCCAAGACAGCATTGAACATCTCTCTGGTTGGTTAATAAAAAATGTCCAATTGATAATAAGACATCCAGTTCAATCATCAGGAATCGAGTTTGAGAACCCAAGACAGCATTTGAACATCTCTCTAGTTGGTTAATAAAAATGTCCAATTGGTAATAAGACCTCCAGCCCAATCGTTAGGATTTGAGTTTGAGAAGCCAAGACAGCATTTGAACATCTCTTTGGTTGGTTAATAAAAAATGTCCAATTGATAATAAGACTTCAAGCCCAATCGTCAGAATTCGAGTTTGAGAACCCAAGACAGCATTTGAACATCTTTTTTTTTTAACCTGGCGCGTTTATTGCCATGTGGCAATCTCTTCCAACCAACCAGAGAGATGTTTTTATAGGCCCTAAGTGTTAAACAGACTGGAATCCTATTAAAAAAAAAAAACTGGGTTCCAGCGGAGATCAAACCCGCAACCTCCGGATCGGCAGACAAGTGTCTTACCACCAGGCCACGGAGATCTCTCTAGTTGGTCGATAAAAATGTCCAATTGATAATAAGTCCTCCAGTTCAATTGTCAGGATTTGAGTTTTAGAAGCCAAGACAGCATTTGAACATATCTCTGGTTGGTTGATAGAAACATCCAGTTGGCAATAAGCCCTCCAGCTTGTATTAGATATAAAAACATACTTTCTGCATATTTTTATATCTTATAGTTTTTAAACTGTCAACTTTCTTCATTAAAAGTTTATAAAATCTTTGACCAGGTGTACGGCACAACGATGTTAATTAGTTTTTCTCAACCTTTTGAAACATTTACGTATTTTTTAAAATTTATTTAACACTTTTATTGCAATACAATCTGGCGGGCTTATTGCCAGGTGGCAATCTCTTCCAACCAACCAGACATAAGTAAATGAAGCAAGTTACGTGGTCGCATAAATCATTCAAATGACTATCCATCCCCACGAAATCCATAAACATATACGCGAGAACATGCCCACGAACCCCACAAAGACGGACAATCACCCGAACATTATTTTCCATATAAAGTGAGATATCATCAATCATAAGGAAAGGAAGGGATGGGGGAGAGGAAAGGAATTGACCGAGATAGGAATATAACTGTGTAAATAATTAAATAAATTTTCAAGTTTTATAACACAAAATGAATTATTAAGTTGCAGTTATCATTTTCAGGGCTTGTTTGTGGATAACCTTGTCATACGTGGATTGTTCTCTCATAATAGAACGGAACTAGACGGTCACGTAACGGTTGCGAATCGGGACGGACCCATGCGCTCACGATACGATTGAGAGTACGCCGAGCGTTATCCGATGCGCACCCCCTTCATAGGAGACGATGGGTGGACATACACAGAACACTGATGTGAATAATTGCTCAAAACCTGTGACGAGAATAATAGAAGGCACATTATAAATTGCCACCGAAGATGACAATATAAATCAATTTGTGATATATGAAGCATGTCCTGTTGTATTGGGTGGTAACATAAGTTGTGTCCGTTTTTTTTCAAATTTAAAAATGAGCACCAAAAGTAAAACAAAATGGTAAAGGTTATTCGAAAGAAAATTTTCTGCTCTACAAGATATTGTGTTTGCTTTTACGGTACATATTATATATTATTTTGATTACAAGCCTTCAAAATGGAATGTTAAGTAGACGAAAGTGAGCATTTTCGACACCTCCTTCTGTTCGCGTTCAATCGAGGGAATAAAGCTACCAAAGCTGCTCGTGATATTTGCGAAGTGTACGGTGAAGATGCTGTGAATTAAAGGACAGCTCGTCGATGGTTTTCGCGTACACCTAATATAAAGGGCAATGAGCTTCAGTACTTGCAGCACGTTTGTGTCTTCTTTCTCTATTGGGCCCCTATAACTAACAACAGTTCCACGCCATTTGGGTTTATCTACAGATATTAATTAAATTATAAGAACTCGCATTGATTGCTTGTTTGTGCATTCACTTGTAACAAAGTTGATTATAAACAAGCCCTGAATATGAAAACTGCAACGTTTTTGAAAGATTGCCATCATAAATTCAACCCACACAGTATAATACTCAATACAACTAAGAGTAAATCTTATTAATGTGAACCTTGGCTTTAAATAATATTTCAAAGCTCATCAAATATTGAGGTTATATTAAATAGGCTGTACATCAGGTCATCTTCAGGCTGAAGTCTATTTAGCTTTTTTTATTATATACTTAGACTTGTAAATAAAAGCCTGATTTAAACATGGATATTGTAAAATGAAAGCCTGATTTAAACATGGATATTGTAAAATGAAAGCCTGATTTAAACATGGATATCGTAAAATTAAAGCCTGATTTAAACATGGATATTGTAAAATAAAAGCCTGATTTAAGCATGGATATTGTAAAATGCAGTCGTATTATATTTTCAGTGTTTTAATGACTCGGAAGATTTTAAAAATATTTTTTTTAAATTTGTAATGTTTTGTCGTATCTCCAACAATAACATCAAAACATTGTTATTGCTAAAAAATAATTCGCGGCCCTTACAAAAAAAAACAAGCAATCCTAATTTTTAATCGTGACGCATAGATTAAGACACAGTGCTGTAAAGTAAAGGAAAATTAATAATTTTCACGGAGTTTTGATTACAAAGAGCGCTAAGTATGTTAAAGTAAGAAACGACTGAAAAAACTCATCATTTCTAGTCAGTATAATAACGTGTTTCATTCCCATTTGTTTACTGGCCTTCGTTTGTTTATTGGCCTTTCCAGTTCACCGCTCCTCTTTTTTACGTCGTCCTTTACTGTCCATGCAGTGAGACTCTGGAATCAGTTGCAAACCAATATAAGACTCGCTCCGTCCTTGGTATGCTTTAAGAAGCGACTGAAAAAACGTTTAATTTCTTGTCAGTAAAATAACGTGTTCCATTCTCGATTTTTCTTTTCCTTCCCTCTCCACCATCACTTTCTATTATTTTGATTGATAATATTTCATTTTATATGAAAAATAATGTTCGGGTAATTGTCCGTCTTTGTGAGGTTCGTGGGCATATGCTCACGTATGTGTTTATATATTTCATGGGGATGGATAATTATTTGAATGATTTATGCAACCATGTAACTTGCTTCATTTACTTTAGTCTGGTTGGTTGGAAGAGATTGCCGCCTAGCAATAAGCTCGCTTGATTGTATTTGCAATAAAAGTGTTAAGTAAATAAATAAAAACAAATAAGTAAAGACATTATAAAATGGTTCGAATCAAAATCATCAATTCAATTTGTGAAGAATAAAAAAGTTATTTGAATGCTATCGAAGGAACTTTGTACTGTAGGTATAACATTACACTATCGTTGTAAACAGTACATTCTGCCGGGTTAATTTCCATGTGGCAATCTCTTCCATTCAATCAGAAAGATATCAAAGATGCCTTAAATGAAAACTAGAATGAAACATTTTTTAAACAAATTCGCTTCCACTAAGAATGAAATCCGACATTTCCGGGTCGAGAGATGACGTCTTACCGGCTAGGCTACAGAGGTCGTTGGAATTTGACTAGTTTCTGAAAAGATCGATCGAAACAACCAATTCAATATACTAGCTTGATTTCCCTGATCCATTTTTTCATCGCGCCTTCCATTTTTCAATTGATATTTTACTTCGTAATTTGTTTTATCAAACACTGTTTATTCCCCTTTTTGGAACGGTACAACAATGTTTGATAAAAAAAATTAGAATGTCTTTAAATCTCCACAATATCTTAACCATAAATAATACAATATATATTTTACTTCCATGGTCAAATGACCTTTTTGATACAAAAAATTAAAAACAACAGTGTAAAAAGTATAACATTGACATTTAAGCCATATAATATATTAGAAAAAAAAAAACAAGTACATGACAAACTAATCACAATTATAAAGCAAGTCCATAACAATTTAATCAATTAATTCCACGAAGTTGTTTTTAGAAGAATGAATTGATTACATTGTTATGGACTTGTTTCTTAATTGTGATAGATTTGTCCTTTGCTTGTTTTTTTTCCTAGTGCATTACACTGCTTAAATGTCAATGTTAACTAATATTTGATGTTGTTTTTAAAAGTACAAGGAAAAAAAACAAGCACTTGACAAACACATCACAATTACAAAGCAAGTCCATAAAATTTTAATCAATTCATTCGTCGAAGTTTTTTTAGAAGAATGAATTGATTAAATTGTTATGGACTTGTTTTGTAATTGTGATGTGTTTGTCAAGGGCTTGTTTTTTTTTTAGTACTTTTAAAAACAACACCAAATAATAGTTAACATTGACATTTGAGCAGTGTAATGTACTAGGAAAAAAACAAGCAAAAGAAAACGCAAAATCAACGTCTCTTATATTGCTTCGTTATGAGGGCCGACCCTCTTCTAGGACGCCCATAGTATTTGGGGCTTCCAAGCCGGTTTTAACCGAAACAGATCCAATGACGGACAATTTCAAAAACATCGAAAACAGTATTTTTATTTGGTTAACCGATTATTTTTATTCGAAAAAATCGAGTTTTTATTCGGTTAAGCGGCTAGAAAATTTAACATTTTTTTATATAACCACATTATTTTTTGTAATAGTAATTTGTATCAGTAACAGCGTTTTGCAATAGCATCAAATGCGGCGTCTTATTTCACAGGTTTTATTTTATTCCAAATCTTGATCAAATAGATGCAATACAATTATTTTAACCCTTCCTTCCCTGTGATTAGTAACTAGTATATATTGCTTCTAAAAACTTTAATATCTCTATAAATATAATAAATACTGGATTCAGATTTTAGGTATTCCTCCGTAATACATTTACGCATTGAATGAAAAAAGTTATATTAATAATAATTAGCACTTATCGGCCACATCAGAGATATTTTGTGAAAATCGGGAATAAATTCACCAATACAATCAAACGTGTGCCAGTGTGTGACGTAGGTATATTCGTTCTAAAAAACCGCTATGGGCGAGGAAGCGACGCTATTGACGTCTCACTCTCACTCTACTTTGCGGTATATGAGAACGCAAGAAATCTCAGTTCGCTCGCTTCAGTAGCTCGCAGGCGTTCGTTTGAGGTGGTCGCTTCGCTTGTTTTGTGAACGTCGGCCGATGTTTTTTTCATGTTTTCAGCAATTAAATTTCAATAATTATCACTTTTGACTTCAAATTTAATTAATTCAAGCGATTGGCTATGGATATTCTTATTTTTCCGATTTTAAATCGCTCATTTATGCATGTATATTGATGTGTATTGAATACACAGCACCGGAACGCACGGATTTTTTTTAGCACAGAAGGGAAAGGTTAATAATGGTAGAAGCGATTTTATAATCTGTGTTAAAAACCACATTACACTTAAATAATATGCTCAAATATATTTTTTTCACAATGAGACTTTATCACGAATAAAAACTACTGAACTCCGGGGCGTAGTTTCGTTGGAACAGTAGCTAGACTTGTAGATCTCTCGTGTTCTAATCAAGACACTGCCAAGAAGCTATTGTAATTTTAATAAAACAAATGGACTGGTCCTGTCCTGGAAATAGTTATTTTAAGAGAAATAATAACCAAGATATTATAAATTAGTGTGTTCCCTTAAAATGTATATTTAATTTTGCATAACATGTTTTTTGGATGCAAAAGTAACCGAAACCCGGTAAGTCAATTTAAGCGGTTACTTGGAAGCCCTAATCTCAGGGGTATTTTAAATGCCTCTCAAAGGCGTTCGAAGTGCCCTTCAATGGCGCTTTCTTCGTAGGGACCTTTTTCTAAAAAAAAACTTTTCTGCGCGGCAACGTTTCTACGCAGGATTTTTCTAAAAAGGAACGAACTAATTTTGAGGACATAGAATATATCTTATATTTAAATATTTAACTAAATCATTTGACTATGGAGCGATGAACCTGTAGAACGATGCACTAGTTCACAGGTCCGGAGTCATTTCAGGTTAAATTTTCTTCTGAAATAAGAAAAAAATATATAAATCACAGAGAATATTTTATTTATTATATTAATCATATACAGGCGGGCCTCCACTTTCGAACATTCAACATTCGCACACATTTTGAGGAATCAATTATGTGCGAAAGTCGAGGGCCGCCTATATAGTCAAACTTGGTTTTTTCTTAAAAGAAATCTGTCCATAGAAAGTCAAATATGGTAGATCGTTTATACAGTTTTAGTGTGTTCAAATTTGTACGTCGATGTTTTTGGCGTATTAAAAATGTTCTCGTTTTAGAAATGTCCTTAATTTTGAAATGTCGTCATTTTAGAAATGTCATCGTTTAAGAAATGTCCCCGTTTTAGGAATGTCCTCGTTCTAAAAATATAGGTGGCACCAAACTTTATAATCAGATTTTATCAAAATGCACTATGATATATGAACACTGTACGTACACGTGGCCTAGTTGGTAAGACGCCTATCTTCCGATCTGGAGGTTACGTGGATCAAACCCCGCTGGAACCCAGATTGCGGAGATCAAACCCCGATGGAACCAAGATTAAAAAAAAATCCAGTCTAGTTTTCACTTAAGGTATTTTTAACATCTTTCAGGTTTGTTGGAAGAGATTGCCACATGACAATAAGTCCGCCCCCCAGGTTGTACTATATACAACGAAAGTGTAATACAATTCGCTACATTACACTTAAAGCCGAATGTGTATGTGTATATTCATTGGTATTAGTTCGTCTTCCATTGATAAGTTTTGTACGGTGTTCTTACCAAATATGTTGTTTATAAAAAAATGCAGATGCAGGGAAGCTTTTAATCAAATGGCCGCAGCCACTACTTTCGTAGCGTTACACTCAACTATTTTTTGTAATATTTTTAATCTGTTAACAATCCTGAGTTAAAATGCTATTGAGGAAACTTTGCTCTCTAAACGGCGCAATTTTATAACGTTTTTAATTTGTTAACAATCCCGAGTTAGAGCGCTTTTGAGGAAACTCTGCTCTCTAAACGGCGCAATTTTGTAACGTTTATTAATGTATTAACAATCCAGAGTTAGAGCGCTTTTGAGGAAACTCTGCTCTCTAAACGGCGCAATTTTGTAACGTTTATTAATGTATTAACAATCCAGAGTTAGTGCGCTTTTGAGGAAACTCTGCTCTCTAAACGGCGCAATTTTGTAACGTTTATTAATGTATTAACAATCCAGAGTTAGAGCGCTTTTGAGGAAACTCTGCTCTCTAAACGGCGCAATTTTGTAACGTTTATTAATGTATTAACAATCCAGAGTTAGAGCGCTTTTGAGGAAACTCTGCTCTCTAAACGGCGCAATTTTGTAACGTTTTTAATGTACTCGTATTTACAATCCAGAGTTAGAGCGCTTTTGAGGGAACTCTGCTCTCTAAACGGCGTAATTGAAATTAATTATTCAAATATTTTTTAAATGATCTAAGGCTAGTTTACTCAATGACAAACGTAAAATGTAAGTCATAATGTGACAGCATATAGTATGTCATAGAAATACAATTTTGGTTAAGTTGGCGAGTAGTGAAGTAATACAAAGGTAAAATATGATGGTGACTATATAGTATTTTCATGAATATAGTATGTACCTTTTTTGGGTAAAATCTCATTTTATATTCCGTTGTCAAGACCTGTGTTAATATGTGGTCTGTATTATCGAGAGTTGCAGTCAAAGATTTAACTGATTGGATCAGGTCATATGAGGTATGCTGAAACAAAAATGTGGAATGGTTAAAAAAATATGACTTCAATTACCAATCGAGTATTGCAATACTAAGAACATTATTTCATTGTAACGTCGTGGTAGATTTGTACAGTTTTTTTCGTGTCCACATAGAACTTTCAGAAAACTATTTTTTACCTTTCAACAAGTTTCAGAAAACACACTCTTTTTTTTTCTTATTTATTTAAACCGAGGCCACACCAAAGTGTTTCGTTAGGTGCTAAGCTAGGTTTTGCGTGACTCATATACTAGGTGACTTCATGCCTGGCAACACCAAAGTGCTACGCACAAATTCATTTGACAGTTGGGAGCGGTTGAATCAACACACGATGCCACTCTCAAAACTAACCAATTTCATTACAACTTACCATCTTTATTTACTTCCTGTGGAACTTTATTCCAAAGTAATTTTATTACAGGTACATTTTTCTATAATTTGCTCGATGTGTTCCACAAAGGCTCCCTTTTATACACAGCTGTTATCAAAACTTCCGCCATCTTGTGAAATCACGGTGACACAATAAAATTTACCAACACATCTGTTCGCTAGGAGATTCACTCGGTGACTAATCGTCATGCAACGTGGCGCGAAGCGTGCAGTGTGGCCATTGCGATAGTATGCAGTGCGTTGGTTCGCTAGGATATGTCGACTAGCTCGTAGCATAGCTCTAAGCACTCCTACCTGTGTGGCCGAGGCCTTACACATGACAAGAAATATATATAATTTGCGAAAAACCAACAGGTATTTTAATTTTGACCCAAAATTTTAATGCGTCTGGGTTTGTTGCCTTTCATTTGTCGTGTCCCCAGTAAACTAGGATTTTCTCTGTATCTCACTGAGGACAGATAATTCATATAGGAGGTTTTTTGTATCAAAATCGAAAACCTCCAACTTGAAAACTGGTAGCTTATCAACTAAAACAAGAAGGTCATCAATAGATAGACTTGTAGCAAAGATAAATAAATTGCTATTTAATTTTAACATAGGTGTACATATTTCCTTCATTTCCCAATGCCTCGAGTCTAATTGAATGCTACAGATTCGAATACCGTTGGGACCATTTTTTTAAAAAGGATTCCAGTTTTCACTAAATTTCTCTTTGTCATTATTTTTAGTAACTTGGTACACGTGACAAGTCCAACAGTATGTGAGATTAGTTAGCCAAAAAAATGTTCTCAAAATTTAATATACTTATTTATACTTAACAAATGGCGGTAATCTTTTTCAACCAACAAGACGAGAGGTTTGCAGATTTTATAAAATGCAGGATGAAAGGTTACAAAGCTCAAATCAGTAAAAAAACAAAATAATTACCTACGTCGCAAAAAAAAATAAAGAAGAGAGAAGTTACGGAGAAACACATTTTTTAATTGCATAGAAATGTAATAATGTTTTAGATCAATGTTTGAATCGAGTCGGAAACTGTTTCAGGAATCTGTTGTAATTAACCCTTCTTTTCCTGTGCTTCTAAAAACTTTACACAGTGCTTCTAAAAACTTTAATATCTCTATAAATATAATAAATACTGTGTTCAGATTTAAGGTATTCCTCCATAATATATTTACGCATTGAATGAAAAAATAATATTAATAATAATTAGCACACATCGGTCACATCAGAGATATTTTGTGAAAATCGGGAATAAATTCACCAATACAATCAAACGTGTGCCAGTGTGTGACGTAGGTATATTCATTCTAAAAACCGCTATGCGACGCTATTTACGTCTCACTCTCACTCTACTTCAGTATATAGGAACGCAAGAAATAGAAACTCAGTTTTCAGTTGTGTTTCTTTCTTCGAGGTATAACATATACAGTGTTAGTCCGTCTCAGGTTTCAGTCACTCTAGCGCATTCATCTGAGGTGCTATTTTTGCCCGTTTTGTGAACGTCTGCCGATGTTTTTTTCATGGTTTCAGCAATTAAATATTATTCATTATTACTTTTGGCTTTAAATTTAATTAATTTAGACGATTGGCTATGAATATTCTTATTTTAAATCGCTCGTTTTTATATGTGTATTTAATACACATCACCGGAACGGACGGATTTTTTTAGCACAGGAAGGGAAAGGTTAACAATAAAGGTCAACGTGAAAAAGGAATGATGAACTGGATACACCAAAAAGAAATCTCTGCTTGAGCGTAGCGTAAGTCCATTATTGTAGACGAGTGAGTATATTCAGTGAAATAATTAATAACTTATACGAGTATTACAGATATCATAGTATAAATAGGCCAAAACCCGTACGGCTGCCGAATACTTGGATTCTCTCCGAAAGTAATTCGAAATTTGAAACTCGGTGGGTCCGTGATACTGAACGAATTTTAAATACCTAGTTATCAATTTTTGAACCGGTGTAAAAGGGGACGATGTATAAATGGTATATATAAACAAATTTTACATTTATGAATATATATTTTCATAAATGTAGAATTTGTTTTACTTCCGTGAATATTTCACGGGCTGCAACTAATTATAAAAATAATCCATTACAAACCTTCTTTGAATCCAATATCGAAAAATCAGGACTTAATTCAATGGGTCTATTTAGCCTGTCTTTCATCGAATTCATGTCTTTCTCGATATTCATTTCTTTATCCTGGAAATAAAAACACTTAAGTCAGTTTTTATGATTTCCCCTGATGAGAGTACTTTGAATTCTTGGTAAAATGTGTTTAAAAGATACGTGTAATTTAGTCTACAAGTATGTTATTAAGTACAACACAACGTAGAATAAAATAAAAGAAAACTCGAAATAAAATAAAGGAAAACTAGAATAAAATAAAAGAACATTAGAATAAAATAAAAGAAAACTAGAATAAAATAAAAGAACACTAAAATAAAATAAAAGAAAACTAGAATAAAATAAAAGAAAACTGGAATAAAATAAAAGAAAACTAGAATAAAATAAAATTATATTCAAAATAAAATAAAAGAAAACAAGAATTAAATAAATGAAAACTCGAAATAAAATAAAAGAAAACTAGAATAAAGTAAAAGAAAACTCGAAATAAAATAAAAGAAAACTCGAAATAAAATGAAAGAAAACTAGAAAATAAAAGAAAACTCAAAATAAAATAAAAGAAAACTAGAATAAAATTAAAGAAAACTCGAAATAAAATAAAAGAAAACTAGAAAAAAATAAACGAAAACTCGAAATAAAATAAAAGAAAACTCGAAATAAAAGAAAACTAGAATAAAATAAAAGAAAACTCGAAATAGAATAAAAGAAAACTAGAATAAAATAAAAGAAAACTAGAAATCTTACATTTTGGTTTTTGTGGAATAAGCCCATACGCCGTAGGTACTGTAAATGAAAAAAAAATCGTTTTAATAATTAGATTCATTTTTTACATACCATTATGTTATTTCCCTGTTCGTTGTGCAGAGATGTTATTGATCTGACATTTTCAATCGTGACATATATATATAATACTTCGCTTTCTTATACTTTCCTTAACATTACCAAATTGTGACTCCTTTAAGTATCTTAGGTCACTCATCCATAGCGATGGAGGATGTGCAGCGCAGATGTAACACATAGAATTAGTGTGGGATGGATGAAGTTTAGATCAATGACGGGAGTTCTATGTGATCCGAAAATGCCAGTAAAGTTAAAAGGAAAAGTATACCAAATGATTGTCAGACCCGCACTCCTCTATGGCTCCGAATAGTGGACGATGTATAACTTTTACTCTAGGCAACTAGAAACTGCTGAAATGCGCCTGCCAAGATGGTCAGCTGGTGTGTCCCTAAGAGACAAAATAAAAAGCTCACGCATTCGTGGAAGCCTAGGTGTTACAGATATCAACAGTAAGATGAAGGAGATGGTATGGGCATGCTAGACGCAGAGCACCCGATCACATTGTAAACCAGCCAATCTCCGTGGATCTTCCTCGAATAACAACCAGGGGGACGTAGTCCGGGACAGAAAAGCATACAACCTGAGGACGAGGAGAGCTGACCCCAACAGTCTTCGCAGACAGTGAGTTGGGATGGAGCCAGGGAGAAGAAGCTTTCTTATACTTTCCTTCTTTTAAAATTCCATAGACATGTTCCAACCACACTATTCTTTATCGTCGGTTTCCCCTCAAGTTTGCACTTCGAATATTTAGTCAGTCGTTCATTCATTCAACATATTCAAACCACATCGACCTGCTATAACACACTCAACTTTTTCGGTTCACGGTGCCGGCTTTCTGTTCTCGTATAAGATTTTTACACGGTACCACAGGACAGAACATACTTTACAGTTGTTACTTATGCTAGTAATTTTCTATTTAAATTCTCACTCTAATTCAAGTGAAAAGAATGGGACAATAAAGAATGATACAAGAATAGCGTGTCGAGTGACATCTAGTATCATTATTGATAAACGAAATATAGCTGACACCTCAACCAATAATAAGTTATGTTCACACTTTCCATTAGATGTCGCTTCTTATCACCGCACAGCACATCGATGGTCTGATTAAAAAAAAAACAGATGTGTGAGACTCTCGCGCGGTAGAGTAAAACTTCTTAGTTCCTAATTATTAATAATAATTAATCATAATAGTTATAAATTAGAATATTTAATAATTAATAATAATAATTAATTAATTATAATATTAATATAATATTAATTATTTGATAATTAATAATAATAAAATAATAATTAATTTATGTTATTGTATGATATTATTATTTTATATTAAATAATTAATTATATTGTAGTATACTAATTATATTACATTAATGTTATATTATATTAATTAATAATATAATAATTATATTATATTATTATAATATATACAATATGTATAATTTAATTTAACTTAATATAATATAATATGTATATATAATAATATAATATTATTATATCACATATATATAATCCTAATAATAAAAAAAAAGAAAAGCGTTTCACTTTTCGTGACGTTTAGGCCAATTTGCCCTACCGCGCCTATTGAAGTTTCACTTCAAAAACGTTTATTTTTATCAGTGAAACATGTTTCATATCAGTGAAAATATTGGAATCTTCCGCGGTGTCTCTGTAAACCAACCGCGTTATTTTGGGGCGCCGTGGCGCACACTTTAATGACCACTGATTTATTTAACATATAAACTTTAGCTCACATCCGATCAAATACATTTCATATCGGTATCTTTCACATTTCGGTGGGTAAATTGGGGCTCAAACTCTTTATACTTTGTAGGCATAACAGTTAGCATAATTGTATACTTAATACCATACACATAACTGAGCCACTTTAAAGGGAAGTACGAGTAACACTGTTCCTGATAACTTTACGAGTATATTTAAGAGATAATAATTGATTTTTTAAACTTGTATCAAATTTAAAATAAAATTAATTCCACTTAATTTTTTTAAAGAGCACTTAAGAGCTGCCTTTTATAAATTTAAAGTCAAAGCACCCTTAAGAAAGAACGTTATTTTGAAACGGCGCAATGTAAGTCATTATTTTTTTATCTGCTGCTGCTTCGATTTATAAAGCACTTTTGACACCGATGCTTTTAAAAAGCTTATTTAATAATAAATAACTTTGTTATTCCACTAGTTATATGAATCACCGTTACAAGTGTTTCTTCCCCATATCACAAGGCTCTCTTTAGGCGGAATGATTCAGGTTTATCTTAGATCAGACATGTGCCATGTTTTTATAAACCAACCACATCGGAAGTGTGTTTGGTCTATTGACCCAAAAAAAATGTATTGAATGGAAATAACTTATTGTTTAATATTCTGAAACTCTATATTAGAATCTTAAACAATAATTTGTTATTTAATATTCTAATATGGAGTTTCAAAAAGATCAAACCGAACTCTAATACAAATCTTTTAGAAAAATATATTAAACTTTTAATAAGCTTTAAAAATATAAATTCATATAACCTATCATAAAGTAAAATTAAGTTGTACATACAATACCCGGCGGTAAGTAATACACATCGGGTTTAAGAAAGAGACTGTTGGCCATAATCGGCTAACTTCGGCTTTGTAGAGCGACGTATCTGTCATTCATACACGTATTCCGTCGCGAATTTTCAGTCGTTGTCAAGCGTTCTAGGGTATGGTCGCCTCCACTTCATAATATACATACGACAGAAACGACGCTCTACAAAGCTGAAGTTAGCTGATTATGGCCGACAGTTTCTTTCTTAAGCCCGATGTATATTACTTACCGCCGGTTACTGTACATACACACCATTACACCGTATCTCTATTAGGGTAAGCGGAAAGAAGACATCGCTAAACATTCATATCGCTACACAAATCTTTCGTATCTTCTATATCCATACACTTTTTCATATAGCTTCAACGATTTCTATTACTTTTTACGTTTTCTTCTTTCAAAATATATACTTGATTTGCACTGTATATTTTTTGTTAGTTTTTTTCATTCATTCGTTTCACGTGTCCGAAACACCGCGCTCTTCTTCGTCTTACTCAACACATTAAGAAGTCATTTTTGGAAGAGGAATTTATTACGTTAAAACACGGGACACAAAATGTCAACTCAATAATGTTAAACTAGTTTAAAATATAAAAGTGACTTACCCACAAAGATGCAACAAGAAATGAGAATGTTAATAAGAAAGAGGCGGTTGAATCGAAAAAATGTGACATAAATATTTGAACATAATATTTAGCTATGCATTTGCTAAAACATAACAGAAATCTTATAAATTTTCCAATTCCACTTTGTAAATATGCATCTAATAAGTAGTCACCTGATAACAATACCAAACGAACTCGAAGGGACATTACTATTTTATTATATTTATTACAAAACGGAATGTTTCTCTCTTGGATGCCAAACAATCAAATCGACAAACAGAATTTCAAATTTAAGATTTGAATATTCTTATTTTTTAAACGGTTAGTTCCTAAATAGTATCTGTTATTTAAAAGACATACACTTTTAATAAACTTATTGTAATTTATTTTTATCAAACACTGTTTATTCCACTTCTTTGTAACGGTATAAACCTACCGGTTTCAAGGTTTTCACCTCGTCTTCAGGGGAGCACAGACAAGACAAAATTCTGTTCGAACTGGTACCGATATACACGCTTCAACGGTTGGGGTCTGAGGGGTAAGGGATGCATGGGACGATTTCGGCCAAGAGCGGAGAGATTTTTGAGATATAACTGTTTACCAGATGTTCGGACCGATGTACTGACCTAGAAATTTCTAGGGCCTCTAATCTGTCCAATTTATTTCCCTTACTACTGTTATGTAAGAATTTGGCATCATCGATAGAAAAAGTATGGTTTTCACGGTGACAATGATTAGCTATTTCAGAATAAATTAAACGATTTGTTAAGGCGGATTTGTGTTCACGAAATCTCTTTTCAAAAGATCTTCCTGTCTTTCCTATATAGAAATTATCACATTCAGCACATAAAAGTTTATAATAAACTTATATTTTATTATGTTATAAGTACCCTTTAATATATCCGAATTAGTTATTTGAACACATTTAAGGGAGTGGCCGGAAAACAATATCGTATTCAGCCCTAGTAAGGGAACCTTTGGGATTAGAACCTCGCGAGTAGGTAAAATATTCGCGGTTCTTCATTGAACGTGTTGGCAACATTAATACTCGACATGTGCGCGTATTATTTCCGGTCAAATTCTTTTTATTAGATTGACACATTTTTTTTAGTTCCGTTGAGAATCGATCTGAAACCCCCGGGTGGAAGTCGATTATGTTACCACTAGTCTACGGAAGTCGTAAAAAAATTATCATTTAGAAATATTTTCCTTTCAATAGGGGAATATAAAAGTATTTTCTCTGACCGATTTGCGGATGGCGGTAATGTTGGATTACATAATGGATATTGTGGAGGATCCTGGCTGCGAGTGTTGTTTGGATGATGAAACAATAGATAGTGTAATTTGTTTTATCAAACACTGTTTATTCCGCTTTATGTGGAATAAACAGTGTTTGATAAAACAAATTACAATATATTTAAACCTTCACAATGTGAATGCCTTAACAATAAATAATCTATATAAATAAAAATGTAAATGTTCGTTAATTATTGCTAGCTAATCTCCGGAAGTTCTCTACCGATCGCTTTGAAATTTTGAGTAAAGTTAATATTCGTCAACGGAAATGTTATTTGATTTTTATTTATATATATATATATCAGTGTATATAATAAAAATTTTAAATCAGAATCAACATTACCTAGGCGAACCTGTCGGGGACAAAGATATCAAATATTGAATATCAACTGTCAAAATATTATGACAGTTGAGCATATTGCATTTTCGAGGTTTAGTAATTAATATTTGATATTCAATGATTTAGTCTATATACATAAAATATAAAATAATTTTATGTTTGATAATAAATATTTCCTGTTGAATAATAATTCTACGATAAATTAGGTTAGAATCCAAGATACGTCAAAATAAAATTTGTGTTAATAAGGATAAGTTCCATTGTGTCATAGCAGCTTGAGAAAATCTTAATATGGCTGAGTCTAGACTTTATAGCGCAAGCGCAGGAAATATATTTGGCAGAACTAATACTAAATTTGTAAAAAATATCCAACTAAAATTTTATTTGTTTTGAAATATTTTGAGTATCGTTAAAATAAATATAATCGCTAAAACAAATATAGCTTATATGTATAAAGAGATCTAAAATAAATATAACTTACATGTATAAAAAGATCGAGGATCGCTAAAATAAATATAACTTATATGTATAAAAAAACAGATGCGTGATACTCTCGCGTGGTAGAAGTGAAACTTCTTAGCTCCTAGGAAAAGTTGATTTTATGCATTGCTTTTTTTCGATTTGTTAACGATTTTTTTTAGGATTAGGAAATGGTTCTGTGGAATTTAATTCAAGAAAGTCTCTTTTAATTCGATGAAAAAACTATTTTTTTTTATTTTTTATAATAAACAATAATAAATATCTGCGCTAATTTATCCGCCATTTTCATTTCATAATGTGCGTTGTTAACATACCTACCTCTAAGATTATCTTTTTCACTTAGTTTTTTTAACTTATTTTTTTATTTTTCTGTTCAATTAGCGATAAAATTTAATTGTGTTGATTGATTTTCGTTTAAATTCAAATCATATCGTGAATTGATCTCTTGGAGTGACGCGATTATTTGCTTCACAGAGACAACGTGATGCTGGTATGTACATTTTTGACAAACGTCATATTTATTTTAAACGAACTGACAAATTTTTGCTTATTTGTAACAAGATGTATTAATTTGTCATCATTGTTGTTTTTTTTAATGTATTTACCTAAATAACTTGCTATTTATTAGAATAGATATTTATTGTTCATTAATGACGCGTCCAAACATGTCACATCCAAATTTAATTCGTGCGTAGTTTGCAATGTCTTTCCTTAACATTTAATTAATTCCAATAATCTCTCTCTTTGCTTAACATTTAATTCGTTCCAATTATCTCTGTATTTCCTTAACAATACTCCTATTGGACAAATATTTGACAAATGCGTGTCCAGCTGCAAAACAATCGATCAGCTGAGATATTCTCACATCAATTGCTGGAAATTGGGGACGGAAAGGTGCAGGTTGATATGACCCCAGGATGAATTTCACTGTCTCATAACTTAATGTTTCACAATTTCGAGGAAGCAGCAGAACGACGTGTAGCCAGACTTGAGGATGCACGGTTGCGAGCACGGCGATCGCGTTCTGCAGATTCAGAACTGGTTCGTTCTCAACAGAATGTACGCGACAGGCTGATAGTGGCTGAAATAGGTCATTAGGAATATCAAAAGTATCTTTTTTATATAGAATTTAATTTTATCTATACGTTTATATTTCAAAATATATCAAATCGTATATAGAAATGGAGATTTTTTAATTAGTTTTATATTCATTCGTTTGAATCAGACCAAGCTTCGCTCTGAAGAATACGTTCATTTGCGAGATACAGTTGTAAATGACGGTAATACAACTAACGTTTGAAGACTAACGATTTGGCCATCTTCATATACAGGCAGTCCACGTCATATGCATGAGTATGCTCAATATGCAATTGCGTATGTTCGTCACTACGGGTGTCCAGACCTATTCACTACATTCACATGCAATTCAGCTTGGGACGATATACAACAGCTCATGGTAAAACATGAAGTGTTTCGGTCTGTGCGCTGCTGGATATACTCAGTGGAATAGCAAAAGAGAGGATGGCCACATGCACATATAGTACTAATCTGGCTCTATGACAAAATCACTTGAAACGAAATCGACAATGTAATGTGCGCTGAAATACCCGATGCCGACGTCGATAAGGATTTGCATGAAGTTGTGACGAAATATATGATACATGGACCTTGCGGTACACTGAATCCAAATTCACCATGCATGATAGACGGAAAATGATCTAAGCGATATCCTCGAGCATTAGTATCCAACACGGTTACAGGAAACGATGGATTTCCTTTATAAAGAAGAAGATCAACAGAAGATGGCGGGAAATTAGCAACCATACAAATGTGAAATGGTGACATCAAAGTAGACAACCATTGGGTTATTGCATATTCGCTTTTGCTATCAAAAACATACAAAGCGCACATAAACGTGGAATACTGTAACCCCGTTAAATCGATCAAATACATTTGTAAGTACAATACGTGAATAAAGGCAGCTACATGGTAGTTTTTGGCGTGCAACCAGAATGCGGGATGGGAATGCGGTCATACATATCGATGAAATCGCACAGTATCAGGCTGGAAGATACATAAGCAGCAATGAAGCTGTATGGCGAAATCTTTCATTTCCCATACATGAACGAAGTCCAGCTGTTGTTCACTTAGCAGTACATCTAGAAAATGGACAACGCGTTTATTTCAGAGCTGCAAATGTGCAACAAATAGCCCTGAATCCACCGGCTACAACGTTAAATGCTTTCTTCACGTTATGTCAAAATGACGCGTTTGCGAAAATACTGCTGTATCAGTGATTGTGACATCAAAAGAAGAATTGGTTGAAAAAGTATTTACCAATATTCAAATCAATTATAAGAATCACGATTGGCTGAGTGAACGAGCTATTGTTGCCGCCAAGAACAAAGACGTTTACGAACTTAACAATATTATTCAGTTCCTTTTTTAATGTTTCGCAATTTTATATGTTTTTGTTATAACTTTCTTTCTTCTTTTTCAGTGCAATCGATCTTTCATTTGAATTCAAATCATATCGTGAATTGACCTCTTGGAGTGATGCGATCATTTGCGAGCACGGCAATAAACGCGACAGACTGAGAGTGGCTGAAAGACATAAAAAATATTGTATACCCACAAGCATTGTGAAATTAAACATATTAGAAACGTGTGCTTTCTCTTTTCTTTATTTTCCATTTAACCAGACTGAGCCACAGCAACGCGTGGCCGGGTACAGCTAGTATTATATAATAAATAATGTGTTTTTTTTTTGTTTTCCTTGACAAAAAAAATATTTAATTTACTTAATGTCATATCTTTGCCGCGTCCAATAAATGTTGCATTTCTTTATGTTTCTAAGAACTTTCCCACTTATAGATCGATAATTAATTTTTTAAAGTTATATCAATTGAAACTTCAAATAGTCTAAAATTGACTTTTTGAAGTGAAACTTCTATAGGCGCGGTAGAGCAAATTGGCTTGAACGTCACGAAAAGCGAAACGGTGTATTATATTATTGTTTTAATATTATTAAATATTTTATTTATTAATAAATTATTATTAGTTATTTTAATATTAATAATTATTTATTATTAATGATAATTAATATTATTTTTATTTTAGTAAGTGTATTATATTATTACTATAATAAATATTTATTTTTCAAATTATTATTTATTATTCAAAATTTTTAAAATATTATTTTCATATTAATATATTCAATAATTATTTAATTTATTTTATGTTAAATTGTTTTATTTAATATTTGTTTAATATATCAATTGTTATTATAATATTAATAATTATATTATTATTGTACAATATTATAATTATTTATAAAGTAATTAATTAATTATATACAAAAGTATAATAATTTTATAAATAATGTTATAAAAATAATTCAATAATAAATAAATAATTATTTTTAAAAAAATATTTAACATAAAAAAAAAATTTTAAAATATTTTTAAGTGTATTATATTATTATTATTTAATATTAAAAATAAAATATAAATTTTTTTTATACATTGTAATTAAGAGATTTTCTTGAATTAAATTCTACATAAACATTTTTTATTTCAATAAGAGAGATTTTCTTGAATTAAATTCCACATAACCATTACCTAATTCTAAAAAAAATCGTTAACAAATGGAAAAAAGCAATGCATAAAATCAACTTTTCCTAGGAGTTAAGAAGTTTCATTTCTACCACGCGAGAGTATCACGCATCTGTTTTAATTTTTTAATTATTTTAACTCGTGTATTATAATAACATAAGAGACTTTAATGTGGCGGCAAAAAAATCCTAGTGTAAGTGGAAGAATATTAAAAAAATACTACATGCTTTCTATGAAGTCCTCTTCCTCTTGAGATGCTGTCTCCCATCGAAGGAGGGCCATCATCATAGCATCATTTGTTCTTTTTATTGCAGCCCGCAACGACCCTGTAGAACTGTACCCAAACCACTCGCGCAAGTTTTTAAGCAAAGAGTTGCAGCCACACCATCTCTTTCGTTTGCCATTTATTTGTGCTTAGATGATCAGTTGTGTTACAATGTATCTTGGGTCCTTCATTATGTGACCGAGATACTGCAATTTAAGAATCTTCACAGTATCACGTAATTATCGGTCTTTACACATACGAGAAAGCTCTTCTTAGTATGTGAGATAGTAGAACCACTGTAGAAAGTACGAATCTCGTAGTTTATCTAATGCTGAAAGTTACTTAAAGTAGATCACTGATGGTTTGCATTTGAAAAGTATAACACCAGTTCATGTGTTTATTTTGGAGAATTTTTTAAACAATAAAATGAAACATATTTTATTTTTTTATTTAACAGTCTGGCGGGATTATTGCCAGGCAGCAATCTCTTCCAACCAACCAGATAAAAGTAAATCAAGCAAGTTACTTGGTCGCATAAATCATTCAAATGACTATCCATCCTCACGAAATCCATAAACATATACGTGAGCACATGCCCACGAACCCCACAAAAATGGACAATCACCCGAACATTCTTTTTTATATAAAGTGAGATATCATTAATCAAAAGGAAAGGAAGGCATGGGGGAGAGGAAAGGAAAAGAAAAATCAGGAATGAACCACGTTATTTTACTGGTTAGAAATTAAGAGTTTTTTTCAGTCGCTTCTTAAAGCATGCCAAGGACGGAGCGAGTCTTATATTGGTTTGTAACTAATTCCAGAGTCTCACTGCATGGACAGTAAAGGACGATGTAAATAAAGAGGAGCGGTGAACTGGAAAGGCCAATAAACAATATCTGTTTGAGCGTAGCACTAATCCATCATTGGAAAGACGCTGAAATTTTTCGGCGAGATAACAGGGGGGGGTGGGGGGGGACATTTAAGGTATACAATAATAATACAATAAAATAATTTATATTGTGACATTTAGAGAGCAAACTCTCCTCAAGGTCACTCTAACTGGGGACTTGAACCCACAATTATTGACTGATTAAAAATATCACAAAAATATTATACAACAATTGAGTGTAAGGATAGGAAGATAGTAGTTGCGGCTATTGAGTTAGGTACTTCCCCGCATCCGCATATGTTCAGAAAAACATATATGCTCAACACGCCTTAATCTGTGTAAATAAAATTTCAAACGTTTTTTTTCTTTTTTAAATAATAGATATGACCGAAGTCATAGGTATTCTTATACCCTCAAACACTAGGCGGAAGAAGTGCCTGTGTCGTTCGAGGGGAGTAGCACAGCGCGGGGTTCGAACCGACGACTTTCCGCACGGAAGTCCAGTGCGTTACCGCGCCACCATGCACCTAGTATTTATTTATTTTCAACCTCACTGAATGAAATGCATTCAACATAAAAACTAGAAACGATTCCTGTCAGTAAAATGCTTACTGATATTTCTATTGAAATGTATAAAAAGTTAGAAAGGAAACATCAATGAATATTTTTTTTAATTATTTAGTTAACAATGTGGAATAACTGACACAAAATATAGGCAAAATACCTGACATAAAATATAGGCAAAAAATAAAATGGACTACAAATAAAAATATTAAAGAAAATATGTAACATAAAAACTAGAAACTATTTATTCCTCTCAGTAAAATGCTTACTGATATTTCTATTGAAATTTATAAAAAGTTAGAAAGGAAACATCAAAGAATATTTTTTTTAATTATTTTATTAACAATGTGGAATAACTGACATAAAATATAGGCAAAAAATAAAATGGACTACAAATAAAAATATTAAAGAAAATATGTAACATAAAAACTAGAAACTATTTATTCCTCTCAGTAAAATGCTTACTGATATTTCTATTGAAATTTTTAAAAAGTTAGAAAGGAAACATCAATGAATATTTTTTTAAATTATTTTATTAACAATGTGGAATAACTGACATAAAATATAGGCAAAAAATAAAATGGACTACAAATAAAAATATTAAAGAAAATATGTAACATAAAAACTAGAAACTATTTATTCCTCTCAGTAAAATGCTTACTGATATTTCTATTGAAATTTATAAAAAGTTAGAAAGGAAACATCAAAGAATATTTTTTTAAATTATTTTATTAACAATGTGGAATAACTGACATAAAATATAGGCAAAAAAATCAAATCGACTACAAATAAAAATATTAAAGAAAAAATGTAACATAAAAACTAGAAACGATTCCCCTCAGTAAAATGCTTACTGATATTTCTATTGAAATGTACAAAAAGTGAGAAAGGAAACATCAATGAATATTTTTTTTAATTATTTTATTAACAATGTGAAATAACTGATATAAAATATAGCCAAAAAACAAAATGGACTACAAATAAAAATATTAAAGAAAAAATGTAACATAAAAACTAGAAACGATTCCTCTCAGCAAAATGCTTACTGATATTTCTATTGAAATATGCCATATAAAAAGTTAGAAAGGAAACATCAATGAATATATTTTTTAATTATTTTATTAACAATGTGGAATAACTGACATAAAATATAGGGAAATTAACTGACATTAAATATAGGCAAAAAAATAAAATGCACTACAAATAAAAATATTAAAGAAAAAATGTAACATAAAAACTAGAAACGATTCCTCTCAGTAAAATGCTTACAGATATTTCTATTGAAATGTATAAAAAGTTAGAAAGGAAACATCAAAGAATATTTTTTTTAATTATTTTGGTAACAATGTTGAATAACTGACATAAAATATAGGCAAAATAACTGACATAAAATATAGGCAAAAAAATAAAATGGACTACAAATAAAAATATTAAAGAACATAAATGTAACATAAAAACTAGAAACGATTCCTCTCAGTAAAATGCTTACTGATATTTCTATTGAAATGTATAAAAAGTTGGAAAGGAAACATCAAAGAATTTTTTATAAAATTATTTTGATAACAATGTTGAATAACTGACATAAAATATAGGCAAAATAACTGACATAAAATATAGGCAAAAAAATATAATGGACTACAAATAAAAATATTAAAGAAAAAATGTAACATTAAAACTAGAAACGATTCCTCTCAGCAAAATGCTTACTGATATTTCTATTGAAATATACCATATAAAAAGTTATAAAGGAAACATCAATGAATACATTTTTAAAATATTTTATTAACAATGTGGAATAACTGACATAAAATATAGGCAAAATAACTGACACAAAATAAAGGTGAAAAATAAAATGGACTACAAATAAAAATATTAAAGAAAAAATGTATCAATGATAATAAAATGACGTTTATCTGCCCTGTTTCAATATAATATATTTCTCGTTGATAGATTAAGTTTTTATGTTTTCCTAGAATTTTAATATTTTTAAAAGCTTTGGGCATCAATTGCTACGAAGTGAAATAATATTGAGTACATGTTCGTGCGTAAAGACGGTTTCACCTACATATGAGTTCCTTCATAGGTTGCGAACTTCGCAAGATGTTTCCACGAAGGAACATTTCTAAAGATGTCTTTTACGAACATTTTTTTTAAAAGGCCCCTTTACACATGATGTGTAAAAAACGTCTCTATAAAGGAATATTCCTTTTTTAGAATATTTCTTTGTAGGGATTTTTTCGTGCTTTAATGTATTTCTTCACACGAAACATCTGCGAAGGGACGTTCCTAAAGTGATATTTTCTAGAATACTTCTTCTTCATAAGGGTGTTTTTTTTTTACTTTGAGACATTTCTGGATAAGAACCATCTGCGAAGGGACTTTTTCAAAGATATATTTTCTAAAAACATTTCTTCATACGAATGTTTCTATGCTTTGAGATATTTTTTCACGGAAAACATCTGCGAAGGGACGTTCTTAAAGGCATTTTTTCTAGAATATTTCTTCGAAGGTACGTTTTATGCTTTGGGATATTTCGGCATGGGAAGCATCTGCGATGTGACGTTTTAATTATTTTTTTCTAAAACATTTCTCCATAGGAATGTTTCTTTGATTTGTGATATTTATTCAAGGGAAACATCTGCGAAGGGGTGTTTCGTAAAAAATATGCTTTATGCACATTTTGACACATGGTGCATCCTCAAAGTTTCTATACAGTATATTCGTTTTCTAGATTATTTCTTCATAAAAAGATTTTTGCTATGAGATATTTCGTCCTTGGAAACATCTATGAGGACATTTCTACAAAGTTGGTATACAGGATGTGTCTAGCCAAATTTTTCTGTGTGATGGCTTTTCTGGGAGATAAATTTTCTTCGTTGGGACGGTTCTTAATAAGAAGATTGTTATAAAGCAAGTGTTTCAAAGAATCATTTCTAAGGAAGGAAGTTTCACACATATTATATCAATAAAGAAGTGTTGTCGATTAACATATCTGCGTAGGCACATTCCTACGCAAGGCTATTTTAACTAAGCAAGTTTCTGTATTGAACATTTTTTGCAAATGATTTTTTTCAGGCATAAGTGTTTCATTGCAAAGACGTTTATCCCTGAAGGCATTTCGATTATTAGTTGATCACTGAAAATATCGTAAAGAATATGCGCTGGAAAAAAATTATCTTGGTAACAAATATTTCATCAAACGGTATGCATTTTATTTCGTTAAAATTAAACTAAAGTATTACACTTGGGATCGATGAGGCTGGAGAGAAGTTCGATGTACAGGATCACGTGTACGCCAACGTTTCGGGCAAAGCTTTTACTGAAAAAATGAAAATCAATTAAAACTGATAATGAACCATTAGTTTTTTTATTACTATCCTTTACATATAGAGAGAGGGAAACAATTTAAATATCTCGAAAATATCCTAGTGTAAGATCTCGACCCAGAAACCGAAGTCAAGTGTAGAATTGAATCGTCTCGTGCGGCTTTTAATAAAATGAGAAATGTATTCTGCGATGATAATCTAAACTTGAAACTTCGTCAACGGTTGGTTAGTCAAATGCTACTTTTGGTCAGTGTTATTGCATGGAGTGGAATCATGGACCCTCAAAGTTGGTAGTATGAACCGACTGGAAGTATTCGAAATGTGGATACACCGGAGAATGCTACGGATACCCTGGACGGATATGATCAGCAACACGAGGGTTCTTCAAAGAGCCAAAGTTGATAGACAGTTGCTGACTAATATTAAAACCCGAAAGGTGTCCTACTTGGGTCATGTACTTAGAGGAGCAAAGTACAAATTACAGCAACTGATCATCCAAGGCAAAATAGAAGGCCGAAGAGGTGTTGGCAGGAGGCAAATCTCCTGGCTCCGCAATATACGTGATTGGACTGGTATAAGGAGCGTCGGGGATCTTTTTCGGGCTGCCAGGGACAAAGATGTCTACTCTCAGGTGATATTCAACGTTGGGGGAACCTGACATGACACTGGGAAGAAGAAGATCCTTTGTGTCCTGTCAGCAACACAATGAGGCCATAAAACACCTTCACCTAGATCCTTCCATAGATAGCTATTTCATGTCCTTCGAAACCATGAGCGAACCATTTCCAAGACAATATTTAGCTGTCACAATAGTAGAAATGCGTGCATTGTGAAGAATACAAGGGGTAACAATGTATGTCAGAATACGGAATGAAGTGATTAGGGATAAGAATGAAGTTAACAAATAATACAAATAAACTTAACAATACAAATATTTACTGCAAATGTAAGTGGAAGAAATGGAAGAGGAAAACCAAGGAAAGTATGGTTGTACAAAGTGAATGATATTTGGAAAGAATGAAACGTAGAAAGTCAGATAAATCGTGATTGTTTGAGAAGGTATATAGATGTGAAAGAGGCAAAGTCTGGCGCTCTGTCCTCTCGACCTTTTCCCCGACAAAAGAATTGTGTAGTGGTATGTATGTACGAGTATCATAGTTTATTTTAAAGGCAATGCAGGATTTATCCAACAGCCTTTAGATCTAGGGAAAACTCTAAGGGGGAGTTAACTCGAACAGATTGGCTACTCCGATTAAGTGGCATCAAGGGATGATATTTCATTTAACATTTAAAACAGGTTAAATCCAATTACATATAATAACAAGGAAAAAATCAAATAGTAAAGTCTAAACATAGCATAATCAAATAATAAAGTCTAAATATATTGTAGCATAATCAAATAATAAAGTCTAAATAAAGCATAATGACTACAGAAAAATCATAACTCATGCCTTCCTGTGAAGTGACTCAGTTATTAAAAAGTTTAATCCTCAATTTATCCACCGAGATGTGGAATCATCGATATTACAAAACCCATTCAACAAGAAAATTCCTTGTGCGAGTGGTGATGCTTTTAAGAGGGTATTCTAGTCTAAAAATTAGAAAAAAAATAAGTTATTTTTGCATATTTTTAAGTTTACACCTAGAAAAATATGTTCTCAAAAAAAAATTATAAAACTCTTAATATTTACGAAGTTATAGCTATAAATGAGGCAGCAATTACGCCGCACCGGTATGACTCGGACAATAATCTCAAAACTTTAAACACGTTTTTCTCAAAACTACTTTTTTCGACCTGGTCGACATAAAATCTCAAGTTTTATCCAACCAATAGCCTTCAAATTTGGTATAAAACTTTAATAAATGTTTTTATATCGTCTCTACATTGAAAAATTAAAAACTTTTTTTTTTTTACATTTTTAAAAATGTAAATATTTGAAAAAATGGAAAAAAAATTCAGACAGCCGCCATTTTACGATTTTTTTTCTTGGGTACCTACTATAACGACATTATCAAGAAACTGTGTAGGTACAATTTTTGTTTTAGATTTACGAAAGGGTTCCAACCATGTCGACCAGCTAACCCCCTTTTTTACGACAAGATATAACAGCTGATAACATCTTGAATTTAATTTTTTTGTACATTCTCAAATCATCAGTAAACAAACTAAAAAATGCATAGGAAAAATGTTTTTAGTTTTTTTATTAAGTTAAAAACACCCGAAATTCACGCCTCTAGGGTAGAATACCCCTTTTTAAGAGATAATGAATGTGGCATAATTAAGCTGCTTTCTAAGTTTTCTCTCTAAGTAATGGCTACTTGCTGGGCTTTTCGAACTCCAGAACTTAAACCATTTACTTATATTTTCCCAGTCACGCTACATAAGAACTTCTCCCATCCCTACGGAGATCTAATGATATGGAGTAACATATATTTATTCAAAATGCTATCACTAGACTAAATGGGCATAAATGTTCAGTTAATATAACTGAATGTTTGGGTGGCGTGAAAGCTAACTGTAATACCACGACCATTAAAGTTATATTTAGTTTAAAAATAAAAACCAGTATTTCATACCTTGTTTGAATAAAGCCTCATTTTGTGTTCCGTTTTTAAAACTTCTGTTAAAACACAGTCAGTTTTATCGAGAGAAGCATTCAGAGAGTTCAGCACTTCTATAACATCGTCTGAAGAAAGCTGAAAGAAAATTTATTTTCAGTAATCAAGTCATTAGAATTGGATTGATTGTTAAACAGCTAGTGAGTGGAGCGAATGGACGCCCATTGCCTGTGACGAGTATAATTAAAGATAAAATACAAAGTGGTGGTTTAGAGAACGTGTCTTTGTATCCATCGTAGATGGTTATCTTCTTCTTCTTCTTTCTAGTGTCATGTCAGGTTCCCCCAACGTTGAATATCACCTGAGAGTAGACATCTCTGTCCCCGGCAGCCCAAAAAAGATCCCCGACGCTCCTTATACCAGTCCAATCACGTATATCACGTATAGCCAGGAGATTTGCCTCCTGCCAACACCTTGTCAGCAACTCTCTTTTTTGACACTAGTCAGCAACTCTCTATCAACTTTGGCTCTTTGAAGGACCCTTGTGTTGCTGACCATATCCGTCCAGAGTATCTGTAGCATTCTTCGGTGCATCCACATTTCGAATGCTTCCAGTCGGTTCATACTACCAACTTTGAGGGTCCATGATTCCACTCCATGCAATAACACTGACAAAACGTAGCGTTTGACTAACCGTTGTCGAAGTTTCAAGTTTAGATGACTATATAAGCGAATTTTTATTTGGCATATCCTGTTGCACATAAGACAACGAGCATCGAGTACGTGATAAGTGGCAATCATTCTACGCCAATTGGCTTGAGCTATTGCTCTTTGTTCCCAGTTGTGCTTAAGCATTTATGTTTTTGAACGTGATTCGTTTGTCCATTAGAATTACGTAAAGCAGCAAATAAACATGAGTGTGATATATGGGTTAACTCAGAGAAACTGGATGAAATGGGTGAGTCTGTTATCTAAGCAGTATGTTCACGTGTGAAGGTTGAGTTAAAAGGGACATTGAAAGAAAAGAAGCTACATGAAATAAGGTAAACGTAACACTTTACTAATAAACAACAACCGTGCTTTATCAAAAATATAAAAAAAATAACAATAAGTTATAATTAGTACGTTCATCTTGGTGCACGGAATTGAAACTGGCAGACGAAGAATGCAAATCATTTTTAATAATAGATTTTTTATCACTATCTTTTTTTATTTGTTATTTCTCATTGTTATTTAACTCTCATTTTATCTGTTTATTTTGTATATTTTATCTTTTATTTGTAACAGTATGGTTTATCTTTTAATGCCTTTTTTGTGAATGCCTTCACAGGCGTATAAATATAAAATTTACATTTAATCTATAATGTAACAATTTATAATAACTTATTACTTATGTAATAAATGTAACCCATAATACATAAAAAAATATTTTTTTTTAATAAAAATCGGGATTTCGCCCGCCATTATTTTCCTAAATCTCGAATGCGCGACAACGACCACAATTAGGTTGAGAACTCTTGGTATACAACATACGAGTATATAAGCTATTGTTATTCTACAAAATTACCTTATCTGATACAACATACGAGTATATAAGCTATTGTTATTCTACAAAATTACCTTATCTGATACAACATACGAGTAAATAAGCTATTGTTATTCTACAAATTACCTTATCTGATACAACATACGAGTATATAAGCTATTGTCATTCTACAAAATTACCTTATCTGATACAACATACGAGTATATAAGCTATTGTCATTCTACAAAATTATCTGATACCACATACGAGTATATAAGCTATTGTCCTTCTACAAAATTACCTTATCTGATACAATACACGAGTATATAAGCTATTGTCATTCTACCAAATTACCTTATCTGATACAACATACGAGTATATAAGCTATTGTTATTCTTCAAAATTACCTTATCTGATACAACATACGAGTATATAAGCTATTGTGTTATTCTACAAAATAACCTTATCTGATACAACATACGAGTATATAAGCTATTATCATTCTACAAAATTACCTTATCTGATACAACATACGAGTATATAAGCTATTGTCATTCTATAAAATTACCTTATCTGATATAACATACGAGTATATAAGCTATTGTCATTCTACAAAATTACCTTATCTGATACAATACACGAGTATATAAGCTATTGTCATTCTACAAAATTACCTTATCTGATACAACATACGAGTATATAAGCTATTGTTATTCTACAAAATTACCTTATCTGATACAATACACGAGTATATAAGCTATTGTCATTCTACAAAATTACCTTATCTGATACAATACACGAGTATATAAGCTATTGTCATTCTACAAAATTACCTTATCTGATAAAACATACGAGTATATAAGCTATTGTCATTCTACAAAATTACCTTATCTGATACGACATACGAGAATATAAGCTATTGTCATTCTACAAAATTACCTTATCTGATACAACATACGAGTATATAAGCTATTGTTATTACGAGTATATAAGCTATTGTCATTCTACAAAATTACCTTATCTGATACAATACACGAGTATATAAGCTATTGTCATTCTACCAAATTACCTTATCTGATACAACATACGAGTATATAAGCTATTGTTATTCTTCAAAATTACCTTATCTGATACAACATACGAGTAAATAAATAATCTATTGTTATTCTACAAATTACCTTATCTGATACCTGTGACATAATTAAGCTGCTTTCTAAGTTTTATCCCTAAGTAATGGCTACTTGCTGGGCTTTTCGAACTCCAGAACTTAAACCATTTACTTATATTTTCCCAGTCACGCTACATAAGAACTTCTCCCATCCCTACGGAGATCTAATGATATGGAGTAACATATATTTATTCAAAATGCTATCACTAGACTAAATGGGCATAAATGTTCATTTAATATAACTGAATGTTTGGGCGGCGTGAAAGCTAACTAATACCACGACCATTAAAGATATATTTAGTTTAAAAATAAAAACCAGTATTTCATACCTTGTTTGAATAAAGCCTCATTTTGTATTCCGTTTTTAAAACTTCTGTTAAAATACAGTCAGTTTTATCGAGAGAAGCATTCAGAGATTTCAGCACTTCCATAACATCGTCTGAAGAAAGCTGAAAGAAAATTTATTTTCAGTAATCAAGTCATTAGAATTGGATTGATTGTTAAACAGCTAGTGAGTGGAGCGAATGGACGCCCATTGCCTGTGACGAGTATAATTAAAGATAAAATACAAAGTGGTGGTTTAGATAACGTGTCTTTGTATCCATCATAGATGGTTATCTTCTTCTTCTTCTTTCTAGTGTCATGTCAGGTCCCCCCAACGTTGAATATCACCTGAGAGTAGACATCTCTGTCCCCGGCAGCCCCAAAAAAGATCCCCGACGCTCCTTATACCAGTCCAATCACGTATATCACGTATAGCCAGGAGATTTGCCTCCTGCCAACACCTCTTCGACCCTCTATTTTGTCTTGGATGATCAGGTGCAGTAATTTGTACTTTGCTCCTCTAAGTACATGGCCCAAATAGGACACCTTTTGGATTTTGACACTAGTCAGCAACTCTCTATCAACTTTGGCTCTTTGAAGAACCCTTGTGTTGCTGACCATATCCGTCCAGAGTATCTGTAGTATTCTCCGGTGCATCCACATTTC
The DNA here is from genome assembly GCA_949825065.1 of Odontocerum albicorne. Lineage (NCBI taxonomy): Eukaryota > Metazoa > Arthropoda > Insecta > Trichoptera > Odontoceridae > Odontocerum > Odontocerum albicorne. The sequence continues at coordinate 53,885,886 of OX463840.1, forward strand.
GAATGCTTCCAGTCGGTTCATACTACCAACTTTGAGGGTCCATGATTCCACTCCATGCAATAACACTGACAAAACGTAGCGTTTGACTAACCGTTGTCGAAGTTTCAAGTTTAGATGACTATATAAGCGAATTTTTATTTGGCATATCCTGTTGCACATAAGACAACGAGCATCGAGTACCTGATAAGTGGCAATCATTCTACGCCAATTGGCTTGAGCTATTGCTCTTTGTTCCCAGTTGTGCTTAAGCATTTCTGTTTTTGAACGTGATTTGCTTGTCCGTTAGAATTACGTAAAGCAGCAAATAAAAATGTGTGTGATATATGGGTTAACTCAGAAAAACTGGATGAAATGGGTGAGTCTATTATCTAAGCAGTATGTTCACGTGTGAAGGGCGAGTTAAAAGGGACATTGAAAGAAAATAAGCTACATGAAATAAGGTAAACGGAACACTATTAATAAACAGCAACCGTTAAATTCTGAACCGTCATAAGCTGGCCTCTTCCTCGATACCGGCTTGACGTTGCCCTTTGGGACACCCTGTATATACGAGTATATCATTTAAACATCGTCCCCTTTAACACCTGTTAAAAAATTGTTAGCTAGGTATTTAAAATTCGTTCAGTTATCACGGACCCACCGAGATTCAAATTTCGAATTACTTTCGGAGAGAATCCAAGTATTCCTCTCTCGCTCTCTTGTATTCAAAATTCAATTCACGTATTCTTTCTTTGGCGACAGCCGTCGTATGGGTTTTGGCCTATTTATACTATGATTTAATATCTCTGTTATGTCATTAATTAATAACAATGCCATAAAGGTTCCAAATGGGAACCCTTTGGAACACCATTTCTAGGAACAAAATATAATGCAATACAAAATCAATAAACGATGAATCAAAGAATACTTAAGACCAATTTTAATAAAACGATAGTACAAAATCAAGGTAGAATAATGCATCACAGAAAATTTAAGCCAAATTTTAATATAATGCATTGTAAAATCAATGAATAATGAATCCAAAAATACTTATGCCAAATTTTAATATATCGCAAAAAAAAAATCAATGAATGATGAATTAAAGATTTTTTTTATATAAAGCAGTATAAAATCAATGAATTAAAGAATACTTATGCTAAATTTTGGTATATCGCAAAACAAAATCAATGAATGATGAATCAAAGATTTTTTTTATATAAAGCAGTATAAAATCAATGAATGACGAATGAAAGAATACTAATGCCAATTTTTAATATAAAGCAAAACGAAATCAATGAATGATGAATCAAAGAATTTTTGTATGTAATGCAGTATAAAATCAATGAATAATGAATCAAAGAATACTAATGCCGATTTTTAATATAAAGCAAAACTAAATCAATGAATGATGAATCAAAGATTTTTTTTATTAGGTCCTTACATATGAAATTGGCATTTTGCCGTACTGGCAACTTTGATCTCAAATATCTTCTCTTTGGTTAGGAATTCCAAATTAAAATTTATACAGCTATTTACTCAAGTATTTGTGTTTCGAAAATTATAATTCATTTGTTTTTTCCTCAATTGTTTTTTCTCTTTGCGTCACTCAGTTTACAAAATGGAAAACTTGAAATATCGCGTTATTTACGAGTACGAGTTCCACCGTGGCACCAGTGCTGCAGAAACGGCTCGAAGGATTAATGATGTGTATGGCGACGGTGCCGCAAAAGAAAACACAGTGCGTTTTTGGTTCCAACGTTTTCGTTCTGGAAATTTCGACCTGCAGAAAAAGCCCCGTGGACGGCCGGAGACCAAAGTTGATAATGAAGAATCGAAGGCTATTGTGGAAGCGGATCCATCGCAAACCACGTCCGAGTTAGCTGCAGGCTGCGGTGTTAGTGATAAAACTGTTTTAATCCACTTGAAGCAAATTGGGAAGGTGAAAAAGCTTGAAAGGTGGGTACCTCACGAATTGAGTGAAGCAAATCAACAAACGCGCGTTGACTGCTGCGTTGCATTACTGAACCGGCACAATAATGAAGGGATTTTGAATCGAATCATTACCTGTGATGAAAAGTGGATCCTGTATGATAATCGGAAGCGCTCATCGCAATGGCTGAACCCTGCCGAACCAGCCAAACCATGCCCCAAGCGAAAATTGACTCCAAAAAAGTTACTTGTGAGCGTTTGGTGGAGTAGTGCTGGTGTCGTTCACTACAGCTTTCTTAAATCTGGCCAGACGATTACGGCAGATGTCTCTTGTCAGCAACTGCAAACCATGATGGAAAAGCTAGCTGCTAAACAACCGAGGCTGGTTAATCGCTCTAGGCCACTGCTGCTTCATGATAACGCTAGACCACACACTGCACAACAGACGGCTACCAAATTAGAACAGCTTCAATTGGAATGTCTAAGACATCCACCGTACTCTCCGGACCTTGCCCCAACAGATTACTATTTTTTTCGAAATTTGGATAACTTCTTGCAAGGGAAAAAATTCAACTCCGATGGAGCAGTCCAAACCGACTTCAAAGATTTTATTGATTCCCGTCCGAATGGTTTTTTTAGTAAAGGGATCGATGAACTACCTATGAGATGGCAAAAGTGCATAGATAGCAATGGTACATACTTTGATTAAATAAATATATTATATTAAAAAAAAATCAACTTTATGTTCCTCCCAAACAAAACGCCAATTTCATATGTAAGGACCTAATATATAAAGCAGTATAAAATCAATGAATTAAAGAATACTTATGCTAAATTTTGGTATATCGCAAAACAAAATCAATGAATGATGAATCAAAGATTTTTTTATATAAAGCAGTATAAAATCAATGAATGACGAATGAAAGAATACTAAGGCCAATTTTTAATATAAAGCAAAACGAAATCAATGAATGATGAATCAAAGAATTTGTATGTAATGCAGTATAAAATCAATGAATAATGAATCAAAGAATACTTAAATGCCGATTTTTAATATAAAGCAAAACTAAATCAATGAATGATGAATCAAAGATTTTTTTTATATAAACCAGTATAAAATCAATAAATGATGAATAAAAGAATACTAATGCCGATTTTTAATACAACGCAAAGCGAAATCATTGAACTATGAATAAAAAAAAATTATATACCATAAATCAGTATAAAATCAATGAATGATGAATCAAAGATTTTTTTAGATAAAGCAGTATAAAATCAATGAATGATGAATAAAATAATACTTATGCTAATTTTTAATATAACGCAAAACGAAATCAATGATTGATGAATCAAAGAATTTTTGGTTTTAAAGCAATATAAAATCAAGGAATGATGAATAAAAGAATACTAATGCCAATTTTTTATACAACGCAAAACGAAATCAATGAATGATGAATCAAAGATTTTTTTTATATAAAGCAGTATTTTTCAATGAATGATGAATAAAATAATACTAATGGCAATTTTTAACACAACGCAAAGCAAAATCAATGAACTATGAATAAAATAAATTATATCCCATAAAATCAATGAATGATGTATCAAAGATTTTTTTTAGATAAACCAGTATAAAATCAATGAATGATGAATAAAATAATACTTATGCTAATTTTTAATATAACGCAAAACGAAATCAATGATTGATGAATCAAAGAATTTTGGTTTTTAAAGCAGTATAAAATCAATGAATGATGAATAAAAGAATACTAATACCGATTTTTAATGTAACGCAAAACGAAATCAATGAATGATGAATCAAATATTTTTTTTTATAAAGCAGTATAAAATCAATGAATGATGAATAAAAGAATACTAATACCGATTTTTAATGTAACGCAAAACGAAATCAATGAATGATGAATCAAATATTTTTTTTTATAAAGCAGTATAAAATCAATGAATGATGAGTAAACTAAAACTTATGCCAATTTTTAATACAACGCAAAGCGAAATCAATGAACTATGAATAAAAAAATATATATACCATAAGTCAGTTTAAAATCAATGAATGATGAATCAAAGTAAACTAACGCCAAATTTTGATAAAACGCAATATAAAATCAAGAAATGATTATTTAAAAAAAATTTACGCCGAATTTTAATATAACGCAATAAAAAATAAATTAATGACTATGAAAGATTACTAACGCCTAATTTTTAGTTAACGAAAAACGAAATCAATGAATGAATTAATAAAACGCAATATACACATAAAATCAGTGAATGATGAAACGAATATTAATGCCAAATTATCATTATTATTATTATTACGCAACACAACATCAATTATTGATAAATCAAATGATATTGATGTACTTTTTTTAAATATAATGCAATACTAAATCAATAAATGAAGATTAAAAAATACTGAAAAATATTACACTTTGATATTTCTGGAAGAAGCCAATACTCCGTAGATACTGGAAATTAAAAACATTGATTCAAAAAGTTTATTCATATCAAACATTCAACATATAAGTTTTTTTCTAACGTGAATTTTTGTTCATGATAATTAAAGTTAATAATTTCTGTTCCTTTTTTTTGTCATATCGTAGCAGTTGAAATTTAAAAAAAATGTCTATCCGGAAATAAATTTTAGATACAGGTTTAATGTCATGGGTCAAACTTTTAAAACTAACCTGAATCAAGTTCAAGAGGTCTGCACAGTAAACCAGATTAATATTCTTTTTAAAGTCGAGTTTCATTGGAAAACAGATATCATAACTTGGCAACGGAATTTATAATTAGTTGTATTGTTGTTAACGGAATAATAATAAAATAGGGCAATTTATATAGCGTCGTCTAAACATCAGAGGTGTGTCCCTAAGAGACAAAATAAAAAGCTCACGCATTCGTGGAAGCCTGGGTGTTACATACATCAACAGCAAGATGGAGGAGAGGCGGATGGATTGAGATGGTATGGGCACGTTGGACGCAGAACACCCGATCACATCGTGAACCAGACAATCTCCATGGATCTTCCTCGAATAACAACCAGAGGAAGGCCAAAGAATTCATGGGTGGTGCAAAAAGATAACCTGATGCAGAGGCACGGCCTGGGGGACGTAGTCCGGAACAGAAGAGCATACAACCTGAGGGCGAGGAGAGCTGACCCCAACAGTCTTCGCAAACAATGAGTTGGGATGGAGCCAGGGAGAACAAGTCTAAACATCAGGCTATCCTCAAGGGCGCTCTAACTCGGGATTCGAAGTCACTGTTATTTACAAATTAAAAATATAAAATAAATATCAGTGTTAAGAAATGTCGTTGCTGGACCTCATAGTCGAGAATCCTCTCGAAACTTTAATGTCAATCATTCAGTTGAAAGCAAAGCGGTGCCGTGGAGTTTCTTTTCTTAAGTGAGTGAGTTGTACACTAATAAACTCACTTGTACTGGATCCGATGGCACACGAAAGGGAGACAATCGAAACACACTAACATGTTTTTTTTCTTCTCTTCATAAAGGAGTAGATGTGATCGAAGTCATAAGTATTCTTATACCCCCGAATAGTAAGCGAAAAAAATGTTTGTGTTGTTCGAGGGGAGTAACCCAATGCGGTGTTCGAGCAAGCGAACTTCTGTATAGAAATCCAGTGCGTTACTGAGCGGCCATGTACCTCAATGTTAGAAATAGGAAGGTGACGACTGCCGCCATTATATTGGATACTTACCCGCATCTGCAAATGTTTAAAAAATATCAAAACTTGCTAGTTAAGGTTTTTATTTTTTTTTATTTATTTATTAGGTCCTTACATATGAAATTGGCGTTTTGTTTGGGAGGAACATAAAGTTGATTTTTTTTTAATATAATATATTTATTTAATCAAAGTATGTACCATTGCTATCTATGCACTTTTGCCATCTCATAGGTAGTTCATCGATCCCTTTACTAAAAAAACCATTCGGACGGGAATCAATAAAATCTTTGAAGTCGGTTTGGACTGCCCCATCGGAGTTGAATTTTTTCCCTTGCAAGAAGTTATCCAAATTTCGAAAAAAATAGTAATCTGTTGGGGCAAGGTCCGGAAAGTACGGTGGAAGTCTTAGACATTCCAATTGAAGCTCTTCTAATTTGGTAGCCGTCTGTTGTGCAGTGTGTGGTCTAGCGTTATCATGAAGCAGCAGTGGCCTAGAGCGATTAACCAGCCTCGGTTGTTTAGCAGCTAGCTTTTCCATCATGGTTTGCAGTTGCTGACAATAGACATCTGCCGTAATCGTCTGGCCAGATTTAAGAAAGCTGTAGTGAACGACACCAGCACTAGTCCACCAAACGCTCACAAGTAACTTTTTTGGAGTCAATTTTCGCTTGGGGTATGGTTTGGCTGGTTCGGCAGGGTTCAGCCATTGCGATGAGCGCTTCCGATTATCATACAGGATCCACTTTTCATCACAGGTAATTATTCGATTCAAAATCCCTTCATTATTGTGCCGGTTGAGTAATGCAACGCAGCAGTCAACGCGCGTTTGTTGATTTGCTTCACTCAATTCGTGAGGTACCCACCTTTCAAGCTTTTTCACCTTCCCAATTTGCTTCACGTGGATTAAAACAGTTTTATCACTAACACCGCAGCCTGCAGCTAACTCGGACGTGGTTTGCGATGGATCCGCTTCCACAATAGCCTTCAATTCTTCATTATCAACTTTGGTCTCCGGCCGTCCACGGGGCTTGTTCTGCAGGTCGAAATTTCCAGAACGAAAACGTTGGAACCAAAAACGCACTGTGTTTTCTTTTGCGGCACCGTCGCCATACACATCATTAATCCTTCGAGCCGTTTCTGCAGCACTGGTGCCACGGTGGAACTCGTACTCGTAAATAACGCGATATTTCAAGTTTTCCATTTTGTAAACTTACTGACGCAAAGAAAAAAAACAATTCAGGAAAAAACAAATGAATTATAATTTTCGAAACACAAATACTTGAGTAAATAGCTGTATAAATTTGAATTTGGAATTCCTAACCAAAGAGAAGATATTTGAGATCAAAGTTGCCAGTACGGCAAAACGCCAATTTCATATGTAAGGACCTAATATTATTACACATGACAAGAAATATACACAATTTGCGAAAAAACAACAGGTAATTTGATTTGAACATACAATTTTAATGTATCTGGGTTTGTTGCCTTTCATTTGTCGTATCCCCAGTAAACTAGGCTTTTGCCTGTATCTCACTGAGGATATTTAGCATGAAAAAATAAATCAATGCTTCTTTCCGATTTTTGATAACACAAAACCAAAATCCCGTTACACGCTCTCATCGATCTGACAAACAGTGACACTCAACTACAACTAGAAACATCTTGCGAAATTCAACTCCTCACACATCACCACTCCAGAAACACCAAAAAAATATTCATCCCACAATATACCGCACACAATCATAAGAATAAAAATTAAAACAAAAAATACACAGAAACACAAATACAAAAACAACCAAACTTAAAACAAGAAGAAACCCACACTCACGAGCTCACACAAATCTTTCCCACTCGTCATTCATCCTGAAAGCTCAAGTACTCAAAATTCTGTCGCAATAACAACCACGCTCCGATCGACTGTCTAAATGGTTTTCCTACCTTTACCTTTATTGAAGTCGGCATGCCACTGTATGTAATGGGAGCCAAATAAGCATATTGCCCTTATTGCCTTAGAGTTAAAACTTATTTTGCCCGGGCAAAATCAGTTTTAGCTCTAAGGTGTGCTGTATATATTTCTCCATTTTATTTGATTAAACGATTAAATATAGTATAAGTATTTAACAGATTCCGATTAAATTGAAAAATTTAATAATAATAATAAACATTGTAATTTGTTTTATCAAACACTGTTTATTCCACTTTTTGTAACGGTATAACACTACCGGTTTCAAGACTTTCACCTCATCATCAGGGGAGCACAAACAAGACTTGTGCTCCCCTGATGATGAGGTGAGGACTGATGATGAAATGAAAGCCTTGAAACTGATAGGGTTTATTTATTTATTTAACACTTGTATTGCAAATACAAACTAGAGGGCTTATTGCCAGGCGGCAATCTCTTCCAACGAAGCAGACAAAAGTAAATGAAGCAAGTTACGTGGTCGCATAAATCATTCAAATGATTATCCGTCTCCACGAAATCCATAAACATATACGTGAGCACATGCCCACGAACCCCACAAAGACGGACAATCACCCGAACATTATTTTTCATATAAAGTGAGATATCATCAATCAAAAGGAAAGGAAGGGATGGTGGAGAGGAAAGGAAAAGAAAAATCAGGAATGAAACACACTATTTTACTGACTAGAAATTAAGAGTTTTTTCAGTCGCTTCTTAAAGCATGCCAAGAACGGAGCGAGTCTTATATTGGTTTGTAACTGATTCCAGAGTCTCACTGCATGGACAGTAAAGGACGACGTAAAGAAAGAGGAGCAGTGAACTGGAAAGGCCAATAGACAATCTCGGTTTGAGCGTAGCGCTAATCCATGATTAGAAAGACGCTCAAAATTTTCGGCGAGATAAGAGGGGGATAAAAAATGTCTTAAAACCTCCACAACGTTAATGCCTTAACTATAAATAATAATTAACATTGTTATTCCATGTTAATCTCCCCAACACGTGTTTCTACCTAATATCTAGAGGATCTGTTCAGGTGGAATGCTCCCTGTTTGTTACGAAAGCAATACTTAAGTCACACTGGTGTCATCTTTCATCAGAAGTCTGTGCGTTCAATTGACCCAAAGGAAAAAATTAAAAGGCAGTAAACCCTTTTTCATATTTTGGTTATTTGTTACTTTTTTATTTTATTTACTTATGGCTTTATGGGATTAATCCCCTTAAAGAGAGCCTAAATAAAGGAGGTAAAAACACGTGTCACAGGGATAAACATAATTAGTGTAAAAACAAAATAAATTACGTATTATTTTGTAGTAACGGGAATAAATTGGACAGACTAGAGGCTCTAGAAATTTCGACAGTTATATCCCAAAAATCTCTCCGCTCTTGGACGAAATCGTCCCATGCCTCCCTCACCCCTCAGCCCCCAATCGCTGAAGCGTGTAGATCGGTACCAGTTCGAACATAATTTAGTATTGTTTGTGCTCCCCTGAAGATGAGGTGAAAGCCTTGAAACCGGTAGGGTTATACCGTTAGAAAAAAGTGGAATAAACAGTGTTTGATAAAAATAAATTAGAAAATAAATTACATTTCTTTTTATAATTTATTCAATTTTATTACATTTTGTTGTATATAGTTAAACCTGGAAGGTGTATTGCCATCTGACAATCTCTTACATCCAGCCTGAATTATGTTAAATAGGTTTTAAGTGAAAACAACACTGAAATCATGGTGCATGGCTGCGAGGTAACGCACTGGACTTCCATGCGGAAGGTCGTCGGTTCGAGCCCCGCGCTGTGCTACTTCCCTCAAACGACACAGGTACTTTTTCCGCCTAGTGTTCGAGTGTATAAGGATACCTATGACTTCGGTCATATCAATTCTTTAAAAAAAAATCCTTTTTTTTCTGCATTCTAACGGGAATGAAACCCACTACCTCTGGGTCGGAAGACGACTGTCTTGCCAACTAGATCACATAAGTCACCATTCAATGTCTTCTTCTTTTTTAATAATGGACGTGAACTATATATTATATGAAGGAGTATACGCCAGTGTCAAGTGATATCCACTTCATAAGATCTCGTTAGTTATATTCATATGGGTAACATCAGCGCACTTGGGTTGTCGCGTCCGTAGTTGATGTTTTGAATAAACTAAATCAACTTAATTTAATATCAGTTTTCAACAAAACATTGACTCACCCATAAAGATGCACCAAAACAGGACAATGCAAACCAGAAAGTTGCGCTCGAATCGAAAACAAACGATATTAACTTTTGCAGATGACATCCAGCCACGCATTTGTCCAGACAAAATAATTTTTTTACAAATTTTCCAAATCCACTTTGTAAATATGCATCTAATAAATAAAGGCCTGAAAGTAATGAAATATGAACGAAAAGGGACATCATTATTATATTATACCGTTTGATCAAATGTCAATATCGCAATCAAATGTCACTATCGTAATTGTGAAACAATTGATCCATTTTAATATTCAAAATTGGAATATTTTCAATCTTAAAATTTTTGATTTTTTTTGGTACTAAACCCGGGTTTCTTTTCTTTCCAGTGTCATTTCAGGTCCTCCCAACGTTAAATATCACTTTAAAGAAGACATCTTTTTCCCCGGCAGCCCGAAAAAGATCTCCAGCGCCCCTTATACCAGTCCAATCACGTATATTGCGAAGCCAGGAGATTTTCCCCCTGCCAATACCTCTTTGGCCTTCTATTTTATCTTGGATGGAAACCAGGATTTACCCACATTTAAATATATATTTTCATGACATGTTTCGGCTCTTACTTTATGGAACTCCGTATTAGAATATTTGACAGTAAATTACTTTGCTATTCCATTAATTACGCGTGTTTCTAGGTTATCTTCAGGAGGAATGATCCCAGTTTGCTATGAGACTGGTGTCATGTCACTGTGGCGTTCGCACGCTCGGTCAATGACCGGCGATACGACCTTGGCACACCTTGAAAATTCAAAACAAACAAGTGCGAGGTCCACACGCCGGTCATTCAACTCACTGCCGGGCGTGGAGCGCATTCCATGTTAGAGCGAGAGGTCAGCACATCTGTCGCGCCAGTTCCAAAATCTGAATGATACCTACATACGACATTAATCGTATTGCGGATGCAGAAACGAGACGGCGGCATATCGCGCGCGCATTCCCGCACACATTCAAGAATAGTATAAATACCTACGTCTATCAAATAAATTCCTCTTTCTGCATTGCGATCTAAACGAGTTGTATTTATCAACAAACCATCATCATCATCTCTCCTTTAAGGAACACATCTCCTAAATCACAATGGACTAAACACATTAAAATGATCAAAAAGAGATTTTATTGTAAACAAACCGGGGTTCGTTCACAATATCACTTAGAAGTAGGTAATTTTTTATTTAAATTTAAATGAATATATTTTAATATAAAAACTGTTATGGATTAAACAATTGAATCTATTTAAGATGTGCTGACAGGTCGGAACAAATTGCGACATGGCAATAAGCTATGGACACCATGGATCAAACACATAAAAATGATCAAAAAAAGATTTCATTGTGAAAAAATCAGAGTTTGTTCACAATATCATTTAGAAGTTGGTAATTTTTTTATTTAAATTGAAATGAATATTTTTTAATATAAAAACTGTTATGGATTGAACAATTGAATCTATTCAAGATGAGCTGACAGGTCGGAACAAATTGCGACATGGCAATAAGCTATGGACACTATGGACCAAACACATAAAAATGATCAAAAAGATATTTTATTGTGAACAAACCAGGGTTTGTTCACCATGGGTATAAATTGGAAATAATGAATCATGGTAACTAATTGAATTGATACTTAAGGAATATGGTAACTAATTGGATCGAAAGTTATGAAACATGGTTATTGAATGAAAACTACGAAGAATAACAAATGATTGAATTGGATTTTATCGTTGAATTGTCAATTACGGAATATGGTAACTAATTTAATTAGAAGTTATAGAACATAGTTATAAATTGAAACGAAACTACAATAATAAAATGTGATGTAATATCGAATTGGAATTTATAAAACACGATAATCCATTGAATTGTCACTTAAAGAATATGATAACTAATTGGATCGGAAGTCATTGAATATGTTTACAACAAAAGTACAATATAATACAATAATAATACACATTCAGCATGTTTGGAAAGAAGTTGGAAACGAAATTTTTGTCGTTACGACAGTGATTCGAAAAATACGAAACTACTTTCCGGACAACAGTTTACTTATTTTTGACTGAAAATTAATTTAATTTCGTAATGATATTAACAGTTGATGTTGGCCGTAAATAAATAACGATTTCCAATTTAATTAATACATCGAAATATTGAAATCTTGTTGTTACCTCTAAGATATACGACTATATAATTATATTTAACTCCGTAAATGGAGTTCATTTCAAAGTAAACCACATTTGAAGTTAATCAAGTCGTTAAATATAAATTTCTTCAGTTATTCGCCCAATTAACTGCTTCAACGACGAGTAGGATATCGGTAAATTGATTTTAAAACCCAAAATATCTATATTTTAGCCAAAGTTAACGAGGTATTTCGATAAAAAAAACAGCTGGAAATTTTACAATGCGAGTACGTTGATAAAAATAATTCTTTGTTATATACGAGGGTCTTTCAGAAAGTAAGGTAACAACATTTATGTAGGATCGAAAAATACTTGTATTTAATTGAAATTCACAAGATACTTCACAAATATATTCAACTATTTTTCAACGTAATTGCCGTAGAGATCGAGACATTTCTGTAATCGGGGCACAAGCTTTTGTATGCCAGTGTCATAGACCTCCGCCGCCAGCTCTTTCAGCCACTTCTTCACAGCTTCCTCGACCTCCTGATCGTTGAAAAATTATCGGGGTGTAGCGATACACCCACGTCTCATCCCCTGTCACGATAGAGTCCAGAAAAGCTTCTCCCTCCTGTGCAAAACGATCCAAATATTCACGCGCGACGGTCACGCGATTTTGACAGTGTTCCGGTGTGAGCATTCTGGGCACCCATCTCGCACACAACTTCTTGTAACCAAGTTTTAACGACACAATATCACCAAGGAGACTTAACTTTACGATGATGATGTCAAATTTGACGTATCTACACTGGTGTTGCCATATCTCAAAACTTTAGTAGCAACCCTCGTATAAACAATTTCCACATACGTGTATAGAAATAACACCTTTTTGACATATTAATTTATTATTTATTTAACACTTTGATTGCAAATACAATCTGGCGGGCTAATTGACAGGCGGTAATTTCTTCCAACAAACCAGACAAAAGTAAATGAAACAAGTTACGTGGTCGCATAAATAATTCAAATGACTATTGCTTAGTTGGTATGTAATTTTGGGGGGTTATTGGTTTTATTCCATTTGGTACCAATGTTGTTTAACTGAATTACAGATTAGTTTTCACTTAATGTATCTTAAACATTTTTCCTATTGGTTGGAAGAGATTGTCGCGTGGCTATAAATTCACAAGGTTGTGCAGTATACAACGAAGGAGAAAAAGAAAACAATTAATGACAAAACAGTTTACAAAATAAATCTGTATGTGCAGTATATTTATTTAACACCTTTATTGCAAATACCATCTGGCAGGCTTATTGCTAGGTGGCAATCTCCCCCAACCAACCAGACAAAAGTAAATTAAGCAAGTAACGTGGTCGCATAAATCATTTAAATGAATATCCATCCCCACGAAATCCATAAACACATACGTGAGCATACACCCACGAACCCCACAAAGACGGACAATCACCCGAACATTATTTTTCATATAAAGTGAGATATCATCAATCAAAAGGAAAAGGAAGGGATGATGGAGAGGAAAGAAAAGCAGTATAGTAGGTACGAAAAGATTTAGCAGACTTTAAAAAACGTGGCACAACTAAGTAAATCGAATTCTGAAAGAGTGAAAAGCCTTTGAAATAGGCGAATACATGTATGCATGGCGAGGTTTATAAATGTGACATAAGCGAAATATATGTGCCAGGACATAATGAATTGGAGATTATTGTCTCTGCCTACCTCAACAAGGACATACGACGATCCCACGAAATCCATAAACACATACGTGAGCATATGCCCACGAGCCCCACAAAGACGGACAATCACCCGAACATTATTTTTCATATAAAGTGAGATATCATCAATCAAAAGGAAAGGAAGGGATGGTGGAGAGGAAAAGAAAAAAAAATCAGGAATGAATTTAAATTATTTTACTGACTAGAAATTAAGAGTTTTTTCAGTCGCTTCTTAAAGCATACCAAGGACGGAGCGAGTATTATATTGATTTGTAACTGATTCCAGAGTCTCACTGCATGGACAGTAAAGGACGACGTAAAGAAAGAGGAGCGGTGAACTGGAAAGGCCAATAGACAATATCTGTTTGAGCGTAGCGCTAATCCATGATTGGAAAGACGCATGTGTGTATGTGTATAGTGTTCATATATAATCATTAATTTTGATACGACCTCCAAAATAGAGGCTCTAACCCACTATTATTAAATTAAATAGATTAATAGACATAAGTTGTGTACAATAATATGATGGTAGTAGTTGGAGTCGTTAGTTTACATACATTCCCGCATCTACATAGGTTCAGAAAACATATTTGGTAAGAAAACAGCAGAAAACTTAATGTCTCCATACTGAAAACAGCAGAATCCAGAAAAAAGGTATCAGTGTTGGTTTTAACTTAAGTTTAATTTTTTTTTCAATTTAAAAATTAACACTAAAAGTAAAACTGATCGGGCATCTTCATGAATAATATGTTTTAAGCGGTCCTCATCGAAGTCCACTGGAGGTGTCGAAAATGCTCACTTTCGTCTACTTAACATTCCATTTTGAAGGCTTGTAATCGAATAAAATAACATATGTAACGTAAAAGCAAACACAATATCTTGTAGAGAAGAAAATTTTCAATTTACCATTTTGTTTTACTTTTGGTGCTCATTTTATTGGAAAAAAAACGGACACAACTTATGTTAACACCCGATATATACAACAAAATGTAATCAAATGTAATCAAACTAAGGGAATACAAACTGCAAAGAAACCTTTGTACATTTTCCGATATGTGATGGAAACACTTGGCCAGCTGCCAGATAGGTCATCTATCTGACAAATACCTGTTTTCTTATTAAAAATAACATAATTTAATTAAATCGCAACGTGCCCATTTCATCATATAACAGTCAAAAGTGAATCAAAACTAATTACAAAAGTTATTCTTACGTTGACATGAAACAGGCTTCAATAAATAAAGAAAGTTCTCTTAAATAACCCCCTTAATTATGCCTTAAATCGAGACAAATTGAAAACGGTTTCCTTCCGTCGTACTTAAGATTCCTTTTAATTAGCATCCCTCGAGAAGCACTGTGCCACGCGGCCTTTCTTGCCTAAGGAGAATTTCCCATGAATAAACGATTCTCACGTATTTTAAACGCAAGACCGTTTTTAATATTTTTTTTGGTATTTTTGTCTTCATACTGAAAAATATTTTATTATTTTACAATAACGATCGATACAATAAACTAATTAATAATAACATGACAATTGTTATAGCACCGTTTAGGAAGCAAACTTTCTTTCCCTTCCGGTGCTAAATAAAATCGCACGTTTCGGTGCTGTGTATTCAATACACATCAATAAACGTGTAAAAATGAGCGATTTAAAATCGGAAAAATAAGAATATTCATAGCCAATCGCTAAAATTAATTAAATTTGAAGTCAAAGGTGATAATAATTGAAATTAAATTGCTAAAACAATTGAAATTAAATTGCTAAAAACATGAAAAAAAACATCGGCCGACATTCACAAAACGGGTGAAGAGACCACCTCAAACGAATGCCCTCGAGCTACTGAAGCGAGCGAACTGAGATTTTATTCTTGCGTTTCCATATACCGAAGTAGAGTGATACTGAGATGTGAATAGCGTCGCTTTCTCACCCATAGCGGTTTTTTTATTAATATACCTACGTCACACACTGGCACACGTTTGGTTGTATTGGTGAATGTATTCCCGATTTTCACAAAATATATCCAATGTGGCCGATAAGTGCTAATTATTATTAATATTATTTTTTCATTCAATGCGTAAATGTATAACGGAGGAATACCTAAAATCTGAACCCAGTATTTATTATATTTATATAAATATTAAAGTGTTTAGAAGCGATGTGTACTAGTTACACATCACAGTGAAGGAAGGGTTAACAATGAATAATAATGAATACAATACAATACTCCTAGGAATGATTGCCAACTATTTTCGAATACCGAATATGTTCACATAAATTATCACGACAAGGTGAAATCCGAATACGTTACAGAAATTATCACGATAAGTGTTTCTTACTTTAACAACGCACTTTTATGTTGTTAAAGCAATAAACACATTAGTTGCACTAACATCTGAATCCCGAGTGCTTCGTCAAGCGCACCGCATGACATCAAACCGTCGGCATAGCATATTCTGTGGTATTGCAATGATAATTGAGTCAATAATTTCAGATGGTTACTCTACTCACCTTTTCATCAGTTCATTTTCGGACCGATTGTCTACTCGTATCTAGTGGTGTCAAAGGATACTTTTGACGTATTCGAAATTATCTGTTGAAGAACTGGAAACATGCCAGGCTGTTTGAACTACAGACCTTAATCCGCCACTTCATAAGAATATTTACAGCTCTGCGAATCATTTACATTCTCCCGTGATGTCTGACCTTAAGTCCGTCGTCACTACTGTTCTTTTTACACTCAGGTGTGCCGCCACTAGAAAAGGAGTCCCTTTGGATTTATTGGATGTTAACATAACATAAGTTGTGTCCGTTTTTTTCCAAATGAAGAGAACAAGAGGACACAAAAAAAAATTACAACAAATTAGTCAATAATATATTCTTCATTATTTTACAACAAATTAGTCAATAATGTATTCTCTTTCATTATTTACAACTTCTTGCCAACGTTCTACAAGTTTTTCAATGCATGTGCGATAAAAAACATCCGGTCTTGACTCGAGAAATTCGTCCAACCATGTCCGCAATGCGACGTCATTATTGAAGGAAACGCCGCGCAAATTGTTCGAAAGCGACGGGAAAAGGTGGAAACCGACGGCGCGAGGTCTGGAGAATATGTAGGGTGCGGCAGGAATTCCCAACCAAGCATTTGAATGGCATTTTTTGCAATGTTGGCGATATGAGGGTAGGCATTGTAGTGTTGCAGAATAACGCCATATTGCCGATCTGGCCTTTTTTGTTGAATGTTGCAGTGTTGAGCCGCTGCATTTGCAGAATGTATAGCTCCGCGTTGACTGTCTGATTGTGTTGAAGTATTTCGTAGTGGATGACGCCTTGCCAATCCCACAAGATGCAAATCATCGTCTTGCGCGGCTACAAACCTTGTTTCGCTGCTTTATTCCCTCGATTGAACGCGAACAGAAGGATGTGTCGTAAATGCTCACTTTCGTCTCCTTGACATTCCATTTTGAAGGCTTGCAATCAAATAAAATAATATTTGTAACGTAAAAGCAAACACAATATCTTGTAGAGCAGAATATTTTCTTTCGAATGACGTATAACCTCTACCATTTTGTTTTACTTTTGGTGCTCATTTTTAAATTGAAAAAAAAACGGACACAACTTATGTTAACACCTAACATATTAAAATAGTAAGTGCAGGATATATTGTTGTGTGCAGTGCAGTGCAAAGCATTATCAATATTTGTGTGCAGTGCACTGCATTATCAATATTTGATTGCAGATTATGACAAATATCTCTCGATAAAGATACGCCCTTGCTAGATTGCATAAATCTTCCATCATAATAACAGTTTTTATGGCCGACTTTAACTTTATGGGTAATTGAAAAATTTGAATTTCCTTGAAGTTTTAGTTATTTACTAGTGTTCCGAGGATTCTTGAAGCGCTATTTCAAGATGGAGAGAAAGACTTGAAGCACTATTTCAACATGGAGAGTAAAACTTCGGAACAAATATTTTACTTGACTTAGTCAGAATCAAAGGAAACTTCTCAATGTCTTTGTCTCGATGAGATAAATTTCGTTTTATTTACTTTTGCATTCATTTTGCTAAATTATGCTGCTTTTGAAAATAAATACTTTTATCAAAGGTTTAAACTTTGACTTTGAGAAACTCTATATTAGAATATTTCATATGAAATAACTTTGTTATTCCACTAATAACATTAATCTAGGCTTAAAGTGTTTTTGTCTCCTATCCCGAGGCTCTCTTCAGGCAAAATAATCCATCCGCCTAAAGGAAGCCTTGAGATAGGTTTTAGCAACACGTGTAAAGAGAAGTATTGTAATTAATGGAATAATAAATTAATTTATAATTTAAACTAATTACGAGTAAATAAAAGGAAAAATACTGAAAAATGCGTGTATTTAGAAGAATTCATGACGTTTGTATGATGAAATACGAATTAAGGAATTATGCACGAGTGTGAGTTTAAAACTGATGTGTTAAGTAAGAGGAAGAAGAGGACTCTGAGATGGTTTGGGCATGTGGAATGAATGAATGAAGAAAGATTAATAAAATAAATATACAATGCAAATGTAAGTGGAAGACGTTGATAGGAAGAACAAAGAAAGTATTGTTGAATCAAATGAAGTTGAATTATTCTTTGAAACAAGAAAAAGAAAGAAGTAATAAATCATTAGAGCTCTATGAGAAGGTGTATGGCTCTATAAAAAGGTGTAGGTGTATGTGAAAAAAGCGAAATATGTGTACCGATATAGGAGAGTCTGGCATTATATCCTTCCTGCCTTTCGCGGCAGGGCAACGGCGTGTTGGTATGTATATAATATTATCAAATGTTCCGGCTTTAACTTTGTAAGACTTCATATTAGTGTCTTATTATAAATATTATGATTACTAAGTTTCAGACATTACAGATCATGAAACTCAGCGTTGAACACCTAACAAAGAAGAAATATTTCTGAAGAAAAGTCCCCATTTTGACAGTTCACCTTAAAATCGCACGTTCATTCTAAATGAGCGAAGTTTGAAAACGTTTATAATAACCTTTGCCCAGTGATACGAATATCTGAAATCTATTCCTGAAACAATAATTTAACCGCCGAGTTTCAGACTATAAATAAGTAACGAGTTATAAATAACTGAAAGTTTGGTATAAATCTGTCGGTGTAAACTCCTACCGTTTGTTCTGAGAGCCAGTAAAAGGATGAGTAAACAGAATTCGATTGAGGAAGTGATTTATGCGAATCTAAATCATATTTATATTTCTTAATTTTACAGTTCGTTATGCACTTCTTTCGAAATGAGAGGCCGATAGAAAAATCATGTATTAAGTACTTAACAATTATTTAAAATCATGTATTAAGTACTTAACAAATGTTTAAAAAACTTAGACAAAATGATTTTTTTATTAACACTCGTTTAGTCCCGGTCCCGTGTTTTAAAGTGATAAACTAGATTTTTGTTCCCGTCCCGTGTTTTAAAGTGATAAACTATTTTTTAGTTGAGTTCCGGTCCCGTGTTTTAAAGTAATCAACTAGATTTTCGTTTCCGTCTCATGTTTTAAAGTGATAAACAATTTTTTCGTTGAGTTCCGGTCCCGTGTTTTAAAGTGATAAACTAGATTTTTGTTGAGTTCCGGTCCCATGTTTTAAAGTAATATACTAGATATTTGTTTCCGTCCCATGTTTTAAAGTGATAAACTATTTTTTCGTTGACTTCCGGTCCCGTGTTTTAAAGCGATAAACTATTTTTTCGTTAAGTTCCGGTCCCGTGTTTTAAAGTTGTTAACTAGATTTTTGTTTCCGTCCCATGTTTGAAAGTGATAAACTATTTTTTCGTTGAGTTGCGGTCCCGTGTTTTAAAGCGATAAACTATTTTTTCGTTGATTTCCGGTCCCGTGTTTTAAAGTTATTAACTAGATTTTTGTTTCCGTTCCATGTTTTAAAGTGATAAACTATCTTTTCATTGAGTTCCGGTCCCGTGTTTTAAAGTGATAAACTAGATTTTTGTTGAGTTCTGGTCCCGTGTTTTAAAGTAATAAATTAGATTTTTGTTTCCGTTCCATGTTTTAAAGTGATAAACTATCTTTTCATTGAGTTCCGGTCCCGTGTTTTAAAGTGATAAACTAGATTTTTGTTGAGTTCTGGTCCCGTGTTTTAAAGTAATAAATTAGATTTTTGTTTCCGTCCCATGTTTCAAAGTGATAAATTTTTTTTTTCGTTGAGTTCCGGTCCCGTGTTTTAAAGCGATAAACTATTTTTTCGTTAAGTTCCGGTCCCGTGTTTTAAAGTTGTTAACTAGATTTTTGTTTCCGTCCCATGTTTTAAAGTGATAAACAATTTTTTCGTTGAGTTCCGGTCCCGTGTTTTAAAGTGATAAACTATTTTTTCGTTGAGTTCCGGTCCCGTGTTTTAAAGCGATAAACTATTTTTTCGTTAAGTTACGGTCCCGTATTTTAAAGTTGTTAACTAGATTTTAGTTTCCGTCCCATGTTTTAAAGTGATAAACAATTTTTTCGTTGAGTTCCGGTCCCGTGTTTTAAAGTGATAAACTAGATTTTTTTTGAGTTCCGGTCTCGTGTTTTAAAGTGATAAACTGTATTTTCGTTGAGTCCCGGTCCCGTGTTTTAAAGTGATATAATGTATTTTCGTTGAGTCCCGGTCCCGTGTTTTAAATTGACAAACTAGATTTTTGTTCAGTCATGGTGCCTTGTTTTCACGTGATCGATACCTCTTCCTGAAAAGAACATAATATATAACGAACATCTGGTAAATATTTTTGTAAACAATTCAACCTTTAAACAATAGTCTCTTGATTTTTTACATGGACAATACTCTAAGACAATTAAAACATGCATATTATAAATTCTAACTCCACTTCCTCAGTGTACAGTGAAGTGACCGGTCTTGAAGATTTTTTTGATATATGAATTTGGAGATCAACTGCCTTCTCCGGGTTCAAATGCGAGATAAGAAATTTGAAGGATCCTTTAACCTGTTCACCGCGTTAAAAATCAAATTCCACGAATCCTGTGCGACTGCACAATTTCAGCGTTTTTTAATTTCTAAGTTTAAACACATATTTTGTTTAGAACCACTGAAATTTGATTACAACACCAAGTAAACATGACACTTAAGTAATTTTCTGATAATAAATAATAGTCATCAAATAAAGGAGATAAACTAAACATTACGTAAAATAAACAAAGGAATGCTACGATCAAATCAATGCTTCATGACACTCACCCAATCAAATGCATATAGCACTAGTAATGTTTATTTACGTAAGAGAGACTTAGTAATGTTTATTTATGTAAGAGAGACTCATCGCAGGACTCGATCCGCGCGACAGGTCGTTAATGCTGGAAATATTGAGAAACCAAAAAAATTCGGCGCTCTGTTTATTCAACAATATCTCATAAACTAATATATTATTTGACAAGGTTTTCAGAGATGTTGCTAGAATAAAGATTATTTTAAATTTTAGTTCAATTTTTATTCCGGTTTTGTGTCATTTATTTTAAGTATTTGTGATTTGAAACTTGGATTGTCGTCAGATCACAGGCGTTTGTGCTCCCCGCGGGGAAAGAGTTAAACACAAGTGTTAATATGTATTTCATCAACTGAAAAAAAAGAAAAACCCACAATGCACAAGGTGTGTGCTATGTACAAGAAGAGAAGTGAGACCCGGTACTTGGTCAAAGATTCTGATGAAGCTCTTCACAAAGAAACATATCGTCAGAAGAATCATACTAATCTTAAATATTCAAGTACTTCAAAGTACACAAAGTTTAATAACAAAATTGACGATAATTATTTAGATATAGTAATTTTACTACAATATATAAAAAAAAAGTTTTTATTTTTATATATTATAATAATTTTTATCAAGTCTTAAGAGATTAAAGTTTACTCAAAATATTTCTTACTGTACAAATGCTATTTAGATACCATAATTCGAAATATAGGAAAATCCAACTTAAACGATTGACATGATTTTTTTTAGGATTAGGAAATGGTTATATAATTAATTAAAAAAAAAAAATTTAATTAATTAATTAATAATTAATCAATTAATAAAAATAAATATAATTAATAATTAACAAATAGATTATTATTCAATTAAAATAAATTTAATTTTTAATTAATTAATAGATTATTAATTAATTAAACCAAATTTTATTAATAATTAATTTATAGGTTATTGATTAATTTAAATTAATTGAATTAATAATCAATTAATAGATTATTAATTAAAAACAATTTAATTAATAATTAATTAGTACATTGTTAATTAATTTAAATAAATTTAATTACCAATTAATGAATAGATTATTAATAAATTTAAATAAATTTAATTAATAATTAATTAATTCAAATTCGTGAATAATTATTAATTCATTATTAATTATTGTATAAATAAATAATTTTTTTAGTTGATAATTAATAAATTAATAATAGTAATTTTAATTATAAAAATGTATTAATAATTATAATTAATAAAAAGTAATTATTAATTTTAATATTTATGTTATATTTATATTGTAGGATACCTACCTAAATAAATAAATAATTGTCAAAATAAATAAGTGAATTGTTAAACATAATTTATTGTTAAAATTGTAAACATACAGGGTCAATGACCGATGAACTATTTACAAATTGTCACATGCCAGGAACGTCAACAATGTTTACTCACAAATAGTATTTGCGTTCTGTCTCGCCGTCTCCGAATACAAATAAATATCTACCCGTCAATGCACGCGCTAGAGTAAGACAGAATATGTATCGCGAACTGGTTCACTCGCTAGTATAAATTACCCACGCGCTGAGAAATAAATATTATTATTGTTCATTCAACTGTCAAGACTTGTTATTATTTGCCCGCTATTCACTTTCGTTTTCATCCGCATTCCTGAGTATTTATATTTAAAATAAATACAAATCAAGATCATTACGACTTATAAAGATAAGCACTTCGCTACAATATTAATATAAATAAATATATTGATTACTTGCACTATGTATTATATTTATAATACTTGTAATATTATATTTATATTAATATAAATATATTTATATTAATATAAATAAATATTACAGATCATTTGAAATATTACCATTAAAGTCGGAGAAGGGGAAGCGTTTCACTTTTCGTGACGTTCAGGCCAATTTGCCCTACCGCGCCTATAGAAGTTTCACTTTAATATTACTCGTATTTGCCTTAACACGGATAAGTGATTCAAAATAACATTTACACGCAACTGCATTAACGTTCTCGTTGTCAAATATACACTAAATAATGAAGCGTTGCAGGCATCGAAGATACCATAATATGGTATATTATATAGCAGTGCTCCGCAACCTTTTCTCACCTACGACACACCAAAATTCTTCCTAGAATTCCGCGGCACACCAAAAGCTAAAATACATATATAGGTATTAAATTGATACACAACTTTGTGTTATTAAAATAGCGACAGCTCTGCACACGACAGTAATGACGGACGAGTGAACGTGATGTAACGCGTGCAAATGCAGTATAACGCATGCGCATGAGTCTTCAGCGACGCGCATAAGGGTAATTTTTCTTTGTCTATGACTAATTTGGTGCGGCCATGGTGTGTACAAAGCACACTACGCAGTTTTCAACAGTTGGCACCGGGTGCTGGGGGACCATTGAAAAATTATTTAGTTATAATAATTATTCTATACTACATTTTGAAAAATAGACAATATTATGAAAAATAATTTGTCATTGTGTATTAAATACATAATGAAAAATTGTAATTTGTCAAATACGAGTACATTGAATTTGACCGCGGCACACCTGTATCCGGCTCACGGCACACCAGTGTGCCACGGCACACCGGTTGCGGAGCACTGTTATATAGTATATGAACTTGATATCCATTACGACTCTCGTCATGCATTTGATTATCATGCAAACGAGATACGAGTAGTAAAGAAGTTTGTTAGATTATTGGAGTTCTTAATGAAAATAACAAAACAATTTAAAAATTCGTCAACATTGAAAGTATTGTATAAGTCATTTATAAGAAGCAGCCCGGAGCGTGGTTCTTATGGAACTATCACTAAGGGTTGTTTAGTTGAGAGGGTTCCGCGGCAATTTTTGGGGTGTCTATGCCATGGAAAGGGATTGCTAAATACTACCTTGATCAAAAAGTTTTAGGACCGGCCACCGTGTGGCGCTGTCAGTCACCCGATTGGAATTCTTTTTTTTTTGTTAGGGTACCACATCTATCATTGACACTTCCCTCCAAATTTCAGCGTCATAGCTTGACATTTGTAAAAGTTACGCTGTACTGAGTACATCTATTTTTGTGAGTGTTTTCGATTTTTTCCAAGTTTGAAAATGGCATCAACTGTGTATCAACAAGTTTGTGTTTAAAACGGATTTAACGCTCCGCAGACCTTGGAAATGTTGAAGAAATGCTTTTTGGTGGCACGAACGCTTCAGAAGTGATTGTGAGTCGGTCGAGGATGACGAACGCAGTGGCAGTCGAAAACTGATAAAAACATCGATAAAATCAAAGAAATGTTGCCCGAAAACCGCAAATTGACCATTAGAGAGCTGGCAGAGGACTTGAACATTGCTTATGGATCCGCTCAAGACATTTTGGTTGGTGATTTGGGCCTCAGACGTGTCGCTGCAAAACTGGTGCCGAAAGACCTCAATTTCGTGCAAAAAAAGGACCGCGTTGAAATCGCGAAAGACATGATTTCCATGAGTTTTTGACCAAAAACAACATGACTACTATCCAACAGCCTTTGAATTCACCTGATCTGGCTCCCTGCGACTTTTTCCTGTTCAACCGACTTAAAAAACCGCTTCGCGGAACGCGTTACAGCACCCGAGAGGATGTCATGAAAAAATTGAAGACGGCTCTGATGGACCGAAAATTGAGTACCAGCGGTGTTTCGAGGATTGGATCAAGTGCTGGCGTAAATGCGTTGCAGTCCATGGGGAATACTTTGAAGGGGACCATATGGATTTTGATGAATAAACTTGTATTTTCGATTTTATGAATAAAGTCCTAAAACTTTTTGATCAAGGTAGTATTTGATTTTGAATCGCTTCTGGACCTTTGATCTTTTATTATTTCAAAAAAGTCTTGAATGATCTCAGAGAATGCCAATTTGACTCTCGGTGATAGTATCCACTTTGCAAGTCGATTATCATTAATGACTATCAAGGCTTTAATCGATCAACATTTTACGACACGAAAGATTGTTTAAATACTGAAAATTTCAAAAACTCCGTTAATGAGTATTTGGTGCCACTTTGGGTTAAAATTTCGATCTGAAAATACGATATTACTTTTTGAGCAGCCCAATGAATATTTCTTATGTAAATAAGCAATGTAAAAAATACTGTTAAAATTGAATATTAACCTTGCAACATTTTAAAAATAGTTTTTCTACTTTTCAAAGCCAATATTATTAACAAAAATATTCAAGTTTAAAATATCTACTTTATTATAACGTAACAAAATTAAAATCAATATATTTTGCAGAATCCATCTTAAGACTTGTTTTCTTAAAGGATAGAATTTCCTTCATTAAAGAACAACAAGGCTAACATTTTAAGTAAGAGATTTTCGTGTGGTTTTTCCTGTTCAACATATTTCATCTCGTCTCTGGCATAAAGTTTAAATACTCGTATATTAATTATTCACTGACTCAACTCGCTTCAGGCATATCCTTAAGAGCATAAAATCCTGGCTGAAGTTTTTAGTCGCCCTTATTTGTTTAATTTGATTTTATTTTGTTTTTCTACCGATTCAATCCATTGCCATTACTGGGTCTTGTATTCAAGGAATCCCTAGTTTTTTTCAACGTCAATTTAGTTGGAAAGCGAAGCTGTACCGTGGAGTTTTTTTTCTTTCTTTCTATATTTGCTCTTCTTTAAACTAGTGAGCCATTGAACACCAGTAAACTCACCAACCACATCGCTGTACTAGATCTGTATCCTCCGAGGTGTAAGTCGAGTATCTTATGAACTTGACTACGGAGTTCGTCTATTATAACAGTAGTTTGTCATAGATTAAAAGAGAATGTACATTAATTTTGATCCTGAATGTCCATTTTCAAATAAAGTCAGCAAGAAAACGGCACAATACAAAAGCGTCGAGATCAAAGGCTTCAAGGCAATTTTTCACATCAATGATTCTTTGTAAAATCTGAAATGTTGTTTTACGTTATGTTTACTTGGTTATCTTGGCATGCATGAATTATTATATATCTGATTTCCATTTCTTTTCTCCGTCTCTGGAGGCATACAGTCTGTTCTGCTCCTCGAGTAATTCTTTTGACTGAGACATAACACTCGGTTGCCTTCACAACACCTTCTTTCGCTAAGCCACTGGGTTTTGAAACCTTATTTTATATACAAAAAAAATATTTATTTTGTACTTTTATGTTTGATTCCACCACATTCCAACCATTAGGAGGACAAAATGCGAAAATCCTGAGATTCATAAAATTAATAAGACAAATTGGAAAAAAACGTACATACACGTAATACAACTTTTTTTATATAAGTACGTGTATATGTATAATCCAGACCGCAAAGGGGCATATAGAGATTCACGATGGGATATATTTAAAGAGACCATAAACGAAACACCTGGATTCACAATATAACAAAGGTTGAAGAAGTTATAAAGGTGTGCAAGAAAATGAAATGGCAATGTACAGGACACGTAGCCAGAATGTCAGACTTCCGATGGACATCCGAAATAATCCAATGGTACCCAAGAGGCATAAAGAGGCCCAGAAGAAGACCGAAGGTACGCTAGATATATGAAATCAGGAAGCATGGCAGCATCACATGGTATCATCACATGGCATCAACGAGCAAAAAACCGAACTACTTGGAGTCAACTTGGGGAGACCTTCATCCAGCAGTGTATCGACCCAGGTTGATAATGATGATATAATATTGTATATTAACACCAATATGATTGCAATTATTGCGAGTTACCAATTTTCTATCACAGCAATATTTCTGCTTATAACCTCATCGAAAGGGTTAAATATCGCCAACAGCTTGAAATTGTCAATTGGCATTTTCAATAATTTTCCAGCTTAGTTGCTATTCAGTTGCTGTACACCAGATGTATCCAATATTAATTGACCTAGGCTAACTAGAAATAATATTTTTCCAGATTTAGTTATTTTAATTAATTTATTAAGAAGCTTCAAATAACGTATTGATGGAACAAATAAATCATACAACTTTTTACACTACTTGTTACGTAAGTCTACTTGGCTAAATTTAGTAATATTTTGTATTACCAAATACCTACAAATATTTAATTTAAATATACGAGGCATATCCAGAAAGTAAGTGTACTGAATTTTTTAAGGTTACAATTTTTTTTATTTAAACAAAAAAATTACGTGGTTACCGTAGTACATATGTAAGCTATTTTTCGACATAGTCGCCATTCCTCTCAATGCAGGTGGTGAAGCGGGGTATCAACTTTTTGATGCCTTCCTCGAAGTAGTTTCCCGCCAACCCCTCCGTCCACTTCTCCACCTCCTCCTTTACCTCCTCGTCGGTTGAAAACCTTTTTCCACCCATGTGCAGCTTCAGGGAGGTAAAGAGATAGTAATCTAAAGGTGCTAGGTCAGGGAAATGCGCGGGATGGTTCAGGACATCCCATTTAAACGAGGCGAGCAGTTCCTTCGTGGCGTTGGCCGTGTGTGGTCTGGCATTGTCGTGCAGCAGGCAGACTCCCTTTGTCAGCATGCCTCTCCTCTTGTTCTGAATCGCCCTCCACAATTTTTTTAGGGTCTCACAGTATCTTGCAGAGTTGATGGTCTCCCCTTGAGGCATATATTCAATTAAAAATATGCCTTGACAGTCCCAAAACTCGGATGCCATGATTTTCTTGGCTGAAATTGTGGTTTTGAACTTTTTGGCGGAGGGTGAAGAGGTGTGACGCCACTGTTGAGACTGCTTTTTGGTTTCAGGCGTGTAGTGTGCAACCCAAGGTTCATCTCCAGTAACGATGGAGCGGAGAAATTCATCTCCATGGAGTTTGCAGCGCCTCAAAAACTCTTGCCTTTTTACAAAATTTCGCACTTGGCGGGAGATTGGTTTGACATTTTTCACGAAACGTGTTGTCGCGTCGACACTTCTCAACGTACTGACCTCGAACCGGTCTCGTTGCGGAGGGGAAGGGTCAGGCTACACGGAAGTGTAGCCAACATGTCGAAAATAAAATCCATCCGGTCGTGAGAGCCTCAGTACATTTACTTTCTGGATACGCCTAGTACATGTAAATATAACATTCATTTAAACAATCACAAATGTCAGAATTAACATGTCTTGTGTGCTATTATTTTCATGTTTGTAAAAGACACAGTTGTGTCGTGAATTAAATAAATAAAAATAATGATGAATACCAGCAATTAAATAAACCCCCTTGCCTTATTGCAACGGGATATGCCTATCACAATTAAATAAACCCCCTTGCCTTATTGCAACGGGATATGCCTATCACAATTAAATAAACCCCCTTGCCTTATTGCAACGGGATATGCCTATCACAATTAAATAAACCCCCTTGCCTTATTGCAACGGGATATGCCTATCACAATTAAATAAACCCCCTTGCCTTATTGCAACGGGATATGCCTATCACAATTAAATAAACCCCCTTGCCTTATTGCAACGGGATATGCCTATCACAATTAAATAAACCCCCTTGCCTTATTGCAACGGGATATGCCTATCACAATTAAATAAACCCCCTTGCCTTATTGCAACGGGATATGCCTATCACAATTAAATAAACCCCCTTGCCTTATTGCAACGGGATATGCCTATCACAATTAAATAAACCCCTTTGCCTTATTGCAACGGGATATGCCTATCACAATTAAATAAACCCCCTTGCCTTATTGCAACGGGATATGCCTATCACAATTAAATAAACCCCCTTGCCTTATTGCAACGGGATATGCCTATCACAATTAAATAAACCCCCTTGCCTTATTGCAACGGGATATGCCTATCACAATTAAATAAACCCCCTTGCCTTATTGCAACGGGATATGCCTATCACAATTAAATAAACCCCCTTGCCTTATTGCAACGGGATATGCCTATCACAAATGGCTTTCATAGTCATTTTCGATGGCATCAACGTCAAGTACCCTGATTCACCACTTTGTAGTTTGCCTTCTATTATACTCGTTACGGGTAATGTGCTTTTAATTCAATTACTGCCAGGCTCATTTAAATGATTTTATTGAAATGTAATTTTTTTTTAAATGATGCATAATTGCTCATCAAACACGCTATCAATCAGACCATTAGAGCCGACTGCACAATTAAAGAAAATATTTAAAAATAGCTTAAAAAATATTGAACATTTATTAAGTACGATCTACACTGAAAGATCGAAGTCTTCTTAATTTTATTATAAGTGTGACGTCGCGTTGACGAGCAACTATCCAAAGGGTCTGGTGACGATGCACCTTAGTATGGAAATAATAATAACGACGAGGGACTAAGATTCGACATAAAGATTTATTAAGTACAACGTGCGATCATTATCAACCATTAAAATTTATTAAGTACAACGTACGATCTTTGTCAACCATTAAAAGTTATTAAGTACAACGTGCGATCATTATCAACCATTAAAATTTATTAAGTACAATGTAGATCATTGTCAACCATTAAAATTTATTAAGTACAACGTGCGATCATTATCAACCATTAAAATTTATTAAGTACAACGTACGATCATTGTCAACCAATAAAATTTATAAAGTACAACGTGCGATCATTATCAACCATTGAAATTTATTAAGTACAACGTTCGATCATTGTCAACCATTAAAATTTATTAAGTACAACGTGCGATCATTCTCAACCATTAAAATACATATTCGTAAATACATATCCACGTGCTATTTCCCTGTCGGGGTAGGTAAGGAAAAAAGTGAGCCAGACTTAATTATCGCGATACACACCTTTGACCTATTTTATGTCTATACCATACACTTTCTCATACGACTTTTTACATTTTTTTCAAAATATTTCTATTCGTGGCAGACAAAATAACATTTGAAAAATTACATAATTGAATGAACTTGGAGTCATGGACAAGAAATATGCACAATGTTGCGAAAAAAACAACAGGTAATTTAATTTGGAGACAATTTTAATGGATCTGGGTTTGTTGCCTTTCATTTATCGTGTCCCCAGTAAAGTAGGCTTTTGCCTGTATCTCACTGATGATAATATAAATCGCTTGGTCTAACCATACTTTTCTTTATCTTCCTATATCACACATTCCACTCACATTTACACTGTATATTTGTTTTATAGTGTATCATTATTAATTCGTTCTACATGCCCAACCCATTAGAGGGCTATGTTCTTTGTCTCAATTAATACATCAGCCTTAACATACGTTCACATGCATCCCCTCTGTATCCATCCCCATGCATCTCACTGAAGATATATAATATATAGCATGAAAAAATAAATCGATACTTCTTTCCGATTTTTTATTATATAAAAACTCGTTGCACATTCTCATCAACCTGATACAACCTGAGTGACACTCCATTACATATGTATACATCACGCGAATCAAACACCTTCCACTTCATCACTCCAGACAGACCAAAACGTTCATCCCACAATATACCGCACATGATCATAAAAAAAACAATAAAAAACACCACACTCAAGAGCTCACACAAACCTTTGCTACAAGTCATTCCTCTTACAAGCCCAAGTATTCAAACTCCTTTCGCAATAACAACCACGCTCCGATCGACTGTCTTAATTATTTTCCTCCCTGTACCTTTATTGAATTTTGAATTGAATATGATTAATTAAAAAATACCTTTCAGTTATACCAAAATATATTTGTTTTTTTTAATCTCTTGCGTACCCATGATTGAATATCACTAAAACAGGTCATATGTAACAATTTTATTTCTTATGTTTTATTTTAAGCGGTTTCGGCTAAAAAAAATTAACCAACTTCGAAGGAAACTAAAACATATGTTCAATCGGTTGGGACTTAAAAGAGACAGCGCAAATGTAAACAACGAACATCTCGTTTCTTTTATCTTTTGCCAAAAAAGCGCCGGAAGGCAAAACACGGTATTCTTCCATGTTACCCGCTGTCTGCTGAAGGGCGACGTCTTTATAGACGAGTCTTATTGCTTTATTCTTTTGGATTCCTGTGTACATTATCGAGAATATCTTGAATGATAGATATTTGACGGGCAAAAGGAATAATAACATGTTTCTTGTGTCAATATTCGATTGATGGAATTGCCAATTATATTAAAAAGTAGGCAAAAATGTTTACTGAAACAATAAATGAAAGAAGCTTTTATGTTTTTTGAGGATAATTAACAATTCTTTGAAGGCAGCTATAACTTTGTTATACTTTTTTTTTGTTTTGCCACTAATTAGAGAAAAGAGACATTGACACTAAATAATCAAAGGTTTCGGCTTTCATTTTGTTAAACTCCATATAAGAATATTTTAACAATAATTTATTTCATAATTCCACTAATTACATTTATCCTCACTCCACGCAAGACCACGCCATCTGTAAAGAGCGTAGGAATAGGAGATAGAAACACATGTAGTGGGAATTAATGTAATTGTATATTAGGAAAATGAAAGTGAATATTTGAGGCAGGTCAGGGTCTGGATATCCAGGGGAGGGGGTGGATTTTATATAGGAAACATATAAAATAAGTTTTTTATTTACTTATTTTTCCTTTTACATAAAACATGGCACCACAAAGTGAAACTATAATTTTTTCGAAGGTTCAAGAAAGTATTTTTGTCGTTTATCAACTAGGCGATGGTATCGTTTGCTGACTTTATTAAAAAAAACTATAATACCAATTACAGAACAAGTTCTTCTACCCAACACAATCGGGAATGACTTTGAAATAGTGACGAAGAATTCTCAGCCCGACAAATATTTTTTTCTGTTTATTTATATGTATTTTACATTCAAAATACAATGAAAAAAAAACAACAATACATCTTATGATCTCCGCTCAAGTATTTAGTTCAAAGAGTATTATTGTATTCCCTAAACGTTCCTCTGGGACAATGGAGAACCGTTTCCCCGCAATTGGCCAGGATAGGCTCAAAGAAAGGTACTCAGGTGACGTCCTCAGCTTAAGGACTGACTTCTCCTCTCTTGCGGCTCTATGGGGCAATTTGCCCCCTCCAATAAAACGGGTCATAACTCCTTTATCGAGATTCTTGTCTTTTTCAATTAGGAGAGCATTTTGGCTTCCTACAACAACAAAAAATCACAAAAGATGTATTGCGTTGTCCGGATATATACAATATTAATTTCGGATTTTTATGTCAAATTCAAACTCTAAATTGCACTAAAAACTCGAGAATGTTGATTTTCGATATTTTTATACCTCATGTCGTGTATTGCTCGTTATTTTTTATACCTCATGTCGTGTATTGTTCGTTATTTTTATACCTCATGTCGTGTATAGCTCGTTATTTTTATACCTCATGTCGTGTATTGCTCGTTATTTTTATACCTCATGTCGTGTATGTATTGCTCGTTATTTTTATACCTCATTTTTATACCTCATGTCGTGACCGAGGGGACAAACTCTAGGGGACGCCCACGCCGAGAGTACCTGGAGGACCTGTTGGTGGACGTGCGCTGCTCAACATATACAGATGTAAAAAGAGCCGCACAGGACAGGGAGGAATGGAGGAGAAGAGTTGAAATTGCTGCAAACCAGTCTTAGGACTGCAACCACAGAGAGAGAGAGTCGTGTATTGCTCGTTATTCTCGATGAAAATGTTGAATTTGTTCTCAATAGTGTTAATTTTGTCTTCGTCAGTAAAAAAAAACTGTTGATTTCTAGTCAGTTATATAAACTGTTTCATTCCTGATTTGTTTTCCTCTGCACCATCCCTTCCTTTTCCTTTGATTGATGATATATCACTTTTACTTTAATTATCTATTTATTCATAAATTTCATAAAGATGAATAATCATTTATATTTTGTTTTTACGATTATGTAACTTTTTTATTTACTTTTGGTCTACATCGTTGGTTGGAAGGGATTGCCACCGGGCAATAAGTCCGCCAGATTATTTTTGCAATAAATAAATAAATAATCGATCTACCTGAGTAGGCACCATCTTGGAGTGTCGTTTCACCATTTTTCAAACCATATTTGACACAAATGATTGTTTCTTGCATCTTCGTCGCATGCGCTTTTTTTTTTTAAATGAAAAATCGGAAAAAAATACTTTTTTGTTCCATCTTCAAAATGATGCCACAAAACACTGAAGCTAATTGATCAGTTGCAGCTGGATAACATACGAGTAAATCTCAACATTAACAAACAACCGAGTTAATTTCAATAAAAACCCTCTACTAAATATGTTTCCTGTTCAAAATGTATCCTTTTGACGCCTACCTACTCCCCTGCCGTTATTAGCCACAACCCTCATCCCTCTCTTGTACCTATAACAATTAGAAAAAATATATTTTAGACATCATTTAATAAAATGAGAAGCGTATTCTGCGATGATTATCGAAACTTAAAACTTCGACAACGGTTGGTCAAATGCTACGTTTGGTCAGTGTTATTTATAATAAGGAGTGGAATCATGAACTCTCAAAGTTGGTAGTATGAACCAACTGGAAGCATTCGAAATGTGGATACACCGGAGAATGCTACGGACACCCTGGACGGATATGGTCAGCGACACAAGGGTTCTTCAAAGAGCCAACGTTGATAGAGAGTGGTTGACTAATATTAAAATTCGAAAGATGTCCTATTTGGGTCATGTACTTAGAGGAGTAAAGTACAAATTACTGCACCTGATCATCCATGGCAAAATAGAGGCTCGAAGAAGTGTTGGCAGGAGGCAAATCTCCTGGCTCCGCAATAAACGTGATTGGACTGGTACAAGGAGCGTTGAGGATCTTTTTAGGGCTGATGGGGAAAAATATGCCTACTCTCAGGTGAACTTCAACGTTGGAGGGACCTTACATGACACTGGGAAGAAGAAAAAGACATTATTTAGTTCATCTTCACCTGACGAGGATAAGGGGAAATTGAAACCGGTAGTGAACTCAAATAAAACAACAGTGAATACAAAATTAAAAGTACTCCCCTGATGATGAGGTGAAAGCCTTGAAACCGGTAGGGTTATACCGTTACAAAAAGTGGATTAAACAGTGTTTGATAAAACAAATTACAATGTATTTAAACCTCCACAATGTAAATGCTTTAACTATAAACAATATAAAAAAATAAGTGTTTAGTTTTTTTTATTAAAAATTTATGTCTTAAGACTTACTCACATGTTAACTGTGAAGAACTCAATATTAGAAAAATTCCTTGATTATTTCACTAATTATATTAACCTTCGCGACACGTGTTTCTGCTTCTTATCTCGAGCCATTCCGCTTTAAGATTCACTTATCACATTTTTAAAGTGGATTTAAGAAATTCGCACTAGAAGTTTTTTCTTTGAAATTGGTATAAATATCCTTCAAGTGATTACATTTTAAGAAGACAATTTAAATTTCAATAAGTGGCCCAAGAAGTAGGGGTGACCGTGAACCAGGCAACCTCATCCAACCCCCATCTCCATCCCTCCGGTGTCTGAAGTTACCCTATTGCTGCTTTGTAGATTGAAATTCGGAATATTCTAAAAGCTTCTAATCCTTTGTGGGGGCAGGTCTTATTTCAAAATTCCTCGACTATTTTCTTCATTCCGAAACATTTCTCGAAATTTAGCTGCCAAATATTTATTCATCTGTAACTCATTCTTTTTCTTATTACGTTATCTACATAATGGAATAAGCAAATATAACATATGATATGTTATATTTGCTTATTCCATTACTTCATTCTATCCTGGCATTATTCGCTTGCTTATATATTGGGTGTTAACATAAGTTGTGTCCGTTTTTTTTTTCAATTTAAAAATGAGCACCAAAAGTAAAACAAAATGGTAAAGGTTACACATCATTCGAAAGAAAATATTCTGCTCTACAAGAAATTGTGTTTCCTTTTACGTTACATATATTATTTTATTTGATTACAAGCCTTCAAAATGGAATGTCAAGTAGACGAAAGTGAGCATTTTTGACACCTCCTTCTGTTCGCGTTCAATCGAGGGATGTTGAGTAAGATGAAGTAGAATACTCTGATATGGTTAATCTTTCCCTTCCTGTGCTAAAAAAATCCGGCCGTTCCGGTGAAGTGTACGAGTATTCAATACATATGTAAAAATGAGTGATTTAAAATAAGAATATTCACACACAACCGCTTAAATTGATCAAATTTGAAGTCAAATGCTTCGGGAGCCTGTGCTTATAATGGAAAGGTAGGTCGGATTTACTCTCGTAAAACTCCAGAGGTTTTGGATACATATTAGACTTAAAAAATAAATATTTTCTAGACTTAAAAAATAAAATCTTGTATTTTCTTTTTCATTTGTTCATTCAATTCAACATTTTCCATATCTTGTGCTTATCACGCGGTCAAAGTAATTATATGCAATAAAACCTCGATATATCGAACTTATTCGGATGAGAAGGTATATGTTAAAGCTGAAGGTCCCACATATAATAAGTGAGTATTCTGAATGACTCCAAATTTTATATGACTTCTATTTTTTTTATTTAGCGTTAGATTAACTCTTTTCCATTAGCCCATATTTTAAGTGGCACTGATTACAAAAATCTGCTATATTTAACGAACAAATATTATTTGTACGTTTTAAAACAGAACTTTGGAACATCGGTCACAAGCTTTAAAACTAAGTACGGTCCATCACATGCTGCTCAAAGTCGCACCACGCGACAACAGAACCGATCACCATGCACGGTTGTGTGATCACGTACTAATCATACGTCGAATATTGTTTACGATCGATTAAATTAATAGAGTGTTAAATTTCACATATAACAAACAAACCGGAAATTTTGTACGTTAAATTGAGGTCCACAAAATCGAGGGTTTATTGTACTAGCATAATATTAATTAACTCATTTACATTTTATGATTATCTGAAGATGTTTTAGCAAAAATATTCATTCCTTGTAAGAACCTAAATTATTATTAAATTTGTTCTTTTGTTATAAACTTAATTTGAATAACTACAAGCCTTTGTTTAGTGCTTGAATCCTAACATTAATCAAGAATTTAAATGGAGATTAGAGGGTTGGTGACGTTATACGAAAAATGAAGAAAAAATGGAAACAAAAAGTTGATACTAAGAGGTTATACATAAACCTAGCTACGCTTTGGATCTGAGTAACGGTCAGGCACAAATGTTTATTAACACGAGCATTCATAGATTCTTTTGATGGCGAGAGGGTTCGACAGTGGCATAACAATTATTTAAGTTAAGTCCAAAACGGGGCTTAAATCTTAAGTTGACACAAAATAACAAACCATATTTTTCAGACGTTCAAACGCACTGTACCATAAGACACACCAAATTTATGAAACTTGATTAAATAATAATATTTTATGATACGAAAATATTTACGAATTCTTCGTTTTTTAATTATTCTTACCATAGCAGCAGCATTTTTTTTATAACCTGGCGAGTTTATTGCCATGTGGCAATCTCTTTCAACCAACCAGAAATATGTTTTAATATGCCCTAAGTTAAAACCAGACTGGAATCCTATTTTAAAAAATCTGGGTTCCAGCGGGGATCGAACACGCAACCTCCGGATTGGCAGACAAGTGTCTTACCACCAGGCCACGGAGGCATTCAGTTTATCGAAAACTAAATCATTTTCGATATCACCCGAAGCACCACTTACGGTATATTGGTATATAGTACCACATAACTTAAAATACTTTTTGCTTATGAGCGCCAAATGAAATGCCTATGAGCGTCAAGTTAATATGGAGAGATTTAATGGATTTAGAAAAAAATATGAAATATAATCATTAAAATGAAATTAACCCTTCCTTCCCTGTGATGTGTAACTAGTACACATTGCTTCTAAAAACTTTAATATCTCTATAAATATAATAAATACTGGATTCAGATTTTAGGTATTCCTCCGTAATACATTTACGCATTGAATGAAAAAAATAATATTAATAATAATTAGCACTAATCGACCACATCAGAGATAGTTTGTGAAAATCGGGAATAAATTCACCGATATAGTCAAACGTGTGCCAGTGTGTGACGTGGTATATTAATTCTAAAAAACCGCTATGGGTGAGGAAGCTACGCTATTCACGTCTCATTCTCACTCTACTTCGGTATATGGGAACGCAAGAAATATAATCTCAGTTCGCTCGCTTCAGTAGCTTGCGGGCTTTTGTTTGAAGTGGTCGTTTCACCCGTTTTTTTCACGTCTGTCGATGTTTTTTTCCATGTTTTCAGCATTTAAATTTCAATTATTTTCACTTTTGACTTCAAATTTCATTAATTTAAGTGATTGGCTATGATTATTCTTATTTTTTCGATTTTTAATCGCTCATTTTTACATGTGTATTGTATACACAGCACCGGAAAGCCTGGATTTATTTAGCACAGGAAGGGAAAGGTTAAAAAAGTGAATAAAAATATAATACGTGTGTATTAAAATTAAATACGTATTGCATTGTATTACACTTTCGTTGCTTACAGTACAACCAGGCAGGATTATTGCCATGTGGTTATCTCTTCCAACCAACCAGAAATATGTTAAAGAGGCTTTAAGTGAAAACCAGATAGGAACCCCTTTTTTTTTTTTTAATAAATTTGGTATCCAGCGGGATTTGAACCAGCCACCTCCGGATTGGGGTACTCGCGTCTTACCAACTAAGCCACGGAGATGTACGGATATACGTACATAGGTATAAAAAGAAAAATGTGTTTAATAAATATTTCTTTCAGTAGAATAAATCATTCTTTACAGGGACCTATAACCTACCTTCTAAGTAAAAAAGCGAGTATTGTGCGAAAAATTCGGTAACCATTTTTCGGCAATTGTAATTTTTTTTTCGTTTTTCCGAAAATCGGTTGAAATAGTTTTTTGGCGATTTCGTTATATTTAAAATAAAAGGAAATTTTGTATTTGAGAGCAAACTCTCCTCAAGGGCGCTCTAACTCGGGAATCAAACCTGTTAATATTAAAGATAACTATGATACACTGCCACTGTTATTGTGCACAATTAAAAATGCAATAAATAATTAAGGCAAACGTGAGTATAAGACATGGTAGATGAAGACTAAGGAAAGTATGGTTGGATCAAGTGAATTGTATTTTAATATAAAAAAGAAATCATAGTTGTACTCAGTGCTTTTTTTTGCGGTGGAGCGCAGTGGAGCGGCGCTCCACCACCTTTTTTACGGTAGTATACAAAAATCTTGACAAGAGTGAGCTCCGGTACATTTAAAAAAGGAAAAAAAGCACTGTAAGTGCTTTTTGGCGATGGATCGCAGTGTAGCGGCGCTCCACCACCTTTTTTACTGTATACAAAACGCTTGACAAGAAGTGAGCTTTAGCACCTTTTTTTTTTTTTTTTTAAAAAAAAGCACTGGTTTTACTGATGTAGAAGAGGCAAAGGAAGTGTATCGAGATAAGAAAGTTTGGCACTCTATCCTTTCTGCATACCCTGATAGGGAAACGGTGTGATAGTGTTTGCATTATTAACAGCAGATTGGTCTTATTCATTTAATAAATGGTAATATAGTATATCTGAAGTTTGTATTTGAAAAAGGTGTCGTGGATTATTTTTGAAAGGATACTCGTATCTACTTTGTACAGAGTTCAGTGTAGGCGTGAACATACGAGTATTTGGTTCAACGCTGTCTGTGTTTAAGGAGAAGGTAGTGGAATTGACAAAATAATAAATATTTCTTGTTTATTTCTATGTACATAATTATTGCATCTAACTTACCTGATAACATGAATTAACATCAGATGGGCACTGCTTATTGTAATTCAAATCGATGCTTTTGTTCGTCTCGTCTGTTTTGTGTATATTTATTGATTAATTTCCTGTGAGTTCATCTAATTTCTGTGTCCGAACATTCAATTACGCTGCATGTCTCTAATTGGAAGCAACAGAGATCGCCATATAATTTACATCAATCAGGTCCTACTCGGAACATAAAGTCCAGATATTCGGACAGATTGGTATATGTTGTACATCCTGTGTGTCATAATTACATTCAATGTTTCTTTCGTTCAGAACACCCTGTCATCCCTACTCGGAGGTTATTCATTTATCTTCAAGTAGGCCAAATATTGTGTACCACAAGGGTTGGTACTAGGGCCGCTGCTTTTTGTTCTTTATACAAATACTATCAGAAGTCTCATTGGCACAAAGGGTTTTGTTTTTTAAATGTATGCAAATGAAACTTTATTCTTTAGATTCTGTGTTCCAAGTGGAAAACATATTTCAAAACAGGATACTTCTAGTTATGATACTCGTACTCCTTGGAACGTCTTGTTAAAATTTATAAACGGGTTCAAACCCTGAGTTAGAGCGCTCTTAAGGCGACTTTGCTTTCTAAACAGCGCTATATAAATTGTATTTTTACTATTATTACAGGCCCAGGTCCAGGTCTTTAGATGTCATAATTTCCTGTGGGTTCCTTTTAAAAAAAAATTAACATTGTTTATCTCATGCCATGTCCCAATTGTCCCAATTCTTTTTTTTCTTCTTCTTCCTCTTGGTCTAGGTCATATGACCTGTTTGTGACGGTGGGCTGCCCTGGGATGATGACGTCCAGCTGTCCTTCCACCTTTTCGTCGGACTTCCTGGTAATCTCCTGCTGCTAGGGTTTTCAGTCTTAGCAATTTTCGCAAGTCTCGTATCCTCCATGCGGTCTACATGATCCCTCCAGAAGTGCCTTTTGCTTCTTCCTCACCTCACTGTGTTTTCAACACCACAGACAGACTTTATCGTCTCATTTCTGATCCGATCTCTAAGAGCTGCCTGCGATGGAGCGTAGGGTTCTCAATTCCGCGACTCTGAGAAGGTTTTTTGTCCTGTTGGCATCGGAGAAACACATGTAAAGAGAACATATCCTAACTTAATAATACCATGGCACACTTTTAACTGTCACATCCATACACTAAATCATGCATACTGTCATATTAATATATATTGTATATAAAGGATTTTTACTCTTCCCAATTCAGAATTTAATTTGTAAAGTCATGTCCGGTATTTTTAAACTCTCGCACTTTCTAAAATTCTTATGTATAAATTGTCTGCATTGTTTAAAAATACTCTGTTTCGTTTGTATGTATTGATTAATTTCCTATTAGTATTACATCAAAATAAAAAAAAACTAATAATTCGTAATATTTCACAGGCCCCAACAATTAATGTTGTTACACCATTGGGATCAAGGTGAATGAGAGATGTCATAAAAACAGTGGGGTGACGGTTATTTCTTTACCCTTTGTTCCCCGCTGAAAGGCTGAGCCACTCTCTGTATCTCCCTCCCCTGTCTGTAATGCGCTACTTCCCCCGCCAATGTTTTATGTTTTCGGTTTTGCCAAGTTTTAAACCGCCATTTGTAAACTTGGTAATTTATATACGTCACTCAAATCCCACATTTTCAAAAGTGTATATTTATTACTAAATATCTCAATCGTTTCAAATATCGTGGTTTTTCTTGGAATTAAAAAAAAGACAATAGAATGTTAGAGTTCATTTAAAAGGTCGTTGTAGATTGCAGGATCATTATTTTTCTTCTTCATTGCTTACTCAATGCTGAGATTCTTTGTTCTCTGCTGCCTCTCGAACCACGACGCACCACGTGTCTCTATCGTTCCCGGTCCTGGACCATGTTGAATGCAACGCTAAAAGAGGATCCTTTTATCTCCTTCATTTGATTCGCTCATCTCACAGGACACCTTTCTCTAGCTCACTTTCCTTACGGTGACCAGCTTCTTCAGACTTTCGTTGTCCTTTATGATAAAATTCCCAAACTGTAAGGACCCTTTTCCTGCATGTTTTCAGACACATTTCAATAATGTAAAATGAAAAATAAGTAAATAAAAAACTTATTTTATATTTTTGTGTTAACAACCGGTTTCGTAGACCACCGTCTTAATTGTCAGGTGAAGATAAACTAAATTGCTAAAAATATATTTCCTGTACAAGTGTAAATAATATAAGAGGATACCAATTTTCATAATAGCCCTCTGCTTAATATGTTTCCTATTTAAAATCCACCCCCCCCCACCCCTGGATATCCAGACCTGACCTGCCCTAAAGATTCTCTTTCATTTTTCCCCGCCCCATTTACCATTGTATCACATCTCTCCCAACTTCTCTCCCCCTACCTCATTCCTCTTATATTATTTACACTTGTACAAGAAATATGTGTTTAGCAATTTAGTTTATCTTCACCTGACGATGAAGACGGTGGTTTTCGAAACCAGTTGTAAACCTAAAAATAATCATGTTATGATAAAAAGGTCTCAAAGGAAATATGTTAAAAAGGTCTCAAGTGAAAAGCATACTATACTAGAGAAAATGTAGCATGGTCCCTGTGACAGTTCACAAATTTGCCCCAATACAACCTTGTAACGACGTTCAGTAATTTTAATTATTTTATCAACTTTAATAAAAGCCTCAATTCTAATAAATAGCAAGTTATTTAGGTAAATACATTACATAAAACTGACAATAATGACAAATTAATACATCTTGTTACAAACTAGCAAAAATGTGTCAGTTTGTTAAAATCAAATAATATTTGGTGACGTTTGTCAAAAGTCAGATTAGAATATGTAAATAAATATAGGTTTATTGATAGCAACATAGTATGTACATAATACATTTAAATATACTTCAAGAACACATAAATTGCAGATAATACATTAAAGACAGCAGCTATCAAAAGGTCTGGGCTTATCTAACAACATCCCAAGCCAAAATACACCCCACCAAGAAAGGGCGAGCCCAGCCACGAGGACACCAGATGTTTTTCAGCCCACACCCTTGCACAGCCCACATCCTTGAATATCTGGTGCTCTATCCTATTTGCCCACCCCGACAGGGAAATGACTCGATGGTATTATATATGTTAAGCTTAAGTCAACATTTTTGATAAATCGTAAGATGAGTTAAGAATTTGTTTGAAATATTTTTTAACTGGATTAATAAACAAATAAACAAGTTATGTAAAAGATTATGTAAAAATGAAACATACTTTTACGGTTGTGAAATGATACCGTACTTATTTAACTCTCTTACTAAATGTACTCTTCCCTACTCCTGCTACTCAGTGAGAGGACTTGAGGGAGAATTGAGGGAGAATGGAGGACCTCTCGGAGATGTTTGTTCTTGGGAAACAAATCTAAAACTTTCTATTTGTTCACCTCTGTTCTGCAACATAACCGAATCCCCGGTTTCGTATTGATGTGTGGTTTCTAAACTGTTTAAGACGAACACTGTGCTAACTTCATTTTCATGGCTTGAGATGGTTTTAACGAAGTTACGTTTGATAGAATATAGTTTAATTTTAAGTACTATTTTTTTGTAAATGCTTTGACTTGTATATTTTTTGATAAGAGATCAAACTATTATACTCGAGAAAATGTAGGATGGTTCTTGTGACATTTGAAATGTCATGTCTCAAAGGGATGGGGTAAAATCGTTTTTTTTAACAAATCGATTAATATTTTTCAGCGTCTTATGCAGTACATCCTTATATGGTATATATTGCACTGCTCCACAGTGCATTCTTCTGCATTCGATAATTTCATTAAAAATGTTATTTCTTAGTATGTATTCAGGCATGCAAGCTACGTGTTCAAACAACGCAGGTGAGAACGCGACACCATTGGTTAATCTATGATAGCATCGAATTTTCATTATTTGCTCAAAGTATCCCTGTGATATTTGAAATGTCACGTCTCAAAGGGTTGGGGTAAAATCGTTTTTTTTTTACAAATAAAATCGATTTTTTATAATATTGTATGATTTGTATATATCTTTAAATAGGCCAAGATCCACTATGAATTAATACTAATCGAAAATCCAACTATCGTATACCCCATCCTTAGCCAATGCAGACTAACAAGTGACTTTTGACAAACGTCACCAAATACTATTTGATTTTAACAAACTGTCACATTTTTGCTAATTTGTAACAAGGTGTATTAATTTGTCATTGTTAGTTCTATGTAATGTATTTACCTAAATAACTTGCTATTTATTAGAATCGAGGCTTATATTCGTTACAAGGTTATATTGGGGCAAATTTGTGAACTGTCACAGGGGCCATGTTACATTTTCTCAAGTATAATATCATCACGACATATTTAATATATATATACACTATATGCCCATTGCGAAAGGTGACTGATGAGAAATGAAGTACAAGACATCGTTTAGTTTTACTTAACATTACCTTTTATTCAAAATACACTTCTTGCGAGTTAATACAATACTGGAAGTAGTTGTGAAACTTTCTGAAGCAGTCCTGAAACTCATTCTTCGGAATTGCCTCTAAAATCGCGATTGAAACCTTCTGAATATCTGAAATCGTGTCGAAACGCTTTTTTTTCATCGCCAATTTCAGCTTCAGGAATAGCCAGATGTCGCATGGAGTCAAATCACGCGAATACGAAAGGATGATCAATTTTTTTTTTGGCCGAGAAATCGCTTACAATCTTGATTTTGTGCGCCGGTGCATTGTAGTGCAATGCAGAATTTTCAAAGTATTGAATTTTTAGTATACTGTACTATTCTTTATGCATGAATTTCAAGAGTGACGTTTAGTGTGGTGAGGTGCGGGTAATTGACTCGAGACAGTTCCGTATCGTATAATTAAATGTGCATATTGTTAGGTGAGATGGTTAGGAAATGTGGAACGAGTGCACTACGTAAGACTAACAAAACAGATATATAGAACAGATGTGAGTGGAAAGGGTGTGAGAGGAAGACGTGTGAGACGAAGACTAAGGAAAGTATGGTTTAATCAAATAAATTATATTATGGAACAAGGACACGCAGAAAGTCAGAGAAATCGTAAAAGTTGTATTAAAAGGCTTATGTATATGGAATAGGCTAAGGATGTGTGTCGAGATAGAAAAGTCTGGCACTCTGCCTTCACTGCCTATCTCAACAGGGAAAATGCAATATGATATGTATGTTTGTTATTAATATTTTATATTTATGAATTGTGTTCTCGCTTACTTACGTATATATTATTTTAATTATTTTATCGTGTTTATCTATATTTTAATTGTGTTAATGTATATTTTATTGTTTTATTGTGTTTATATATATTTTAATTGTGTTAATGTATATTGTAATTGTTTTATTGTGTTTATGTATGTTTTAATTGTGTTTATGTATATTTTAATTGTTTTATTACGTTTATGTATATTTTAATTCTGTTAATGTATATTTTAATTGTTTTATTGTGTTTATGTATATTTTAATTGCGTTAATGTATATTTTAATTGTTTTATTACGTTTATGTATATTTTAATTGTTTTATTGTGTTTATGTATATTTTAATTGTGTTAATGTATATTTTAATAGTTTTATTACGTTTATGTATATTTTAATTGTTTTATTGTGTTTATGTTAATTTTTATTGAATTATTACAAATTGTTTTCTTTATTCTAAGATCATTTTGTAAATATTGTAAATGAAGCAATCTTTTTTTTCTAAATATTTTTTACGATACATTTTACCGTTGGTGAAAAAAAAAATGAAAAAAAATTCACCCCTTTCAGTGGAAAAACGTCGCTAACCAAAATATAATAAATTGAAAGTGACATTAATAAATGTTAATTAAAGTAATGTACAGGTAATTAATACACATCGGGCTTAAGAAAGATACTGTCGGCCTCACTTCGGCGTTGTAGAGCGTTAT
Organism: Odontocerum albicorne; assembly: GCA_949825065.1. NCBI lineage: Eukaryota > Metazoa > Arthropoda > Insecta > Trichoptera > Odontoceridae > Odontocerum > Odontocerum albicorne. The sequence goes on from OX463840.1 coordinate 53,930,422, forward strand.
CTCTGTCCCTAGAACGCTTGACAACGACTGACAAATCGGGACGGAACACGTGTATGAATGACAGAGACGACGCTTTACAAAGCCGAAGTTAGCCGATTATAGCCGACAGTCTCATTCTTAAGCCCGATGTGTATTACTTACCACCGGGTACTGTACACATTCTATATAGGCACTTACACATTTTATATAGGCACTTACACTTTTTTTTATTCGTATAACCCTAGGTGTCCTCGATAAATGTCATTGGTGCAAGTCAGCCTTAACATGTTGTTGTGTATTGTATTGACGACGCTTTACAAAGCCGAAGTTAGCCGAGTATAGCCGACAGTCTCTTTCTTAAGCCCGATGTGTATTACTTACTGCCAGGTACTGTACCTGTGAAATGGAATAATTCTTGCGAGCTACGGGTGTATAAGAATTATTTATATGTTTAACATCCTAATAAATGCACAGATAATTATGTGTGGTGTGACGATGTATGACAGAATCCGAAATAAAATAATTAGTAATTACTGAAAACTTTAGATAAATTCCATAGTTAAAATATAAAAGCGTTGAAATGAAGATGAAACGTGGAAAAAATTAATTAGTCGAAGGGGCAAAGTCAAATTTAGAGAATTGAATTTTTAAAGAAGGAAATCTTATAATAACAAATGAGAGCAAACTGAATAAATGTTATGGAAACTTTTATTTATGTGGATGAGACGAAAGATCTCTGTGGTTCAGTTGGTAAGACGCCTGTCTTCCAGTCCGGAGGCTACAGGTTCAAATTTCGTTGGAACTAAACTTTTTTTAATGATTTAGTTTTTCACTTTAGGTCTTTTTGAGATATTTCTGGTTGGTTGAAAAAGGTATGACAATATACCATACTCTATACAACGAAAGCGTAAACTTTTTTTTTGTTATCTGTTTTGTCGAACACTGTTCATTCCACTTTATGTAACGGTATAAGAGTTATACCGTTACATAAAGTGGAGTAAACGGTGTTTGATTAAACCGATATCCTCCGAAACGTATACAATTATCTAATTAGAATATGCATCTACAGTGTGGGCTCCCCATCAGCTCAAATATAAAAACAATATAGAACAAATACAAAAAAAATCCTCAGATATCTATGGTACAGAACAAAGGGCGATTACCAAAAATATGCTCACCATGTCGAACTTCTCACGGTGTGTAACAATAGAAGCCTCGAAACAAGAAGGCAAGAATCCATTGCGATATTCCTACTTAAGGTTTTTCAAGGTTGCTTTAACTGTCCCGCGATTCTAGAAGCATTAAGTCTATATGTCCCCAATAAATATAGCCGTGCAAGGAATCACGCTCTGTTCTACATACCAACTTACAGGACGAATATCGTGGATAAACACTCAGTCACGCGTGGTATAGAGATATTGAACCAACTGAATGACACTGTGGATATATTCTCGGCACCGTCTCGCAGTATGAGAAGATTCCTGACTGATATTCTTCCTAACGAATAAGCTAACGCTAGAAGCAGGCCCTCTTTGTGTAACAGGAGAAATCCGTGCAAATTGGATGAAAAAACAAATTACAGTGTATTTAAATCTCTATAATGTTAACCCTTCCCTTACGGTGATAAAAATGAAACGCGTGTTCCGGTGTTGGGTAGTGAGTACGCGATCAAAAATTAGCGATTTTAAATTGGAAAAATAAGAACATTAATAGATAATCCCCTTAATTAATTATAATTGAAGTTAAAAGTTATAATAACTGAGATTTATTTGCTGAAAACATAAAAAAACCATCTGGCAACGCTCACGGAACGGGCGTAGATCTAGTCTCGTTGCTAGCCCAACAGCTACTGCAGCGCGGCAGGGTTAGTGGCTAACTCGGGCGTGGCTTAGACTTGCGAGGTTGAGACAATTGCGCTCCTCGCTATTCAGTGACGTATGCAAAAGTGAGATGCGAATATAGTGTCGCGCTTCCCGCATACTTTTCACCTATCGTCAAGACCCAAGATCGAGGCACTCACAGCGTTTAAATGCGAATTTGTTTCCGATATTCAGAAAATACTTACGATGTAGTCGATAAATTCTGATTATTATTAATATTATTTTTTAAATCAATGCGTAAATATATTATGGAGGAATACCTAGAATCTTAACCTTGTATTTATTATATTTATAGAGATATTGATGGTTATTTGAAGCAACGTGTAGAAGATACCCAACACCGGGAAGGAAAGGTTAATGCCTTAACTATACTCGTAAATAATATTTGAAAAATAATCTTTTGTACAAAAAAAAACAGCGTGATTTATTCAAATTATAATAATTGACTTCGAGTTCGTAATTAATCTTTTATCATTATATTTTTTTAATTGTTATTGCATAAACTTGGTCTCAGGTCGTAGAAAATTGCCATGTTAATCACTTATTTAAATTGAAATTCATAATTACGTAAAAGATAATGGCATCCCCAGCGCCGCAGAAGGACGTGCTGTCACTACGGATGGGGCCTCCTCATCTGCAAGTTGGCCGAGTGGTCACGTAGAGACATGATTTCATATTCCATTTCCCACCCTTGATATAGCCGTGTTCTGGTGTCTTTATCTCCGACAATTTCCAGAAAAAAAAATTATGACAGGTAGAAGAAAATGGTGTCTCATTCCAGGATGTAATCTCTCTTCGCAGCCAGAATTCTAATGGCTTTCACAAAATGTAAATACATATCATGCTGTGTCCCTTGCGGGGTGAGCAGAGAGAATATACCTCCAAACTTTTATATTTAAGCACATAACTTTCTTCCTCTTCACATTCATACATCTCGTCATGCCCAATCGTTCATTATTAATTCTTTTCACTTTACCTTCTTTCAAAATCAGGACCAATTAGGTCTAAGTCTTCCAGGTTCACCTTGCACTTTTAACTTGTATATTTGCTTAGTCATTCTTTTTCCCCATATGTCGTAACAATCTTAAAGATTCTTTCGATATCTTACTTAAAACGTCAATTTTATCAATTCATTCATTTCTGATATATTCATTCCGCCTTGGCCGTTGGCATCACACGGATTAAATACATGTTCCCTTATACGTCAAACCAAGTATGTCCCAACTTAAGTTAGGTCTATAAAACTTGAAGATTTTTAGCGTTTGCTAAAATTCTGAGCGGTTGTGGTTGACAGGACATAAATAGGGTTATACAATTAAACTTCATGTATGTGGCATGTATTATAAATATGAATAGGGTCACACAATAAAACTCCATGTCTGTGTCATATATTATAAACATGAATCTTACAGTAATACTCCATGTATGCGTCATATATTATAAACATGAATAGGGGCATACAATAATACTCCATGTGTGTGACATAGATTATAAACATCAATAGGGTCGTACAATAATACTCAATGTATATGTCATATATTATAAACATGAACAGGGTCATACAATAATACTCCATGTATGTGTCATATATTATAATCATGAATAGGGCCATACAATTACACTCCATGTATGCGTCATATATTATAATCATGAATAGGGCCATACAATGATACTCCATATATGTGGCATATATTGTAAACATGAAAAGGGTCATACAATTATACTCTATGTATGTGTCATATATTATAATCATGAATAAGGTCATACAATAATACTCCATGTATGTGTTACATATTATGAATATGAATAGGGTCATACAATAATACTCCATGTATGTGTCATATATTATGAACATAAATAGGGGCATACCATTATACTCCATGTATGTGTCATATTATAATGATGAATAAGGTCATACAATAATACTCCATGTATGTGTTACATATTATGAATATGAATAGGGTCATACAATAATACTCCATGTATGTGTCAAATATTATGAACATGAATAGGGGCATACACATACATGGAGTGTAATTGTCTTTACATCATTTATCGATGTACACTCATCTTTACAACATTTATATATGTACCTCATCTTTACAGCATTTATCTATGTACACTCACCTTAACAGCATTTATCTTAATTTTTCTGCCAAGTCTTATTTGTACTTCCATACTACAAAGTGTGCACCAACACATTGTTATGTATCGTCATTTTTGTAACTTTTAATATAGTACAGTTGTCGTGTATTAAATTAATTGCTCCGTTGACTTTGTTTCTTGTCGCTCTCCTTCTTTCAATGTCCCTATCAACTTGCCTACTACACGTAAACATACAACTGAATGAGATTGTTTAATTTAAATAATATTCTAGAACATATCATACATCATAAAGTCCAGAGTCGACACTGTCAGAACCAAAAATCTCCTTCGAATCAGCGAAATAAAGGTACTCTGGTGTATCGCTGGCTAAACCCTTCGTGATAGAGTACGTAACACAGAAATTCTAAGTTGAAGATATTGTCAGATGGGGACGACAGAGAAGAAGGTTCTGGAACGAACACATATCCAGAATGGCGAAACCAAAAGCCATAAGAATAGCCAGGAACAATATCCCCCAAGCAAGCAGACTCCAGGACGTCCTCCCAAAAGATTGAAAGACAGCTGGCAGTCGACGTCACAAGAGCCAAACAATGATGCAGGAATATAACAGGCCAACAGGCCTAAAATAAGAGGAAGAAGATATAATAAAACAACCTCATAAGATTGCCTCAAACTTCTTACCTGTCTCCTGGGGCCTAAGGAGTGGGCATTTCGATCCACTTTGCTGTACGAACGGAGGAGTTAATTTACCCGAGTCGGATTTAATTACCTTCAAGTATTCGTTAGCCCCTTCCCTCACAAAAACCTGGAATCCTCCCTACGATGAGACTTGATACTACTTGTTATCATATAAAAAGCAGCCCTTTTGATTAAATTTCATGATACTTATAATAAATCTTTGGTTTTCCTCGTTATTTTGCCCCGTCCGTTAGTTTCCTATTTAATTATTAAAGGAAATGTTTTGAATCGAAAATTTTAAGATGTATTATTCTTAAGGGGGTATTCTCATTTCATGGGCCGAAAAATCGACAATTTTTAAGATTTTTTTTTTCAGTGAACGAATTATTTTTTTAAATTGTTGTTTTTTTAGACATATTTATTTATCTTTTAAGAACATTTTCATAAAATTACATGATCAAAAAAAAATAAGGTTTTTGTTGTTATTAAGTCGAAAGTAAGGCCAACTGAAGTACTTATTCATTAAAATAAGTTAATTAGTTTTGGAGTTGTTATGGGGAATAGTTAAAAAAAATGATTTTTCAGGAAACGCGTTTAAAGTTTCAAGTGCGATTTTTACACGAATTAAAGTAAATATTTTCAACTAACTGTTAATCAGCAATTCCAGGGCCATATAAACTTGTTTAAAAATCACGACAAACTAAATATCAATTCAACATTCCAAGAAATCCTATTCGACGAAAATTCTTGGAAAATAAGGCTGCTGCCATAACAATAGGCAACCCAAAAGCTTCGAAGCCCAGATCATTTTTCGACCGGCGCGCTCGACTATAAACCTTCATAACTTTGCGAATTTTCAAGATTTTTGAAAATTTCTTAGTGGAAATGATTCAAAAAGGAATATAAAAAAATTAAATGGAAAAAAAATCGATTTAAAAAAAAAACAAATGAGAATACCCCCTTAAGAATCTAAATATGGCATTAGTATAATCATATAATATTTAATCAAACGTATGGCTACGTGGTAACGCACTGGAATTTCGTTAGGAAGGTCATCGGTTCGAAACCTGCGCTGTATACTCCCTTCAATTTACACATTTCAGTTCGATCCCACCACCAGTCGCACTGTTACGGGGGACAAAATAAGTCCCCGTCCAGTGCGATCTACACTAGAAGATCGAAATCTTCTTTTTGTGAGCGCTACGTCACGTAGTGACGAAGAAGGGACTTCCCAAAAGGACTTACTCCGGGGGCGAAATAATAATGGTGACGATGGACTAAAGATCCGACATCACGGAAGAAGGAAAAATACTCACAACGCAATAAATATTATTATTAAGTGGCTTAAGGATTGAAGTTAAAACAGCCCAGCAAGTTGCCAGTACTTTCACAGAAAAAATGATTTATCAGTTATGGGTGTTTATATATTTCCAAAAGATTCTAACACCCATAACTGATGAAACACCCATTACTTTCCAAAGCGACGCATCAAATTTTTGATGTATGTCTTGATAGTAAACTCTCATTTAATAGACATATTGATTATACGTTTTTTCAGGTTTCTATAATCTTAAACAGTTAAAATGTGGTCCTCGATATCTTCCAACAAAGAAAATAAAAATTCTTATTTATTTATTTGATGTGTCGGGTCTGGACGGTTGTAACTTTTTTGGTTGGCCTGATTTATAAATTTCTGAACTCCAGTCTACATATTTTCAATTCAACAGCTAGGTTAATATATATGGTAGTTATAAATATTGCCATATTGGTACGTTTCTATGTCTTGACTGGATTAAGTATTGAATTATTCAAATGTTGTCTTTTGGTATTTAAGTCCCTTAATGTGATGTTTCCATTATATCTTTCGAATCTATGTCTGAGGGACGTTCCTTCCGTGAAGAGTAGAACTTTGAGGTCGAATTCTTCTTCATCTAATAAATTGGTTGTACGAAATGAATACAATAGTTCGGGGTATTATTAAAGAGCTTTTGTCATTACTAGTCCTGTTATGTAGAATATCTACCTCTTAATAAGAGAGATGTGGATGATGTGTAGCGTATTCTGCGATGATAACGCTAGTTAACAAGGTTTTTGTAACAAGAGCGAAAACGGCCATTTTAGGTCAATTTTTGTGTTCTGATAACGAATATGAAGTTTGAAAATGTTCCATCACGTACCTTTTAAGAGAAAAACCTGAAATTATTTTTTGACTGAAACTGAAACATTTTAAAGATGAAAAGTTCGAACAAGGGTGAAAACGGATTGTAATAAGGGTGAAAACGGCCAAGTTAGGTCAATTTTTGTGTGTTGATAACTAATATGAAACTTGTAAATGTTCCATCACGTACCTTTTAAGAAAAAAACCTGAAATTATTTTTTGACAGAAACTGAAACATTTGAAAGATGAAAAGTTCGAACAAGGGTGAAAACGGATTGTAATAAGGGTGAAAACGGCCATTTTAGGTCAACTTTTGTGTGTTGATAATGAATATGAAACTTGGAAATGTTCCATCACGTACCTTTTAAGAAAAAAACCTGAAATAATTTTTTTACTGAAACTGAAACATTTGAAAAATGAAAAGTTCGAACAAGGGTGAAAATGGCCATTTTAGGTAAATTTTTGTGTGCTGATAACTAATATGAAACTTGAAAATGTTCCATCTCGTACCTTTTAAGAGAAAAACCTGAAATTAGTTTTTGACTGAAACAATTGAAAGATGAAAAGTTCGAACAAGGATGAAAACGGATTGTATTAAGGGTGAAAACTCCAATTTTAGGTCAATTTTTAGGTGCTGATAACGAATATGAACTTGAAAATGTTTCATCACGTACTTTTTCAGAGAAAACCCTGAAAATAGTTTTTGACTGAAACTGAAACTTTTGAAAGATTAAAAGTTCGAAAAAAAAATCTGCTTTTGTATTTTGTGTCTAAATTTAGTATTTCAGGAATTTACTTGTTTTCATTGTTGTAATTACGACTTTTGAAATGCGTAAAAACGTACTTATTTTCTTAAAACCCCCCTTCTGTTACACAAAAATGTTACGTGTTACAAACGTTTCACTTTTCGTAATCAGCAGGGTCGATTTAATAATAATCAGCTAATTTAATCCCTGTTACAGACAAAAAAAATTAATTTGTTCTTTAGTGTATAGTCTAAACTTAAAACTTCGACAACGGTGAGTCAAATGCTACGTTTGGTCAGTGTTATTGCATGGAGTGGTATCATGGACCCTCAAAGTTAGTAGTATGAACCGACTGGAAGCATTTGAAATGTGGATGCACTGAAGAATGCTACGGATATCTTGGACGGATATGGTCAGCAACACGAGAGTTCTTCAAAGAGCCAAAGTTGATAGAGAGTTGCTGACTAATATTAAAATCCAAAAGGTGTCCTATTTGGGGCATGTACTTAGAGGAGCAAAGTACAATACAAATTACTGCACCTGATCATCCAAAGCAAAATAGAGGATCGAAGAGGTGTTGGCAGGAGGCAAATATCCTGGCTCCGCAACATACGTGATTGGACTGATATAAGGAGCGTTAGGGATCTTTTTCGTGCTGCCGGAGACCAAGATACCTACTCTCAGGTGATATTCAACGTTGGGGGACCTGAAATGATACTGGGAAAAAGAACCGTTAGAAGCATGTATCTCGGTACCAGTTCGAACATAATTCAGTCTTGTTTGTGCTCCCCTGATGATGAGGTGAAAGTCTTGAAACCGGTAAGGTTATACCGTTACAAAAAGTGGAATAAACAATGTTTGATAAAACAAATTACAATATCTTTAAACTTCCACAACTGCCTTAACTATAAATAATATCGAAATAACTTATTTTAAGTAACATTAATTAATAAAAAGGACACATTGTACCCTAAAACCATAATTTAACCCACTTTTGCATGTAATATCGAAGGTTTTTTTTTATTGCGGTAGTAAAAAAAGCATCGAACTACCGAACAAAAACATTTTTTTAAATTTAATCTTCAAAAATTGCTCACTCAAGCCATTTGAATAAATAATGTCCAAAAAATGCGCTTTACTATTACTTTCATCACGTTTTAAATTAAGTTAGCAATGAATTTGTTTTTTTTTATGTCACATATTTAAAAATACAAAACATATTTCCAAACTATATATCATTTACTAGAATTCTTACAAAAACGGCTAAACCTCAATATATCTATGAAACAAGTGTTTTCTCTAAAGCGACAGAATACATATTTAGGAGTACTGTCGGCCTCGAGGCTTGCGTATGATTTTTTACTTCGTCAGATAAAGGTTAATATCCGCTTTTCCAGAGATGTGAAGAGATCAACTGACAATGGGTGGGAAAGACAGCAGAGATCAGGCAGAGTTCTTAGAAATATGTTTCAACAATTTCATTCTGGTTCACCCGCACGTCGCCTGAGGGTCGCAGAAGAATATACCGAAAGAAAAAAAAATTAACTTCTGTTCTAGATGTGAGGTTGAATTTATTATTGAATAATTTTGATTCATTTAAAAGGCATCAACATTTCGAAGATGTTGCAGCTTTTGTTATTAGGAAAATATTTTCAAAGTCAATGATCGCTCATAATACACCAGTTTAGTAACCCTCACTCGCAACCGTAACGTGCGCATTATAACCAGTAAAGAATTTGGTCAAAGTTTAGTTGCACGTCCTTTCTTCAGTAATTTTAAATTCTACTACTTGTTACGAACGACACTGACGTATGTTAAATATATATGAAGATATTCGGAGTTTATTAATAGTTTATATACTGTAGATAGTAAGGTCCAAAAATTTCTAACACGATGATATAAAGATAGCTATAATGTATATTAAAAAAAAATATGTGGTTACCTCATGGTTTAATACATTTTTAAGAACGATGAATTCATTAATATATACAACTGAAAAAATATTCTGAAGTTTGGTTCTTAAATTTGTGTTACACTGGGGAGTGACACTGTGACACTGCGGAGATATACTGTGATACTGCGGAAATTTGTGTGACACTGCGGAGATAGGACATTGTGACACTGCGGGGATTACTTCTTAGTTATTTTTTATTTTTTTCCACGAAAATCAGATTTCAGTTTTGAAAATAAAAAGGTATCACTTCAGGCCAAGTTGGAACTATAGGGTGGGTGAATCAATTTTTGGAAACATCATCAGTATTGAATGGCAACCATTGAGCAACTGAAGTGTGCAATATTGCATTGTCGTGCAATAAGCTTTGAGACAGGTTTCCTCTACGTTCTTTATTGGATGCTTTCATTTGTACATAAAAGACAGGAAGGAGAAATGGGCAGATGGGCAGGAAGGAGAAAGCGCTTGACTTTCCTATCGCGACACACATTATTTGCCTCTTCTACCATACACGTTCTCATACATCTGTCACGATTTATTTGACTTTTTATATTTCTTTCTCTTAAAATCTCATTCACTATGATTCAATCAAGCTTTTATATGTCAACCTCTACAACGCTTTCTACTCAGAGGCCTTCCGAATTGGTAAGGGAGTTCGTCAAGGAGGTACTATTTCCCCAAAATTATTCACAGCTACACTCGAATACGTATTTAGTAAACTGGAATGGGATAATAAAGGCCTGGTGATTGATGGAAAGTGCCTGAACCATTTGAGATTCACAGACGATATCATTATATTCTCACAAAACCCGAATGATCTTCAACACCAACGGCAAGAATTAGTGCAATGAAGTTTGTTCGTATTTCTTCATTTATTCGTTCAACATGCCGAAATCATTTCACAGTGTTTTTCATTTTACTCAACACATCAGTGTTAAAATCGCATTCATTACTTTAATTCATAAGTGCACGCAGTATCAGTCTTGTTGATACTAAAATACTGCTGTGGAATTGGTAGATTTTGATACTGTCCGATATGTATGTTTTAGTAACCCATTGTTTCCTATCGCTACACGCCGTTCGATATTCCTTGTAACTCTTCCATCACTAAGAAAATACTACGTAAATACCAGAATTCTTCAGCTTGCCCCATTCTTTTATCACTCATCAATATATCACATTTACTTTTCCTTTCACTATTTTCTATCAACATGATATTTAGATATATAATATTAAATTATATTGAACTTGATAAAGGAAAAGGTTGTGTCGGAAACCGGTTGAAAAGGTAAATAAATGTCGTGGTGTATACAAACCAAAAAGGTGACTTAGCACACATAATTTAAAATAATAGAATAATCAATGGGACCAATGTCAAGAAATCGAAATAAGAGTGGAATTGATACGAAGTTACTTCTTCATAATGCAAGGTGTTATTTGTAACAACGATTTCAACCTCAACGCAAGGGTGGATATTTTCTGTTCTTACACTCATATTAATTAGGATTACAACTACTTAATTATTTGTTTACATAAAGAAGTATTTAGTTTCAACATTTCGAGAAAAAAAAACAACCCTTAACGCTGATGTTCATGACAATAAAAAGATCACTGAAACTTTTACTTTAAAACGAGTCCAGAGAGCGAAGAAGGTTTCGCATATTTACGATGTACACTTTTATTTCCTTACAAGCCTTTTTATTGCCACTATTTTGCGATAAGCAGACTGGCTTAGTGATTTAAGAAAACGAATTCTCTGAATAAAAGGCACTTTACCGTTCCCACTTCTCTCCTTGCGGTCCCAACCCCCTTTTCTTGAGGGTTGTATTTTTCTTTAGCACGATTTACCTTGTTGAAAGGCTAAAGTGGACGAATTGTGCTTTTTATGAAGACGGCTTAAAGCTTACTGCAATATTATCGTTTTATTTTTATAAACATGTTTAAACACTACTCCGCATAAAGCCGATTATATTAAAGTCACATATCGGAAGATCTATACAGGTTTCTTTCCAGTTATTCTTCCATCGAAAAGTTTTCTACGGGTTTATTATCACATATGTTTTTCTAAACACATGTAAATACGAAGAAATACCTCATCTAATTAACGCAGCTACCACCTTCCTATCCTCACACTGATCTATTTTATTAATTTGTTTTTTCTAAATAATGGTGGGTTCAAGTTTTGAGTTGACGCTCTTAATGAGAGTCTGCTCTCTAAACGGCATTAACCTTTTCCTTCCTGTGCTAAAAAAATCCGCCCGTTCCGGTGCTGTGTATTCAATACACATGTAAAAATGAGCGATTTAAAATCGGAAAAATAAGAATTTTCATAACCAATCGCCTAAATTTGAGGTCAAAATTGATAATAATTGAATATTAATTGCTGAAAATATTAAAAAAAAAAAACATCGGCCGACGTTCACAAAACGGGCGAAGAGACCACCTCAAATGGATGCCCGAGAGCTACTGAAGCGAGCGAACTGAGATTCTATTTATTGCGTTCCCATATACCGAAGAAGAGTGAGAGTGAGACATGAATAGCGTCGCTTCCTCACCCATAGCGGTTTTTTAGAATGAATATACCTACGTCACACGCTGGCACACGTTTGATTGTATTGGTGAATTTATTCCCGATTTTCACAAAATATCTCTGATGTGGCCGATAAGTGCTAATTATTATTAATATTATTTTTTCATTAAATGCGCAAATGTATTACGAAGGAATACCTAAAATCTGAACCCAGTATTTATTACATTTATAGAGATATTAAAGTTTTTAGAAGCAATGTGTACTAGTTATACATCACAGGGAAGGAAGGGCTAATAAATTGTTCTTTTAATCAAATGAAAAAACCCACACCACCCTGTCGTGCAACTAATGGCTGAGCATCGTAACTCCCATGATAGTCTCCGACGACTCATCTCCATCCATCCCTGGACTTCACGGCTCGAAGGGCAGCTGTTAAGAATAGTCCAGTTGCATCTATCACTTGGTCAGTCCAACGTATTGGGATTTTTCCTCTTATGCGTCTTCCTTCCACGCCTCCAGATACCAAAAACCTCTCCAAACTGTCTCTTTGGCCACGAATCAAAAACACATGCCCAAAGAATTGGAGGACTCGTTGAAGGCATGGAAGAGTCTTGGCTTTAAATAAATTAAATTGGCAGCCGTGGCCTGGGATTTACTCAGAGCAAGCGGGTACCCTAAATTCAATTTTTTTTTTCTACTTCGTCGTAACCTCAACACTTAGGAACGTGACTCACAAATTGTTAAGCATATTCGTGTAGTTTTGTTGAGAAAAATTGTGCGGTGGTTTCCCATTGCCTTCCGCTACGCAGTATCATAGATGTTATGAAAATTGTAAACATGTTGTGTATATTATGATCCCTGCTGCCAACAAACATTATTTTGGGATACACTAGTAGGTCCCAGAAGCAATTGACTATTGTAGATGTTAAGTGGGAGCAAAAGTGCTGAAGAAATAAACACTTGTGATGTTCAAGATGTATTTTTTCTTTTTTCTCATCGTCTATGAAGAATTATAATAATACTAGTAAGCATCCAAATCTATCCCAAAACACCCTGAAATTGATCCGACGTAGAAAAATGAAAAATGTAAATATAGATGTCACCCAAATAGCACTTTATAGTCGATAATAATTTAGATAGTTCTAATATCTAATAACAGATGTCCCACTATTTTTTTCTCATTTTCTTTTTAATATTATGTAATGAGGGGCGCGTTATTATAATTAAATTATAACATTGAAATTACTTCTTACTATCACAGTCGTGATTTCTTCTCCTTCAGTTTCAATCCTGGGGATTCGTTAGCAGCAAAGCCCTTCATCTCCTCTTCCACTCCGCTCGGTCTTCAGCGATCCTCTTGAGCTCTGTAAAGGAGGTGCAGTCCATATCGTGGCATATTTGCTCCAGATACTCTCGGCGAGGGGGCCCTCTGTCAATCGATCCCTCAATCATTCCCTACAGTATATTTTGCAGGAGATTTTCATGTCGCAGCATATGACCTATCCATTCTGTACGCTTTTCCGATATGGTGTTTGAGAGGTGCCAGGTTTCTTCGATCCTGCTGAGAACCTCGTCATTTGTAATGTGGTCTCTCCAGGAAATCCTTAGGATTCGTCTATAAGTTCACATCTTGAAGGCCTCCAATCTTTTTCGATCTCTTGCACCATGTCTCGCAACCATACATCAAAATAGTCCACACATATGTTTTGACCAATTGTCGTGATGTAGCGTTTAATAAATGTTAATCGCAAGTAAAGATTTCATCGTTTTGACATTCAGCTATTAGGTGATATGTCTGAGTGGTATTTTTGTATCAAATGCGGTATTTTATTTCTGAAATTTAAATTAAATATGTTAACAGGATTAACAGATATTAACCTCGTGAATATTTTATATACACACACCGTTTTATAATGTGAAGCACTGACTTATTATTGCAATAAATTTTGAGTGAAGATAGGGTATTCTAATAATTAATCAGTCTAATATGTTTATAGAAGCTTAATTAAGTATTTTGCTACCTGTTTCGTTAACTCGATTTAAGCTCGATTTAAGCTCCACGCGCAACTTAATGTGAGCAACGAATAACATGTTGTGAAAAACACTGCAATATGATCTTACTCCGGTTTTTACGTCGTAAGCTTCCAGCCTCCAGGTTGAGTGTGTTATCCGATATATAACCGAGAAAATACTAATTAAGGTAACGTCATATTACGATTTCATCACACAGGGATGAAATGCGACAGAAATTAATTATTTTCTTTATAATATTGTATTATATATTATTAATAATTAATGCGTTTACATTGTGGAGGTTTAAAGATTTTAGTCAAACATTGTTTATTCCACTTAACGTAAAGATATAACCCTACCGGTTTCAAGCTTTTTACTTCATCATCGGGGGAGCAAAACAATAGTCTTCTTTAGACTCCCCTCCTTTAAAACTAAATTACAAACTTTCTTTCTTATATAAACAAAACAACGGCATTCAACAATGCTGTTTTTCAACTTCTTTCAGTGCGTGTTCAAAGCAGAGCCTGTCTTCAACTCTCTCGGTATTGAGTATTGCTTAATGCAGCTCTTAAGAAAGGTCCTGTTTATTATTTAATTTAATCCGTCCATATCAAAGAACACTTTGCACTTACTCACCATCCCTCAATTATCCCACCAGCTTCTCTAAACTTTCACAATTGTTTTAACAACATGCCACACGTACGTTAGGATTCTTTAACAACATGCCACACGTACGTTAGGATTCTTTAACAACATGCCACACGTACGTTAGGATTCTTTAACAACATGCCACACGTACGTTAGGATTCTTTAACAACATGCCACACGTACGTTAGGATTCTTTAACAACATGCCACACGTACGTTAGGATTCTTTAACAACATGCCACACGTACGTTAGGATTCTTTAACAACATGCCACACGTACGTTAGGATTCTTTAACAACATGCCACACGTACGTTAGGATTCTTTAACAACATGCCACACGTACGTTAGGATTCTTTATCTGGAAAATATATTGAACAGCAGAACTTTTACCACAACGACGAAATTGCGCCTAATTAAGTATCTCGTCTTGGAGTATGACAATAAGCGAAATACGTAAAATAGACGGATTTGAAATGTGGTGCTGGAGAAGAATTTTACAAACTCCATGGACAGCAAGACTAACTAACGCCTCCATTATTGAAGAACTGAGTATCACCGAAAGACTGTTGACAATATGTCTTAGACGAGTTCTCCGATTCTTTGGGGGTACTGCTCGTGGTCAAGGAGACAGTTTGGAGAGGTTTATGGTTACTGAAGTCGTGGAAGGACGACGCACAAGAGGAAGAATCCCAATTTGTTTGACTGACCAAGTGAGAGATGCAACTGAACTACCCTTAACAACTGCACTTCGTGTCACGGAGTGCAGGGATGGATGGAAAAGAGTAGTCAGAGTCCATCATGGAATTCACGATGCTAAGTCATGAGCTACAGGATGAATGGATGATAGAAACGTAACACCACATCTCGAAGGCATTTATGATGTTTTTTTCCTTCCTTCTCATTGTTCATGTTTCCACTCCGTGTGGTGCTATGTATTATACAATAGAATACAAGAAACTAAAATAAATAGATTTTAGTTCTTCTGGCCTTCTCCCTGGTTCCATCCCAACTCACTGTCGGCGAAGACTGTTGGGGTCAGCTCATGTCTCATCGTCTGATGCAAGAAAACGTCAGTGTTCTGAAATAAAGGGAAATTTTTCACGAAGATACGAAAGAGAATTGAGATTTTAAAGCACGTAAAATAGTGTCGACAGAATCCTTCGTTCCTTCGCTGCCTGATTTCAAGCCAAATATCCAATACGACATTAGTTAACTGTATCTTCTTCTCCCTGGCTCCATCCCAACTCACTCTCTGCGAAGACTGTTGGGGTCAGCTCTCCTCGTCCTCAGGTTGTATGCTCTTCTGTCCCGAACTACATCCCCCAGGCCGTGCCTCTGCATCAGGTTATCTTTTTGCACCACCCATGAATTATTTGGTCTTCCTCTGGTTGTTATTCGAGGACTTTTAGTTCTTCTGACAATAGTCCGGTTAATCCATTTGTTTGTCCGACTCGTCATCGCTTATGTTGATATTTCAATTCTACTGAGAGTAGCAAAAAAAAATTGGATAGCAATAACATCCTTGATGTCTTTCCAGTACTTAAGCATTTTAGTTTTTCATTAAGAGTATGTACAAGAATGGGAAGAAAGTATTTTTTTAATAAAATAGTAATCTAGAATAAAAGCATTTGCCAAAGGCTATATACAAATTTATACCTCATAAATTAATCCAATTTATGTATTATTACTGTGAACTTACTTTATTTTAATTTCCTCTTTGTTATTTTGATATTGATCTTAATGTTTTATTTTTATCATTTTGTGCACATAGTTCCACTTGATACATCTATCGAACTTATTATTGTACAGTAATTTCTTCCAACCAACCAGATTATCCTTTATTTATTTAACTGTTTAAACCATGACTGATTTTAAAAAGATCATGTTAATTTTAACTAAACAATTAAATAAATAACCAATCTGAAAGTGAAGTAAGAATGAAAAGATATTCTGAGTAACGTTATATATTTTCAATTGTCTGTTCATCACTTACATGTATTTTCAGTGACATTCGACATCCTAGCTTCTGGTAACTATGCAAAAGTGTACAAGCTGTTCGTAATTGTCAGCTTTATTATTACCTAGGAAACCACTAACAACTCTTTCAAAAACTTTCCAAGCTTCTAGTTCTTCAAAACTTATTTTTTTTCGAATTTTTCATCTTTCAAAAGTTTCAGTTTCAGTAAAAAACTAATTTCAAGATTTTCTCTTAAAAGGTACGTGATGAAACATTTTTAAGTTCATATTCATTATCAGCACACAAAAATTGACCTTAAATGACTGTTTTCACCCTTGTGACAAAAACCTTGTTAACTAATGTTATTTTCGTTACATTACGGATTTTGTCTTTTTTTTTAAATTTAATTATTTTAACAACTTATATGATAAGTGCACTCTATATCTGAGTATATATCATGCCCCGTTTGGCTTAGAAGCGCTCACACAAACCTAATTGATACCCAGCTCAATGAAGTAATGTGGGTAGTTAGTTGAACTCTCAAATCAACGTCTTTAGCGTTTTTTTAAGTGCATGCAAACCTGTTGCCTCCTAATCTACAACGCAAAGACGCTTCAACGAGAAAGTACTAGAAGATGTATCAATGCACATACTCGTAGATGTTTTCTGCAATCCTTCGATTCAGCTTAAATCTCAAAAACCTTTTTGGATCGATGGACAACAAGTGTCTGAGAATTGAATAAGCTCACCAGATATTTTGCGAAAGATTAAAATTGGTCCTTAGTCGAAAATCTCTACCTTGTGATTGATTCTGACTTGCTTCTCCAAGGAGTTGACCTACCACGAAGATTTTGATGTATCCTGAATAATCTGAAATGTGGCAATGGTTGCAATACACAAGCTTTACATAAGTGAACTTTCATTGATCATAAGTGCCTTCATAAGTGGAATCATGAGGAATGATCCACATTATCTGTCATTTAGGG
Source organism: Odontocerum albicorne (assembly GCA_949825065.1). NCBI lineage: Eukaryota > Metazoa > Arthropoda > Insecta > Trichoptera > Odontoceridae > Odontocerum > Odontocerum albicorne. The sequence goes on from OX463840.1 coordinate 53,948,054, forward strand.
AACTATGTCCTTAAGGGAAGAGATGATGATGATTTCTTGATAAATAAAACACGTTTTGGATCGCAATGCGGAAGAAGAGTTTTTATAAGTAAACGTAGGTATTTATACTATTTCCGCGTGTGTGCGGAAATGCGAGCAAGATGTCCTTCGTCTCGTTTCTGCATTAGCAAAACGATTAATGTCGTATGTAGGTGACAATTTATTTACGAAACCGACGAGACAAGTGTAGTGCGTTCTCGCTATAGTATGGAATGCGGTCCGCTCCCGGCTACGGGTTGAATGGCCGGCGTGTGAACTTCGGACTTGTTTGTTTAGAATTGTCAAGGATTGCAAAGGTCACTTCATCGGTCATTGGCCGTGTGTATGGACGCCCACAGTGTTCCGAGTGTGCGACCGCCTCAGTCCCATCGTGAATAATTGTCCAATATATCCAAATTTTCAAAAAATCAATTTGCTCTGATTGCCGATTTTTTCATAAAATTCTGTTGAGCTATAAAATAATGCTGGTTGCAGAATTTATAAAGTGTACAATTTACACTTCACTACTTTTTTTGTATGAATTTCAAAACACTTGGTGTGGTGAGGTGTGAGTAGCTGAATAGAGATGGTTCCGTATCGTATAATCAACTGTTTATATTGCTTAATTTTCATATATTTTGAATCGTACTCGTAATTCTTACTAACGTACTACCTTGATCAAAAAGTTTTAGGACTTTATTCATAAAATCGAAAATACAAGTGTATTCATCAAAATCGATATGGTCCCCTTCAAGGTACTCCCCATCGACTGCAACGCACTTACGCCAGCGCTTGATCCAATTCTCGAAACACCGCTGCTCTATTTTCGATATGTCCATCAGTGCCGTCTTCGATTTTTTCATGACATCCTCTCGGGTGCTGTAACGCGTTCCGCGAAGCAGTTTTTTAAGTCGGTTGAACAGAAAAAAGTCGCAGGGAGCCAGATCAGGTGAATTCGAAGGCTGCTGGATAGTATTCGTGTTGTTTTTGGTCAAAAACTCATGGAAATCATGTCTTTCGCGATTTCAACGTGGTAATTTTTTTGCATGAAATTGGGGTCTTTCGGCATCAGTTTTGCAGCGACATGTCTAAGGCCCAAATCATTAACCAAAACCTCTTGAGTGGATCCATAAGCGATGTTCAAGTCCTCTGCCAGTTCTCTAATGGTCAATTTGCGGTTTTCTTTGATTTTATCGATGTTTTTATCGGTTTTCGACTGCCACTGCGTTCGTCATCCTCGACCGACTCCCGACCACTTCTGAAGCGTTCGTGCCACCGAAAAACACTTCTCCAACATTTCCAAGGTCTGCGGACCGTTAAATCCGTTTTTCACACAAAATTTAATGCAAACTCGTTGATGCACAGTTGATGCCATTTTCAAACTTGTAAAAAATCGAAAACACGCACAAAGGTAGATGTACTCAGTACAGCGTAACTTTTACAAATGTCAAGCTATGACGCTGAAATTTGAAGGGAAGTGTCAATGATAGATGTGGTAACCTAACAATCAAAAATAAGAATTCCAACCGGGTGACTGACAGCGCCACACGGTGGCCGGTCTTAAATTTTTTTGATCAAGGTAGTATGTATTATTTTAGTTATTGTATTGCGTTGTTGTGTGCTTTTTTTTTTTAATTTAAAGATTATTGCAAATGAAGTGTTCACTACTTTTTTAATTTATTTTGTAAAGTACACAGTTGCATTGATAAAACAATTAATATATTCAAATCCAAGATATTCTAAAAGGAGATGCATCCAGTTATTTCAGAAGCTGTGTTGTTGATGAGAAATCTGAACATCTAACTGTGAGAAAAAAAATCATACGGGAAAAGGAAAAACCTATGACAACCCTTAAAAATTTTTTGGAATAGCTATCTTATAAAAACACAGATCTTATTTCTGGTTCCTCGTAATCGTTTATCCTCTTAATGATTCATGTATTATCCTCCGCCTCTGTTCCTATAATTATCTACGAGTATTACAATACAAGAAAAGTTTTTGGCCAATATCCGCAGCTGGATATTTTCTTTTACCATTTTTTTGCCAAGATTCCTCAACTCTGATGGGATATCTATATTTATTGATCTAGAACAGGTAATAATGGCCGTTAAGTGAAATATAAGAAAATTAGGGATCACAAACAAACGAAAAAGATATTGAAATACACAAAATTTATTTATTAAATTTTTTAAGCATACATTAACACCATCACGTCATTCCTTGTTGGAGTAGGCAGAAAAGACAGTGTCAGGCTTTTCTGTTTCCGCACACATCCTAGCCCCTTACACATTACAATCTACAGCATTGATTCGTCTTCTATCATTCATTTCCTACGTCCAAGTTTCCCTCCCAAATATCAAAGTTGGCATCAAAATACTTTTGTGAACTGAACGAACTACGAGTAGTTTGCAAAGTTCTTATTTTTCTTTTTCTCAACAAACATTTATTCATAGTATCGAAAACTGTCAGATAGTGAGATTTGGAGCCATGCGTCGTGCTGGCGTAAATATTTAGGTTAAAAGGCATAACATGCTGTCATACGATAACAGCATAATGTCAGTCCACAATGAAGTTAAAATAATAATAAACCGTATTACAGATAGTGATTTGTGTAGTTTAACCCTTGTGGAAGAGAGCATAAATGTTTTGTAATAATTTATTTGTTATCTAAAAACCATATGAACAAACTCACAAGGAAGAAACATGTAATATAAATTCATTCCAAATCAATCATTCACAACAAATCATTCCAATTGATCTATTTAATTGAACATTAGATCGAAATTGAAAAAGCTACATCTAAATTCGAATGTATGACATACCGAAAGATATATGAAGGTTTCTTTGTAGTTCATCTTCTCTTGGTAAGTTTTCTGCGGTCATCTTACCAAATACATATGTTTTAACATATGCAGATCTGGGGATGTAACGTATCTAAAAACCGCAGTCATAACCTTCCTGTCCTTTCACTCAAATTTTATATCTTCATTTTTAAATATTTTTAATTTGCGAATAATAGATGGTTCGAGTACCAAGTTAGAGCGCCCTTGAGGAAAGTTTGCTTTTTAAACAACACTATATAAATTGTCCTTTTATTATTATTCAAACATATGTGAAGCCAATCATGACTTAAAGAATAGAGTCTAGAGCAGATACAACTAAAACATATATCAGGCCAATCATGACTTAAAGAATATAGTCTAGAGCAGATACAACTAAAACATATGTGAGGCCAGTCATGACTTAAAGAATAGAGTCTAGAGCAGATACAACTAAAACATATATCAGGCCAATCATGACTTAAAGAATATAGTCTAGAGCAGATACAACTAAAACATATGTGAGGCCAGTCATGACTTAAAGAATAGAGTCTAGAGCAGATACAACTAAAACATATATCAGGCCAATCATGACTTAAAGAATAGAGTCTAGAGCAGATACAACTAAAACATATGTGAAGCCAATCATGGCTTAAAGAATAGAGTCTAGAGCAGATACAACTAAAGCATATGTGAGGGCAATCATGACTCAAAGAACAGAGTCCGGAGCAGATACAACTAAAACATATGTGAGGCCAGTCATGACTTAATAATGGAGTCTAGAGCAGATACAACTAAAACATACGTGAGGCCAATCATGACTTAAAGAATAGAGTCTAGTAACTTGCCAGGGTCTTGTGACATTTGAGAAGTGACATTTATAAAAATGGAGTCGTATACAATACAACCCGTTAAAATTTTAGAATTATTTTATGTATTGTAATCTCCGGAAACGGTGATGTTAATTGGCCACAAGATCATGTGATCTAACACCGTTGAACTATTTTCTCTGGGGTTGCGTGAAAAACCAGGACTATAAGAACGACCCCCAATCAATTCCTGAGCTGAAGGACGAAATTATTCGCGTTATTGGTGAGTTAGAACCGCAATTATGCCAAAATATCATCGAAATTTTTGACAAAATAGTGGACATCTGTGGAGTTGCAAGAGGTGGACATTTGGCGGATATTGTTTTTTGTGTTTAAATGTCATACATTATAATTCAATTACTAATTAAAAGTTTTTTTTGAAATCAAAGTAAATTGTGGGTTTTATTCAAGAATTAATAAAAATTGAATTAAAAAAACCGCTCAAATTGAAAGACCCTTTATTATAATCTGTAGACGTCCAAAGAGATGAAATCATATCTAGAATTCAACATTGTAAGATAGACAATCTAGATGATAATAAATTATACGACTTACTAAAATAAGAAATAAAAATAGTCTGATATGAAAATCAAAACTTTGTTCAGAAATAAACTGATTAGTATGTATTTCAAATTTAAAAAAAGCACCAAAAGTAAAACAAAATGGTAAAGGTTTATACGTCATTCGAAAAAAAAATTTTTGCTCTACAAGATATTGGGTTTGCTTTTACGTTACATATATCATTTCATTTGATTGCAAGCCTTCAAAATGGAATGTCAAGAAGACGAAAGTGAGCATTTCCGACACCTCCAGTGGACTTCGATGAGGACCGCTTAAACCATATTATTCATAAAGATCCCCTTCAAACCACCGTAGAATTGGCTGAGCAGATGAATTGTACTCACATGATTGTATACCGCCATCTTAAATCAATGGGAAAAGAATTCAGAAGTTCGGCACTTGGGTTCCACATGGTTTGAGTGAAAACAACAAAAACCAACGTTCGACAATTTCTGCTGGTTTGCTCGCGCGTCATCAAGCTACGCATGGCCACAAGCAAAGGTTCCTTTAACGCATCATTACTGGTGATGAAAAATAATATTTTTGTCAGTTTATTCATTAACTCTACGGGGGTTTAAAGGGGATCTTCATGAAAAACATGGTTTAAGCGGTCCTCATCGAAGTCCACTTGTCGTCCGGAACGCTCCATGTCTTTCAGGTCAAAATTACCGTCTTTGAAACGCAAAAACAATCGACGAGCTGTCCTTTCATTCATAGCATCTTCCCCGTACACTTCGCAAATATCGCAAACAGCTTTATTCCCTCGATTGAACGCGAACAGGATGTGACGAAAATGCTCACTTTTCTCTACTTGACATTACATTTTGAAGGCTTGTAATCAAATAAAATAATATATGTAACGTAAAAGCAAATACAACATCTTGTAGAACAGAAAATTTTCATTCGACTGACGTATAACCTTAACCATTTTGTTTTACTTTTGTTACTTTTTTTTAATTTGAAAAAAAAACCGAACACAACTTATGTTAACCCCCAATATATCTTCTTTAAGTATATAGTCTTTCTCAAATTTTATCCACTTACAGTTCAAATAGTGTGGGTCAGTCAAAAGCTATGCCCCTGTCACACACCTTTATTACTGCGATGTTTTCTGTATCCTCATGAATATAATATGTTTAATGAATCTAATAGAACTATGAACCGTTGTATTTGTTTTCCTTTCTTATTTAATATTCACAATCAAAATAATTCCTTACATATAATGACTGCTTCATTGTTTAATTTATCTCTTTTAAAAAAAGTCTCACATTAAATTTTGTTTCTATTTTTACAAGATCCTGAGACAAAACCGCCCCTAGATGATAGGCAGAGGGTTGATTGCCCTAAGATGACATTTGCAGTGAGCGACAAATAATAAAATGAAATGAAAAATCTTATGGTAAGTTGGACCAAAAGAGTTATAAACCCCCTCACTAAACGCATTATAACTCCAACTTATTATTAACAACGATAACGCACAAATCACACCTTAATTCATTTTGCTTTTAGTGCAATGTCAATAGACTAAAACAGCTTATTTATTTTATGCTTTTATATTATTACACTTTAGATTAAAATTAATTTACAGGAACACGAATAAAATAATCATGGTGATAGAAAGTTGGAAGAAGGAGGGTAAGAGTAAGGTAAATGCTATGGCAGGGTTTGGATACTAGAAAAAAATGTGGAGTGTCAATGTATGAAAGAAGGCGAATAAAAACATTAGAAATTAATGAATTGAAAAATTGGATGAATGAAATAAGATGACAAAAGAACCACGAAGGATTTATTTATTTATTTTTTCAAAACAGCCAATTGCATTGAAAAATACAAGAAATGTTTACCTTAAAAATAAAGAAAAAAATTATAGAATAAAAAATAAATTATATAAAATAAAAATAATGTTTGTATAGTATATGCATACATATATACACACAAACATACACATATATTCAAAGTCACTTAAGTACGTTGATGAGTGCTTTCTAACGCGCTCAATCTTAGAAGAAAATTTACTTTTGCTTTTGGTAATGCGATATGAAATATGTCAATATCCGAAGCAGTCCCGTTCAGAAGAGTTAAGGCCCTTCCAACAGGCATAGCAGCTGGAAGACCCGTTCTTGCGTATGTTATTGAGAACAGTTCTTGCCGGCGCATTTAACGTTAATCTTTGAAGTAATGTTGGACAGCTCACAACTCCTCGAACGAGTTTGACGGTTTGGACATATGGAGAAAATGAATGATTTAAGATGGTTTAGACCTATTGAGAAAATGATTAATGAAAGAATAACTAAGCGAGTGTATAAGTGGTAGGTGAACATGGAAGAGGTAAACCGAAGAAAACGTGGCTGGACTAAATGGACCAGATTTTTATATAAGGAAAAATGAGTAGTATGAATTATAGAAGATTGTGCATGACGAGATATATGAATGTGGAGGAGGCCAGAGTTGTTTATTTGTAAAGGAAAGTTTGGAGATCTGTTCTTTCTATCTACCCCGCAAGGGACACGACGTGATGATATGTGATAGATGGTATGAAAGAAAAAGTAAACGCGATAAAAAGGTGAGTAATGAAAATTTGGAGCAATTTAAAGAATTCTGCTTTTAAGGTAGTATTTGCTCAGATGGTGGAAGAGTTACGATGGATATTGAAAGGCGTGTAGCGATAAGAAACAAAGTCAATTACAAAAAATGACAAAGTACTAAAACATATATATTCTAATCGAACAGCATCAAAATCTGTCGTGGTGATAGTCCACAGCAGTATTTTAGTAACAAATTGGATGTATGGGAGTGAAACGTAGACGTACACGTGAAACAAGACTGAAAATACCCGAATACACACTGTAGAAATATTTGCACTTAGCTTAGAAGAATACACGGGGGGGGGGGGGGGGGGGGGATTAGTGATACGCAATGAAGATATAACGGATGAGTGTGAACTTAAGACGGATGAGTGTGAACTTTAGACAGATGAGTGTGAACTTTAGACGGATGAGTGTGAACTTAAGAAGGATGAGTGTGAACTTAAGACGGATGAGTGTGAACTTACTATGGATGAGTGTGAACTTAAGACGGATGAGTGTGAACTTAAGACGAATAAGTGTGAAATTAAGACGGATGAGTGTGAACTTAGGTGTGTTGAGTAAGATGAAGAAATCGCTCTGAGATAGTTTGGGCTTGCAGAACGAATAAATAAAGATTGACAAAACAAATGTATTGAAGAAATATTAGTAGAAGGCATGGTAGAGGAAGACCAAGGAAAGTATGGTTGGATCGAGTGTATAATATTTTGTAAAAATTAAATGTAAAAAGTCAGAGACATCGTAAAAGGTGTATGGATGTAAAAGAGACGAAAGATACGTGTATCGATAAGAAAGTCTGACGCTCTATACATTCAGCCTACTCCTATAGGGAAACGGCATGATTATATGTATTGGTACGTATTTTATAAGGTGCATTATATTGATTATTAGTAAATAAATAATATACAATTGTAATGAATCGGCGTGATGGTATGTATTAATAAAATATTTAACAGGCCTGTCAAATAGTGAAAACATTATTTTTTAAACTTTATTAGTAAAAAAAAACCATTTCATAAATCATTGAGGTCCCAAATTCAGTTTACTATAAATTTGGTGACATCTTATTTTTAATAGAGCACATAGTTTACTATAAATGATAATATTTTTTTACAAATTTAATTAATCAATAAATAGACATTAAAAAAATCTAAGAATTTAAAACTAAATCGTAAAAGAAATACATTCTATGAAATAACGTACATATTAAATTACACAAATAAGTTTTTACTGTGGTAATTTTATATGTGAAGAATTCTGTAAATGTCATGAAAGTCCGACGCTTCGCGGATTTCAGTTTTAGAAGCTGTGAGGAACCACGGTCGTCGCGGAATATTGTGCACATTCTCGTGCACATTCCAAAAACATATAAATACCTACGTTACTATAAAAAATAAACATGGAGACACTCTCTCTTTCCGCATTGCGATCTAACGTGTTTTATTATTTATCAACAAATCATCATCATCATCTTTTCTCCTTAACGACCGATTCGCTAAGAAGCGCTGTTATAAAGGCAAAATCCTGATAAATAAAATATTATTTCTTAAAATAATTCTGTAACGAGTATATCTCATTACTTTGTATTTTATGTTTAAAACTTAATTCAGTATTTAACAATAACTTTTTAAACAACAATTTAACAACAAGTTTCTACCTCTTATCCCAAGGTTTTTTTCAGGCAGTAGAAACACGTGCTGCGGAGATTAATTTAACTAGTGGAATTACTAAATAATTTATTTTTAAATATTCCAATATAAAGTTTCAAAAAGCTAAAACTTTGATAAATTAATTGATCATAATTTTTTTCTGATATCAAAACTTTTTTATTCTATTGTAGTTTTCTCTAATAAACGATATTATTTTTTTGTCAGGGCTAGACAAAGATAGCTGTTTTTTTTAAAGTCAATTAATTTATAAACGATATAATTAAAATAAACTTAACGACTTTTAATTAAAAAAAAAGACCGTATTTTCTTTCCGACCCCACATCCAAAATATAATGCTGTCCTATTTTTCGTACTTCTTCTTTAGTCGATACCCAATTCAATTCTTAATATTTAATATTTTCGATAAAAAACAGTAAATTTTTAGAATTAAATAATTTATAAAAAAAATTGTTATCATTATCGTCGTTACTGGACCTCATAGTCAAACATCCCCTCGCCATTCCAAAATCAATTCAATGAATGAGCCGTTGCACGCCAGCGAACTCACCGACCACACCGCTGTACTGGATGGCACTCCAATGGCACACGGAAATGAGACGATCGAAACACATTTGCACGTTTTTTTCGAAATAATATATATGACCGAAGTCATAGTTATCCTTATACCCCCGAATACTAGACGCACAAAATGTCTGTGTCAGTTGTTAACCGCATATTTTCTTATATTTTGGAATCAAACTGGACTCAGCCAGCCTCGTTTCCTGTTCGACATTGATTTTTGCACGATACTTGCATTTCTTTACAACGACCGCTGAAACCTCTCATTTCAATAAAAACTTTGGTATATTCCGCGACGTCCTGAGACGCTGCGGCGCACACTTTAAACACCACTGTTCTACAAGTGTTTTTCTTTAGCTATGCTTTTTATTACGTGTATTAAAAATACTTCACTACCTAACTTTTAAAATTCTCAACAAATTGTTGAGTTATAAATAGTGTTTAATATCATATGATTCTTTTCAACTATATTTAATATAGACTTATCTACGAGTACTTGAACTATTGAAAAATCGTTGTTTTATTTTGTTAATCTGAGGAAATTCCAATAACTTTACACGCACGATAATGCTTAAATATCATATCACGAGTCTGATCAATTGCATCATGTGTTTATTTAGCGAATCGAATTCATTTTCTCTATTATTTTTGGCTTGATCGAATTGTGGTCGTTAATTATCCCTAGTTAACAAGGTTTTTGTAACAATAGTGAAAATTGACATTTTAGGTCCATTTTTGTGGGCTGATAACGAATATGAACTTGTAAATGTTCCATGACGTACCTTTTAAGAGAAAACCCTGAAATTAGTTTTTGACTGAAACTGAATCATTTGAAAGATGAAAGTTCGAACAAGGGTGAAAAGGGATCGTAACAAGAGTGAAAATGACCATTTTAGGTCAATTTTTGTGTGCTGATAACGAATATGAACTTGTAAATGTTCCATGACGTACATTTTAAGAGAAAACCCTGAAATTAGTTTTTGACTGAAACTGAAACATTTGAAAGATGAAAAGTTCGAACAAGGGTGAAAACGGATTGCAACAAGGGTAAACACAGCCATTTTAGGTAAATTTTTGTGTGATGATAACAAATATGAACTTGAAAATGTTCCATCACGTACCTTTTAAGAGAAAAACCTGAAATTAATTTTTGACTGAAACTGAAACATTTGAAAGATGAAAAGTTCGAACAAGGGTGAAAACGGATTGCAACAAGGGTAAACACAGCCATTTTAGGTAAATTTTTGTGTGATGATAACAAATATGAACTTGAAAATGTTCCATCACGTACCTTTTAAGAGAAAAACCTGAAATTAATTTTTGACTGAAACTGAAACTTTTTAAAAATGAATAGTTTGAAAAAAAATTAAGTGTTGAAGAACTAGAAACTTGGAAAGCCTTTGAGAGACTTGTTAGTGGCTTCCTAAGTAATAACAAAGCTGACAATTACGAACAGCTTGTACAAGAACTCTTGCAGTTACCAGAATCTAGAATGTCGAATGTCACTGAAAATACAATTCCTGCATTTCCATCTACACTTTTGCTCAGAGAACTTAGGAGCTCTAAGTGATAAACAAGGGGAAATATTCCATCAGGATATTCACAGAATGGAACAATGATATCAAGGAAGGTGGGGTTCTAATATGATAGGGGAATACTGTTGGGTTTTTTTTATAGAGAAGGTGACACGTATTTCAATATTTTAACAAAAAAATGTATTTCATATTTTAACAAAAAAATGTTGCTCGTAATCTGTTTATGACTGTTCACTGTAATGTAGGGGCTTCTAAGTGATCTAATTCGAGTTTTCATTCATTTTAATATACAATCTCTAAAAAAAAGTTGATTCGACCAACTTTATAAAAAGGGCTATTTTTTAACAAAAAATTATTTTCCTATTCTTTATTCTGCTTTTTTTATTTTCCTATGTAACAACATTGTATTATGTGTCTAAATTTAGTATTTCAAGCATTTATTTATATTCATTGTTATAATTACGACTTTTGAAATGCGTCAAAAACGTACTTATTTTATTAAAAAACTCCCCCTTCTGTTACACAAAAATGTTACGTGTTACAAAATTTTCACTGTGATTTCCGTAATCAGCAGGGTCGATTTAGTAAGAATCAGCTAATTAAATCTATGTTACAGACAAAAAGTTAAAATTTGTGTTACTTTTTAATATTATTTTCACACTAAACGTTTCCTCGAGAATACGGTGATGCCATAAAGCTCCTTTATTTAGGTCAGTCTAAAGCCGATACCAGTAGTATCTTGAAACCAAAGCAAAACTAGCTCCTAAGCGACCTATTGATATTGCAATAGTTTATTTTAAGGGCGTTTGTGAATTAAATCAAGTACGAAGCCTGGAATTAACCTAAACAACGACTAATCCTCGAGTCTTAAGTGCAAATACTCGTATATCACTTAAATCTACCTGAAAACATAACCTGAAAAAATATAACGTTCGTATTCTGCTTTCCCCACGATCCATCGGGAAAGATTTGAATATATAAATTTAATAACTCTCATTTAATATTTAAATACATATACACAATTTGTAGGCAGAGAAGACAGAGCGCCAAACTTTAATATCTCGACACACATCTTCCTTTTCCACGTTATTACGATTTCTTAGACTTTCTACACGCCTTTCTTTCGAAATATTCACTTGATTCAACCTTTCTTTCTTTAATATTCCTTTACTACAATTTACGCTGATATTTACACTTTATATTTATTATTTTCTTCAATCATTCATTTTACACGTCCTAACCATTTCGTAGCGATCTTCTTAATCTTACTCAACACATCAGCCTTAAATTCACATTCATCTCTTATTACTTCATGTCGTATTCTATCATAAATTCACATTCATCTCTTATTACTTCATGTCGTATTCTATCATAAATTCACATTCATCTCTTATTACTTCATGTTATATTCTATCATAAATTCGCATTCATCTCTTATTACTTCATGTCGTATTCTATCATAAATTCACATTCATCTCTTATTACTTCATGTCGTATTCTATCATAAATTCGCATTCATCTCTTATTACTTCATGTCGTATTCTATCATAAATTCGCATTCATCTCTTATTACTTCATGTCGTATTCTATCATAAATTCACATTCATCTCTTATTACTTCATGTCGTATTCTATCATAAATTCACATTCATCTCTTATTACTTCATGTCGTATTCTATCATAAATTCACATTCATCTCTTATTACTTCATGTCGTATTCTATCATAAATTCACATTCATCTCTTATTACTTCATGTCGTATTCTATCATAAATTCACATTCATCTCTTATTACTTCATGTTATATTCTATCATAAATTCACATTCATCTCTTATTACTTCATGTCGTATTCTATCATAAATTCACATTCATCTCTTATTACATCATGTAGTATTCTTCTCAGTGCGCGCATTTTTACAGCAATTATTCTTCTTTCCTCATTAGAAAGTGATTGCACACATGTTTGTATGTACATTCTACATCCCATTTCGTGACCTGGTTGGTGTAACGGGGGTGGATATTTAAAAAAAACGTGACTTCATCAATATAGCCTTTGGGTTAAGAACCACTGGAATATAAACATAACTCGCAATTCGTCACCATAAGTGATGGCAATACTACCGCACGTGGAGTAGTATTGTTACCAAATGATTTTTCAGACCAGACTAGTCGCATTTAAATATTTTTTTGATGCCATTTAATTGCTGGTGAGAGTGTAGTCTGGATGATTAAACCATAGATTATGTGTTTTTGGTTGCTTTTTACGTGACAAATTTGATTTAATCTTTGCCATGTCCAATGAATATTTTATTTCTTCTTTTTTCGAAGAACTTTTCCACTTATAGATCGATTGTTAAATTTTGGAACTTTAAACATCTGAAACTTTAAATTGTTCAAAATAATCCTACTCTTAGTGTGGGTGGATTATCTATTAAAGCAATTTATCTCCAAATTTCGTTTTCCATCAAGTATGCACTCTATAGGCAGTCAACAAACCGCACTTAACTATTCTGTTTGGGTTTAGCTTGATATGACATGGTGCTACAAATTTTCACGCCCTTGTAATCGTTTGTTCAGTTGAATTGTACTCGTATTAAGCCGCGTTGAGTGCAGCAATTCGGCAGGAATATGCGCATCTCGCCAATAACAGTTAAGGCATGACAACAGCGTTATGTAATGTAGTGTGTCCCAAAAAAATGGATACACACTTTTAAAACGTAGCGTTTACTTGAAATTACAGCAAGTATTTATTTGTCATACCATTTAGGGATGAAGAGGACTTTTATTTCAACCAAAAGCCTCTCCACTACCATCATGATGTGAGGTTGTGAAAAGATCATGATCTTTATGAAAATATATCGAACAGATGAATTAGACGTAGAAATACCATTATCATAACTACGTCGTGCGCTTCCCGTGTCTTACATTAATGCACTTTTTTTAATGAAAACCTATCAACGTTACAGTTTGTGGCACAAAACTGGCAACAGTAAATGCAATGAGAATAGTTATTAAAGGGGAATGCACCCAAATACCAAAACCACACAATTATTCGTGATGTTTGCGATTTCAAGTAATCAGCTGTACACGAACCAAAATGGTCATCAATTTGAGTATTTGCAATAATTGAAAAAAAAATGGTAGTCTTTAATTTTAAGTTTGAATCTTACATATAACTTGAGTTCTGAATTTATTATAGTCATTCAAAATGTGTGTACATTTCTTTCACAATAATGAGCAAAACGACTGACCACTACAAAAACACATCTCAAACTAATGCAACAAGTTGAAACCAGCAAAATTTGCAATCATGCAAGGCGACATGTTAATCTTCTTCTCCCTGGCTCCATCACAACTCACTATCTGCGAAGACTGTTGGGGTCAGCTCTCCTCGTCCTCAGGTTGTATGCTCTTCTGTCCCCAGACTACGTCCCCCAGGCCGTGCCTCTGCATCAGGTTATCTTTTTGCACCACCCATGAATTCTTTGGTCTTCACCTGGTTGTTATTCGAGGAAGATCCATGGAGATTGCCTGGTTCACAATGTTAAGACAAAATTAAATAGTGAATAATAATGTCATATCTTTCTAATCCATGAAAATGCCTACTTCTTGTCTTTACACAATAGTGCCAATTTATTGATAGCATATATGGAGTTTTGATAAAAATACATCTGCGACAAATATCGAGTTTTGATAAAACGTTAATATAAGGCTACTCTTTTAACATTGAATTCATCGAGTTTTTGTAGATTTTTTAACAGAATGGTATATCTAGAGGTGGAGAGAAACTTTGCTTCAAGAAGTCATTTTGCACAAAATGTGCATTCATCGAGTTTTGAAAGAAAAACTCTCTTTTGCGAAAAAAGATTGACAAATTAAACTTTATTGTGTTGCTCGGTTTTTATTTCACTTTAAACCAAAGAAACGATATTTAAAGCTTATTTTTTAATGTTAATTCCTATTAATTATTGTTCTTCTAATTTTTAATGTACACGTTTTTTTTTCACACACGTTAAAAAATTCACAATTAACTCAACACCAAATCGTTTTGTTTTCTACACTACTGTCTTACAACAAGGATTAAAACAAAATTCAAAATAATCCAAAAACATTCTCGGGCATGCGCACAACAACTCGTTTTGGTCTGCATTAAAAAAAAAGGGCATAATATAAGTAAACAAGTAATGATAAGGTTCAATATAGTAGGAAATAAATGAATTATTTAATTAATTACAATTCAAAATAAATTGCCATCGTCCCCTTTTACACCAGTTCAAAAATTGTTAGCTAGGCTATTTAAAATTCGTTCAGTATAGTTTCGATCTGTTCATTTATCACGGACCCACCGAGATTCAAATTTCGAATTACTTTCGGAGAGAATCTAAGTATTCCTCTCTCGCTCTCTCGTATTCAAAATTCAATTCTTTCTTTGACGACAACCGTCGTACGGGGTTTTGCCTATATATATATATATTGATTCTTTCTTTGACGACAACCGTCGTACGGGTTTTTGCCTATTTATATTATGATGATGTATTTCTTGTCATATGTAAAATAAAAGAAAATTAAAATTCATTTCTTATTTGTTAATTCCACCTTGTTTCATACATTGACACTCCACAAAGTTTCCTTTGTCTACGCATCTTCACAGCAGTTATCTTACTTTTATCATTCTTCTGTCAAGTCCAAGTTTTACTAGCAATATTTTTTTAATATAAGTCGTTTGCTTCGATTCCATGACTCCAAATTCGTTCAGTTATGTAATTTTTCAAATGTTATTTTGTCTGTCACGAATGATACAATGAACATTAAATTTCCATGTTAATAACGCTGTGTAAGAAAGGCTCCCTTTTCCTGTAATGTTTCAAAATAATGGCACATAAAGAGGGCTGTCAAATGTTTTTATTATCCTGTATGATGTCTGAACAACTGAAAAATTACAGAAAAAAAACCCTTGTTTCGCAATACAGGGTAAAGTCAAGCCCTGAAAGTACAATGCATTCAATAATTTCAAACATTCTCAATTTCAAGTTAGTAATGTTAGTCAAAGGACAATTTATACAGCGTCGTTTAGAAAGCGAACACTCCTCGAGGGTTCTATAATTCGGGTAATGAACCCATTATTCTTGACTGATTCACAATATTACAAAGTAAATGTATATAAATTGAGAGTAAGGATAGGAAGGTAGTGACTGCGGCATATTGGATTAAGTATTTATTTATTTAACACGTTTATTGCAAATACAATCTGGTGGGTTTATTGCCAGGTGGCAATCTCTTCCGACCAACCACACGAAAGTAAATGAAGCAAGTTACGTGGTCGCATAATCATTCAAATGACTATCCATCCCCACGAAATCCATAAACACATACGTGAACATATACCCACGAACCCCACAAAGACGGGCAATCACCTGAACATTATTTTTCATATAAAGTGAGATATCATCAATCAAAAGGAAAGGAAGGGATGGTGGAGAGGAAAGGAAAAATCGGGAATGAAACACGTTATTTTACTGACTAGAAATAAAGAGTTTTTTTAGTTATCGCTTCTTAAAGCATGCCAAGGACGGAGCGAGTCTTATATTGGTTTGTAACTGATTCCAGAGTCTCACTGCATGGATAGTAAAAGACGACTTAAAGAAAGAGGAGCGGTGAACTGGAAAGGCCAATAGACAATCTCTGCTTGAGCGTAGCGCTAATCCATGATTGGAAAGACGCTGCAAATTTTCGGCGAGATAAGAGGGGGCGGCGGGACAGTATTATACAATAGTGTCTATTGTATAATACTGTCCGGTATAGTATCACATTTTTTGCGGGTACTTTTCGCGACAAGTGATGACGCAATGCGGGTACTTTTAGACTTTTTTGCGCCAAAATTAGACTTTCGTAAAAAAACCATATCTCTCAAACTAATTAGTATTTTTTCGAAAAACTTTTTGTATCTTACTAAGAATAGAACTATCTATATCTTTATTATGCAAAATATGGGTTGCTCTATTTTTTACTCACACAAAATTACTACATTCTAGGTAAACATAGAAAAAAATACTATACTCTTTCACCATCAAAATTATTTTATTCACATAAAATTACAATATAATTACGAAATTTTCAATAGATCTTATAAGAATCTTATAAGATCTTATAAGAATCTTATAATAGATAACGCGCAGTTCACCCCATTTGGCGACCGTGTTTAAAAGTTTCCCGCATACCACCGCTTGGCAAACCAAAACGAGTAAACTCGTCTCCCGCTTTCTACCATAAGACGGGATAGAACGAGTTTTATCGTTTCCCGCAAACAATGTGGTATTATACAATAGATTCAGTGTGTGAATTTGGCGTCTATTTCGTACAATCAACCAGTTCAATGCCTTAATCGTTTTTGTGTATATGTTTACAAAAAGTACTTTATCGTTTCTGTATATGTTTATAAAAATAACATTGTAAAAAAAACGAGCTAAGGAAAATTAATAACATAGAGCAATTGAAAGTAGGGAAATGCATTACGATAAGACTTTGAAAAGGGTGTACAAAGAATTTACAATATATTGTGGGTAAAAGCCTTATCATGCATGCACGTTCAATTCCGATCTTATAATAATAACAATAATTTCGTTTATTGGTATCAAAAACCAAGTATCAGGAGGAAAAATACAATAATATATGTTTTATATGATTCACAAGAAACAATTTACAAGTAAGTGCGATGCTTTTAAAATTCTTGGGTTCGTATTGTGAAATCCCTTTGATCAGGGATTACCCCAGTGTAAAGTGAAGAAACAAGACCAGGTCAATATTACACATGGTTACAAAAAACACTTAAGCCTCGGCCCCACAGGTAGGAGCTTCGCTTGGTGCTTAGAGCTACGCTACGTGCTAGGTGGCATATCTTAGCGAACCACAGCACCGCATACTATTGCAATGACCACACTGCCCGCTTCGCGCCACGCTATATGAATAATAGTCACCGAGTGAGTCTCCTAGCGAACAGACGTGTTGGTTAATTTTATTGTCTCACCAAGTGATTTTACAAGATGGCGGAAGTTTTACTAACAGCTGTGTATAAAAGGGAGCCTTTGTAGAACCCATCGAGAAAATGATACAAAAATGTACCTGTAATAAAATCACTTTGGAATAAAGTTGCACAAGAAGTAAATAAAGATAAGGTAATTTGTAATGAAATTGCTAAGTTTTGAGATTGGCATCGTTTGTTGACTCAACCACTCCCAAATGTCTAATGAATTTGAGCGAAGCACTTTGATGTGGCCATGCATGAAATCACTTAGTCTATTAGTCACGTAGCACCTAGCGAAGCACTTTGGTTTGGCTTCAGTCTTAGAAAAACATAACTTTAGATAAGGCATTCAAATAACATCCAAGGCATAAAGACATGCTTCTTAAATATTTTTTACAGACTATCAATGTCCATTTTACCAAAACTCCCATTAAGCGCATCATGCTGTCTGATAAAAAATGTATTTTTAAATCAAACGCAAAGTAGAATCAAATGTTCGAGTATTTCAGTAATCTTTTGTGTCTTAGAACGCTGATTATTCTCTATCAATGACTTGATTTGGTCGTCATCAGAGGTAATCAGCCTTCTGATTTTTTCGTCAATATACTCCACATTTTTTGACGTGGGTGAGCCACGTTAACATGACACTTATTTGATATGTGTAATAAAGGGTGTTGAAAAGAGAGTGAGGAAGGTATTCACATATACATGGAAGTTGACGAGGAAGTATTAAAAAAAAAAGAGAGCGAGCGTAGTTAATGACTACAAAAAATCTCAATCAACAAATTAGGTCAATTATTTTTTCTTTCAAAGTCACCCATGGGCAACTGCAAATGAGAATGTTCTCACATGAGCAATGCGGCCCATCAGGACCCCAATAGCCCTCAACCCAGGGAGCGTACAAGCACCCTGTCACCTCGCTCCGCTCATCCATCATCGCGAGCGGTCCGCGTAATTTGACTGTATTTTCCCTTTTCGCAAATCATTAATCAAACTTAACAAAAGCGTATTTTCAAAGTTTAGTTGCCGCCATGTAAAGGGTTAATAAATGGAGAAATCTCTTCATTACGCGGATATACTTTCAGTCCTATGGGATGGCACGCAGGAGAATTGGCGCCTTCAAATCAATTATCTCTTCATGTATTGTAGTTTTTATTCATTCATATGGAATAAACTTTTCCGTGCTTAACAATCCCAATTCTTCTTCATTTTACGTGCTGAACAATCCCAATTCTTCTTTATACGAGTATCTTCTCGAAACAATCCCATTTTTTTAAAACACGAAAGTTATCTTCGATCGGATTATGAGAAACTTCTTTGCATACTGATACACTACACCATATTTTACACATCATCCTGGGATAATGACGTCCAGCTGTCCTTCCACCTTTTAGGCAGCCTTCCTGGTAATCTCCTGCTGTTAGGGTTTTCAGTCATAGCGATTTTTGCCAGTCTTATATCCTCCATGCGGTTCACATGATCCCTCCAGAAGCACCTTCTGCTTCTTCCTCACCTCACTATGTCTTCAACACTACATACAGACCGTATCGTCTCATTTCTGATCCGATCTCTAAGAGTTCTGCTTGCGATAGGGTTCTCATTTCGGCCACTCTGAGAAGGTTTTTTGTCCTGTTGGTATCGGCTCTCACAATTAATCTTATTTATATATTATAATTTATGAACTTACTTAATCTTATTTTAATCTTATATGATTTCTTAAAAATAATTAACACCTATATACTACTTATAACTAGATTACAATTCTTACAACTAATTATTTAGCAAAAACAAGTCCACTCATTCAGGCTACTTGTATTCCATCACATTCACTCAGACCTTGGTTGTCCCAGCTAATACTGTAGGTGGACTAGTCAGGCAACAGATAATGCTTCGGGAGCCTGTGCTTATAAAATCCGAATCCTTATTATGTGAATATTGCTTCACGCAAAATATCCTTTTATCATCATTTTTCTTTGATTCCCTTCCATTTCCTTGAATAATTCCTAATAGATATTGCCATTTTTCCGTGACAGCCGTTATACGAGTATGTCATTGATTGGCGCGTCAGTAGGTTTCCGTGACAGCCGTTATACGAGTATGTCATTGATTGGCGCGTCAGTAGGTTTCCGTGACAGCCGTTTGACAGCCGTTATACGAGTATGTCATTGATTGGCGCGTCAGTAGGTTTCCGTGACAGCCGTTTGACAGCCGTTATACGAGTATCTCATTGGTTGGCGCGTCAGTAGGTTTCCGTGACAGCCGTTTGACAGCCGTTATATGAGTATATCTCTGGTTGGCACGTTAGTACTTTTCCGTGATAGCCGCCGTTATACGAGTATGTCTTTGGCTGTCGTGTCAGTAAGTTTTTTAAGTGGATTCCTTTAATTTGTTAGTTATTGGAGTTTCAATAACTTTGGCATGATTTATCTCATGCGTCTCAAAGTTTATTTAAAATTGTGAAATTTAATTTATTTTTGCTTTTCGTGTCTAAAATCTTGTTAAAACAGCACAAACACGCATTCTTTTTACGTTACTGATAATCTTTCGGTTAAATATGAATAAGTATATTTTTTTATTGTATAATATATAAAGAAATTAAATTAAATTTGTGCATTTCGTTATATAGTTTACATTTATCATTGTGGTGATAGCCATAATAGAATTTCTAAATAATAAAAATAGAGAATTTAGTCAAAAAGAGGCAAACTATGAATAATTAACTTTTTACTTTTTATAACGCTTGAAATATTTTTTAAAACAATAAAAATGTTAAACAAGTCTGGCTTACAGGTATACACCACGTATCCATGCCTGGCTGGAAAAAGGTTTATTCAGGATTTCGGTTTTTCCCCTAAATTCTACCCTCCAAGTGCAAGACCCACTAACAAACATTTAGGACCATCCCTGTCCTCATCAACCCCTCCGCCGCGGTATCTGCCCTCACCCTAACAAGCTGGATGTTAATGGGATATTTTTACACCGTTTTGTTTTTGTTTTAATGCCAAAATGATAACCAAGTTTTCGCTAATGATGCTGCGAGGTAATTTTTAATTAATTTCTAATTTAATTATAATCTGATCTGTATGTTGAATATTTTGCGATTAATTTGAAAGATTTTTCAAGCTTATTATATTTCGGTGATGGTTTAAGCACGAATGCTGAAAGATTAATTAAAAAAATTACCTTTCGGAGATGCTTTAAGCACGAATGCTGAAAGATTAGTTAAAAAAAATATATTTCGGATATGGTTTAAGTACGAATGCTAAAAGATTATTTTAAAACAATATATTTTGGAGATGGTTTAAGCACAATTGCTGAAAGATTAATTAAAAAAATTATATTTCGGAGATGGTTTAAGCACAAATGCTGAAAGATTAATTAAAAAATATATATTTCGGAGATGGTTAAGCACGAATGCTGAAAGATTAATTAAAAAATATATATTTCGGAGATGGTTTAAGCACGAATGCTGAAAGATTAATTAAAAAATATATATTTCGGAGATGGTTTAAGCACGAATGCTGAAAGATTATTTAAAAAAATTATATTTCGGAGATGGTTTAAGCACGAATGCTGAAAGATTAATTAAAAAATGTATATTTCGGAGATGGTTTAAGCACGAATGCTGGAAGATTAATTAAGAAATGTATATTTTGGAGATAGTTTAAGCACAAATGCTGAAATATTAATTAAAAAAATTATATTTCGGAGATGGTTTAAGCACAAATGCTGAAAGATTAATTAAAAAATATATATTTCGGAGATGGTTAAGCACGAATGCTGAAAGATTAATTAAAAAATATATATTTCGGAGATGGTTTATGCACGAATGCTGAAAGATTAATTAAAAAAATATATTTCGGAGATGGTCAGAATCTGTAGAGCAGAAACAGATCTTGTAGAGCAGAAAATTTTCTTTCGAATGACGTATAACCTTTACCATTTTGTTTTACTTTTGGTGCTCATTTTTAAATTTGAAAAAAAAAACGGACATAACTTACGTTAACACCTGATAATTTGTTTCGTAAAAAATAATTAACAAGTGATAACTTGCCCACTTGTTTTACTTTGATAACGTATGTTTCAATATTGGAATACTTATATCATACGATAAATTCTGCAAATATTCAAACATACCAACACGTCGTTTCCTTATCGGGGAACGCAGAAAGGAGTGAACGCCAGACTTTCATATCGCGACACATATATTTCGCTTCTTATACATCCATACAGTTTCTACGATTCCTCTGACTTTTTTCCAATACTACAACTACTTTCAAAATATCATATATTTCATCCTTACTTTCCTTAGACTTCCTCTTCTACGTATTTCACTTCCGTTTGCACTATGTATTAGTTTTGTTAATATTTCTTATTTCATTCGTTCCACGTGCCCAAACCATCTCAAAGTCCTTTTCTTTATTTATTCAACACAACAGCCTTAAGTTTACATTCACCACAAATCACTTTATTCTTATTTCTTTCAAAGTTTTTCTAAGTGCGCGCATTTCAACAGGGTCGTTTCTGCCTTGTTCCATGTCCGCGTTTCACTTCCATGCATCTAAGCTGATGCTAAACTCAATCGTGAACTATCACATTGACAGATTTGGATAAGTTTTGAGTATATATGTTTATGTGCCCCATTGACTATATTTCCTATCGCTGCACCCCTTTCAATATTCCTCGTAACTCTTTCATCATCTGAAAAAAATACTACCTAAATAGTAGAATTCTTCAACTTGTTCTAATCTCTCGTTACTCACCCGTATATCGCATATATTTTTCTTACAAACTTTTCTATCACCATGACTTTGGATCTGCAAATATGTTTTGTTTCATTTCACTTCACGGTCACAGTATACGATGTTTCATTTTCGGCATCACGGCATTTGGCAAATTAAATATTAGATCATACGAGTAAGTAGAAAAAATTGAAGATTATTTCTTCAATATTAAACTGATAAATTTTCAATATTCTACTTACAAAAAGAACGAGAATTTTTTTTGAAGTACTTGAATGTTTTTAGACATGATTTTCAATGATTAATTTATTCAGGAAAAACCATTTACGCTGCAGCCATTTAAAATTGCGACCCTTGCCAAATTGTTGAGGAATATTTGCCGACTCAGGAAAGTCTGATTAGCGCAAAGATTTGGCAAACCGTGAAATTCCCCGACAAGAAAAATGAAGTAAATACCTGTTGAATTAACCCACCCACGAAGTTCACTTAGAAAAAGGTATAAGGAAAAAGAAGTATTGTCATTTGAATGAAAAAACACAACTTTTGATAATTCGATCTGTCGATAGTTTTGCGTGTGTTGTCCAAAAAACAATGAAACGAGTAATGCTCGGAATAAACTCAATTTGCTCGGAATTGACTTAAAAAACAATGAAACGAGTTATGCTCGGAATATACTCAATTTGCTCGGAATTCACGCAAAAAACAAAGGAACGAGTTCTGCTTGGAAAATACTCAATTTGTTCGGAATTAAATATAAAAAAAACATTGTAACGAGTTCTGCTTAGCATAGACTTAATTTGCTCGGAATTGACTCAAAAAACAATGAAATGAGTTACGCTCGGAATATACCCAATTTGCTCGGAATTTACGCAAAAAACAATGGAACGAGTTCTGCTTGAAAAAGACTCGATTTTCTCTGAATTGACAAAAAAATAGTAAAATGAGTTTTGCTCGAAATATACTCAATTTGCTCGGATTTGACTCAAAAAACAATGGAACGAGTTCTGCTTGAAAAAGACTCAATTTTCTCTGAATTGACTCAAAAAAATAGTAAAAGGAGTTATGCTCGAAATATACTCAATTTGCTCGGATTTGACTAAAAAAACAATGGAACGAGTTCTGCTTGAAAAAGGCTAAATTTTCTCTGAATTGACTCAAAAACTAATAAAACGAGTTATGCTAACAATTCATTCGCATAATTCGTGCACTCAATATGTGTGAATAGTGTGCAACTGGAGAACGTACCTAACTTTACATATCTGAGTAGCATCCTGGCTTCGAACTCTTCTCTTGATGATGAACTGAGGAGTCGCATCAGGAGTGCATCAGCGGCTGTTGCTAGTTTGAAAGACAGAGTGTTCTACAGCAGAGACATCTCCCAGTCCACAAAGATATCAGTCTACAAGGCTGTTGTCCTCCCCACGCTTCTCTATGGGTCTGAGACTTGGGTTCCTTATAGAACGCACACTCAAAGCCTTGAAATGTTCCACCAGCGTTTCCTTCGCCAAATTCTTTGGATCCACTGGAGTGATCGTGTCACAAATGTTTCGGTCCTGCAACGCTCCAACTGTAAACCTATAGAGGATATGGTTGTAAAAGCAGAATTGCGGTGAACCGGGTATGTGATACGCATGGGCGATCACAGACTCCCCAAATGCGTCTTGTACAGGGAAGTGGTGAGCAAGCGAAGAGTTGGTGGGCAGAGGAAGCGCTATAAGGACAGTCTGCGAGAGTCACTTACTTTGTGCGGGGCGCCTGAGGACTGGGAGCAGGTGGCTCGGTACCGTGAGGGGTAGAGAGCCGTATGTTCTCGGGCTGATGGCGTCTCAGCGGCTAGACGTATGATAAACAGTCTGCGCGCTGCGAACATGCGTCAACATGGTCAAGCGGCTCAGAAGGGTCCATATGTCTGTGGCATTTGCGGGAAGGGGTGCGCGGCCAGGATCGGGCTGTTCTCTCACAGAAGATCACACGATCGACGTGGGAGAACAGTTCAGGACTGACGTTGGAATGGCGAGGGGATCCTCGACTGCGAGGCCCGGCAATGATGATGGTGATGCACTCAATATATGTATAGAAAAACAAAAAAAATCTCACAAATACATGAATCGAAAGCCTTATAAAGAATTATTTATTAATAAACAATTTAAATAAAATGAAAAGACAAAATCCTACATCAACAAAAGAAACTGTTATATTATATATTGGGTGTTAACATAAGTTATGTCCGTTTTTTTTTTTCAATTTAAAATGAGCACCAAAATTAAAACAAAAAATGGTGATGAAAAATGTTTGAAGGGGATCTTCATGAATAATATGGTTTAAGCGGTCCTCATCGAAGTCCACTGGTCGTCCGGAACCCTCTATATCTTTCTTGTCGAAATTATCGTCTTTCAAACGCAAAAACCATCGACGAGCTGTCCTTTCATTCATAGCATCTTCACCGTACACTTCGCAAATATCGCGAGCAGCTTTGGCAGATTTATTCCCTCGATTGAACGCGAACAAAAGGAGGTATCGAAAATGCTAACTTTCGTCTACTTGAAATTCCATTTTGAAGGCTTGTAATCAAATAAAATAATATCTGTAACGTAAAAGCAAACACAATATCTTGTAGAGCAGAAAATTTTCTTTCGAATGACGTATAACCTTTATCATTTTGTTTTAATTTTAATGCTCATTTTTAAATTGAAAAAAAAAACGGACACAACTTATGTTAACACCCAATACATTAACATTTTAAACTCCCGAAATAAAGAAATCAAAACAAACAAAAAGCAATTAAAATCAAATCCACGCATCAATCTTCGATCATGTTCAAGGCATAATATAAATAACAGAAACAATTAACTACCGCTAATATAAATACACAATAATGAAACATCCAATGAAACATCCATGATACACAAAAATATTCCTCAAACAAGATACAATACACAACGAACTTTTGTGACTTATTCAATTGTCGGTTCCGGCGGGAAAAGGTCTTCAGTACCGATATCCGAGACATTTTATTGAGCTTGAATCTCATTTTGAAAAGATCATAAAAAGTAACAAAAAAGTTCCTAACAATGGTAAAACCTTAGGTTTAAATGAGTGAATTATTTGCCAAAACCTCATCAACAAAGAAATATTCCCAATCAATAATATGCCATATTCTCCTAGTTGGTGCAAGAGATACGAGTATATGCAAAAAAAATTAAATACCCAACCTTTTCATATTGATGTTTCTTTATTTATTTATTTATTTTATTTTACATTTAATTATATATTATACATGAAATTACATTTAATGGTAAACATTTAATTATATTTTACATTTAATTATATACATCTTTACTTATTTTATTTTATTTTACATTTAATTATATATTATACATGACATTACATTTAATGGTATACATTTAATTATATTTTACATTTAATTATATACATCTTTATTTATTTATTTTATTTTACATTTAATTATACGAGTATATTATACATGACATTACAATTTAATGGTATACATTTAATTATATTTTACATTTAATTAAATACATCTTTATTTATTTATTTATTTTATTTTACATTTAATTATATACAATTTGCGGAAAAACAACAGGTTATTTAATTTGGACACACAATTTTAATGTATCTGGGTTTGTTGCATTTCTTTTGTCGTGTCCACAGTAAACTAGGTTTTTGCCTGTATCTCACTGAATATATTTAGCATGAAAAAAATAAATCGATACTTCTTTTTGATTTTTGATTTTATAAAACCCCGTTGCTCATTCTCATCAACCTGATAAACAGTGACACTCAATTACAACTGGAAACATCATGCTAAATCAAACTCCTCACACATCATCACTCCAGAAAGACCATAAATGTTTATCCCACAATATACCGCACACAATCATAAAAACAAAAATATAAAACAACAAAAAAAAAAACCATGTTGAAACTTGAGATTATACTCGCAAAACTCACCGTTATTAACCATTCCTTCCCTGTGATGTGTACTAGTACACATTGCTTTTAAACACTTTAATATCTCTATAAATATAATAAATACTGGGTTCAGATTTTAGGTATTCCTCCGTAATACATTTACGCATTGAATGAAAAAATAATATTAATAATAATTAGCACTTATCGGCCACATCAGAGATATTTTGTGAAAATCGGGAATAAATTCACCAATACAATCAAATGTGTGACATAGATATATTAATTCTAAAAAACCGCTATGGGTGAGGAAGCGACGCAATTTACGTCTCACTCTCACTCTGTTTCGGTATATGGGAACGCAAAAAATATAATCTCAGTTCGGTCGCTTCTCTCGTTTAGTAGCCAGCCGGCTCTCGTTCGAGGTGGTCGCTTCGCCCGTTTTGTAAACGTCATCCGATGTTTTTTTTTCATGTGTTCAGCAATTCTTCCTTCCGTGGTTGCAGTCCTAAGACTGGTTTGCAGCAATTTGAACTCTTCTCCTCCATTCCTCCCTGTCCTGTGCGGCTCTCTTTAAGTCTGTATATGTTGAGCAGCGCACGTCCACCAACAGGTCCTCCAGGTACTCTCGGCGTGGGCGTCCCCTAGAGTTTGTCCCCTCGGTCATACCCTCCATTATGGCATGCAAGAGGCCCTCTTGTCGTATTATATGACCGATCCATCTTGCACGCCTTTCGGACAGGATCCTGAGCAGGTGCCTTCCTCCTTCGATTCGTTGGAGAACCTCTTCATTTGTGATGCGGTCTCTCCAGGAAATTCCTAATAGTCTTCTATAGGACCACATCTCAAAAGCCTCTAGTCTCCGTCTATCTCTTTCGGATAGGCACCATGTCTCGCAGCCGTACATCAAGATACTCCAAACATAGGTCTTGATGAGGAGTATTGTTCAGCAATTAGATTTCAATTAATATCACTTTTGACTTCATATTTAATTAATTTGAACGATTGGCTATGAATATTCTTATTTTTCCGATTTTAAATCGCTCATTTTTACATATGTATTGATGTGTACTATATTGAATACACATCACCGGAACGGGCGATATTTTTTAGCACAGGAAGGGAAAGTTAAACAATATGTATTATTAAGGTAGATTTTTTTCAGGTTATGAAAAAGTTACGAAATACGAGTTTAATTATATCACTAATCCTGTTGCATGAAGAGGAATGAATGGCGAAGAGACGAAATATATATGTCACGATAGGAAAGTCGGGCACTCTATGGTATCTGCCTATCTTGACTGGGAAACTGCTTGACAATATGTATGTATATAAAACTCACTTTAATTCCTTTATCGAATCTATTTTATATCCTGTTTGTGTAACAAGTAAATAAAAAGGAAGAGTTTTGAGTTGAGTGCGTCCATTATTTTCCACGGGTGCTTCCAAGTCAAGATTCCGAACTTGTATTAAAACAACTCCAAGGTTTTAATGAGAAAATTGTATGAACAGAGCGCAGCTTTTGTTCGAACTCCGGCCTTTGATGGAAAACTTTGATATAGTTTGAACTGCTTACTATACGCGAGGCACGCCACCCCCACCCTGAAAGAACTGAAAGGGTGGAGATTTTACAAAAAAAAATCGCAACGATCGTGAACCTATACAAATAAATACTGTAAGCTCAAAGCTAATTTAATTTACTATCAATCTTTAAAAAGTATGTGATAGCATACAAATTTATTATTAGAGATGAACATTTTGAAAAATAATTACACACATATAGGTGCAATTGAGTGGAATCATGGACCCTCAAAGTTAGTAGTATGACCCGACAGAAAGCATTCGAAATGTGGATGCACCGGAGAATGCTATGGATATCCTGGACGGATATTTTCAGCAACACAAGGGTTCTTCAAAGAGCCAAAGTTGATAGAGAGTTGCTGACTAATATTAAAATCTGAAAGGTGTCATACTTGGGTTATTTACTCAGAGGAGCAAAGTAACTATTACTGCACCTGATCATCCAAGGCAAAATAGAAGGCCGAAGAGGTGTTAGCAGGAGGCAAATCTCCTGGCTCCGCAATATACGTGTTTGGACTGGCATAAAGGGCGTTGGGGATCTTTTTCGGGCTGCCGGGGACAAAGATGTCTACTCTCAGGTGATATTCAACGTTGGATGGACCTAACATGACACTGGCAAGAAAAAGAAGGTATATACCATCACGCCATCTCCCAGTCGGGGTAGGCAGAGGGAGCAAGGTGCCAGACTTTCTATGTATTTTGCCTCTTCCATATTCATAAACGTTCTTATACAATTCCTACGATTTCTTCGATTTTCTACGTTTTTTTATTTCTAAATATGATTTACTGGACCTTATCATATGTTCACTATCTATCACGCCACCCATTAACGATTGCAATAAATATTCGCGGATTCACGGGAAATCGAACTTGAGACATGCGACTTCATCGATAAATAAAAAAGGAACAATTGGTAATGAACAATACACACATTCGTTACTGAACGACTACATCAAAAGTTGAAGGAAGGAACTGCCGTCGTTCTTCATTTTAATTTTCAAGAGAAACAGTGCCTTTATGGCAGCAATATTTGAATGTTTCGTCAGAATATCTCTCAAAAGATGAAAAAATAATATTCAGGCTTCAGAAATATCTTCTGCAATATTAAATCAATTCTTAATACTTGTGCAGGTTGCCACACAAATGTTGTACTTGCGTAAATGCGATATGTCCATGCAGTGAGACTCTGGAATCAGTTACAAACCAATATAAGACTCGCTCCGTCCTTGGCACGCTTGAAAAAGCAACTAAAAAAACTCTTAATTTCTAGTCAGTAAAATAACGTGTTTCATTCTCGATTTTTCTTTACCTTTCCTCTCCACCATCCCTTCCTTTCCTTTTGATTGATGATATCTCACTTTATATGAAAAATAATGTTCGGGTGATTGTCCGTCTTTGTGGGGTTCGTGGGCATGTGCTCACGTATATTTTTATGGACTTCGTGGGGATGGATAATCATTTGAATGATTTATGCGACCACGTAACTTGCTTCATTTACTTTTGTCTGGTTGGTTGGAAGAGATTGCCGCCAGGCAATAATCCCACAAGATTGTATTGCAATAAAAGTGTTATATAAAAAAAACATTAAACTAATAATACGCATCGCAGGATGTTGCATATTTTCAGTACAATCTAGCAGGCTTATTGCCGCCTGGCAATAAGCCTGCTAGATTGTATTTGCAATAAAAATAAATAAATAAATATTTTTATTACACCGAAATATAATTGACTTCGAGTCCTGATGAAGATGGTATTAGGCTTTGAAACTAGTTGATTCTTTATAAAATACATAATAGTGAAATAAAAAGTGTTTTAGCATAAGCCTTATCAGGTAAGGATATACAGTATACTGTTTTACGTCACTTACAGGACACCGAAATGTATTAATCCAGATTTTTCTGGATTATTTAATCCAGGTTTTCCGGAATTACAAAAACTTTCAAACAAAAATTATTTCTTATAACTTTTCAGCATTTGTTTTATTTTTCAGCCTTCAAGCATAGCAAGTAAATTTTTACAACCCCGTGATTTTCTACAAGTTACAGTGTATCTCGATTAAGTGGGTGTCACTTCTCTTAAACGTTTTTATTTTGTTTTCCATTACCTTAAATATATGCATAATTACAGGATATTCATTGGCGAATTTTATAATCTTTAATCCTATTATTTATTCATTTTAATTAATTATGATGTAAACAGGTGTATCCTTTATTTAGAAACGTCCCCGCGTTTTATGCCAAGAACATACATATTCGGCAAAAGTAACTTAGAAAATATGTCAAAGGAAAATGGACTATAAAAAAGTCTTTTAAGATTTTCCATTAGTGTATAGTGTAATCTGACAGGACTTTTTGACGCGATCATCAAATATTTTTTATAACCCTTTTTGGCTGAACGTGCAATGTACATCACTTTATCCCATTTTAGTTTTGCGATCAATTTAGTCAACTTGTAGATCATCCCACATTTTTTTACTATTTCTTATGTTAATAATAAAATAACAATTTATATAGCACATATCATGTAAGAGAGAAAATATGGCTACTCTTACGAGAGGAAACGAGCACACTATTATTTATTTATTTATTTATTTAACACTTTTATTGCAAATACAATCTGGCGACAATCTCTTCCAGCCAACCAGATAAAAGAAAATGAAGCATGTTACGTGATCGCATAAATCATTCAAATCACTATCCATCCCCACGAAATACGAAATCCATAAACATATACTTGAGCATATGCCCACGAACCCCACAAAGATGGACAATCACTCGAATTTTTTTTTTCATATAAAGTGAAATATCATCAATCAAAAGGAAAGGAAGGGATGGTGAAGAGGAAAGGAAAAGAAAAATCAGGAATGAAACACGTTATTTTACTGACTAGAAATTAAGAGTTTTTCGAGTCGCTTCTTAAAGCATGCCAAGGACGGAGTGAGTCTTATATTGGTTTGTAACTGATTCCAGAGTCTCACTGCATGGACAGTAAAAGACGACCTAAAAAAGAGAAGCGGGGAACTGAAAAGGCCAATAGACAATCCCTGTTTGACAGTAACGCTAATCCATGATTGGAAATACGCTGAATTTTTTCGGTGAGATAAGAGGGGGTGGCAGGAAAGTTAAGGATATTATACAATAGAAACAGTATGTGAATTTGACGTATATTTCAATGCCTTCTGGTATGAAGTTATATAATCATACTTTCATAGGTTGAAAATAAATCTTAGACACACATTTAAAAGACGCTGAAATTTATCCAGCTGATTCTCTGTAACATCCAAGTAACAGACGTTCGCATAATCCAGAATCGGAAACAGCAGAGATTGTAAAATTTTGGTTATTTACAGATTAAATTACTATTATTTACAGATTAAAAATTTGTGTAAAGACAGGAAGGTGATGGCTGCAGCCGTTAGATAGTCTTCTCAACATTTGCATATACTCGTATGTAGGAAAACTTGTTCATTCTTTCATGTTCCTTTTTCGCGTGGTGCCCTTCAACATAATATATCTAGTTTAGGGATTCGCACACATTGAAGAGCTCGGTCGGCAAGCAATATTTTCATCGGCCCCAGTAATCGAAACCTCAGGTTAAGAACTACTGGAGTAACATAACACGTGTTGGCAACACTACCACACGTAAACAGGCAAGGACACAAACGTGAAGTGTTACCAGACGAAATCTTTCTTTCAAACAAGGACCTCTTTTATATTTTTTGGCACCATCGAGAATCGAACTCGAAACTCTAGCGTGGAAGTCAAGCATCTTACCAAATTGGATTCGAATGTCGTCATTTGTATGTTATAAGTCTTCTTTAAAACGATGTTTAAGTTTTGAATTTCAATGTAATTACCACCATAAATGAGGAGGAAATGAGAGAAGTAACGAAATGTAATAAATGCCTTCGAGATGTGGTGCTGGAGGCAGATGCAAAGCGCACTAACGTCTATATCATAACTGTAAGGCCGAGGCGACACTAAAATGCTTAGTTAGGTGCTAAGCTATGTTTTACGTGACTCATATACCAGATGACTTCATCCTTGTGCCAAACCAAAGTGCTACGCACAAATTCATTTGACAGTTGGTAGTGGTTGAGTCAACACACGATCCCACTCTCAAAACAAACCAATTTCATTACAACTTACCATCTTTATTTACTTCCTGTGCAACTTCATTCCAAAGTGATTTTATTACAGGTACATTTTTGTATAATTTGCTCGATGGGTTCCACAAAGGCTCCCTTTTATACACAGCTGTTATTAAAACTTCCGCCTTCTTGTAAAATCACGATGAAACAATAAAATTAACCAATACATCTGTTCGCTAGGAGATTCACTCGGTGACTGATCGTCATGCAGCGTGGCGCGAAGCGTGCAGTGTAGCCACTGCGATAGTATGCGGTACGTTGGTTCGCTAGGATATGTCGCCTAACTCGCAACATAGCTCTAAGCATCAAGCGTGGCTCCTACCTGTGTGGCCGAGGCCTTAGGCTTTCGGCAACATACAGAAAAAGAATCATTCCGTACTCTTAGCATTTTATTAGAAAAAATATGAAATCTGGACAAGCTGATGATTGCGGAGACAATTGAGGAAAAACGAGCAAGAGAAAGGTGTCCTTTAAGATCGACGAATCAAGCTAAACAGTACGCATGATCATATTTAAGCTCAGCATTCAACATATTGCAGGACCAGGAGGGATGGAGACAGGTCGTGCACCGAATCCTAGGAATGGCAAAGGATCACGAATCTCAGGATGTATTGTATTGTATTACACTTTCGTTATAAACAGTACAAACTGGGGACTTATTGCCATGTGGCAATCCCTGCCAACCAATCGGAAATGACCTTAAGTGAAAATCAGACTGAATACCTTTTTTTTATCTCGTTTCCAGCGAGAATTGAACCCGCAAAATATCTTACAAACAAGGCCATGTAGGTCATCAAAATTAAGTGCACGATGAAGATGAACAACCTAAAATAAATCTTCTATACCCTTAGGGAAATATATAATATTAGGTCCTTACATATGAAATTGGCGTTTTGTTTGGGAGGAACATAAAGTTGATTTTTTTTTAATATAATATATTTATTTAATCAAAGTATGTACCATTGCTATCTATGCACTTTTGCCATCTCATAGGTAGTTCATCGATCCCTTTACTAAAAAAACCATTCGGACGGGAATCAATAAAATCTTTGAAGTCGGTTTGGACTGCCCCATCGGAGTTGAATTTTTTCCCTTGCAAGAAGTTATCCAAATTTCGAAAAAAATAGTAATCTGTTGGGGCAAGGTCCGGAGAGTACGGTGGATGTCTTAGACATTCCAATTGAAGCTCTTCTAATTTGGTAGCCGTCTGTTGTGCAGTGTGTGGTCTAGCGTTATCATGAAGCAGCAGTGGCCTAGAGCGATTAACCAGCCTCGGTTGTTTAGCAGCTAGCTTTTCCATCATGGTTTGCAGTTGCTGACAATAGACATCTGCCGTAATCGTCTGGCCAGATTTAAGAAAGCTGTAGTGAACGACACCAGCACTAGTCCACCAAACGCTCACAAGTAACTTTTTTGGAGTCAATTTTCGCTTGGGGCATGGTTTGGCTGGTTCGGCAGGGTTCAGCCATTGCGATGAGCACTTCCGATTATCATACAGGATCCATTTTTCATCACAGGTAATGATTCGATTCAAAATCCCTTCATTATTGTGCCGGTTGAGTAATGCAACGCAGCAGTCAACGCGCGTTTGTTGATTTGCTTCACTCAATTCGTGAGGTACCCACCTTTCAAGCTTTTTCACCTTCCCAATTTGCTTCAAGTGGATTAAAACAGTTTTATCACTAACACCGCAGCCTGCATCTAACTCGGACGTGGTTTGCGATGGATCCGCTTCCACAATAGCCTTCAATTCTTCATTATCAACTTTGGTCTCCGGCCGTCCACGGGGCTTCTTCTGCAGGTCGAAATTTCCAGAACGAAAACATTGGAACCAAAAACGCACTGTGTTTTCTTTTGCGGCACCGTCGCCATACACATTATTAATCCTTCGAGCCGTTTCTGCAGCACTGGTGCCACGGTGGAACTCGTACTCGTAAATAACGCGATATTTCAAGTTTTCCATTTTGTAAACTGAGTGACGCAAAGAAAAAAAACAATTGAGGAAAAAACAAATGAATTATAATTTTCGAAACACAAATACTTGAGTAAATAGCTGTATAAATTTTAATTTGGAATTCCTAACCAAAGAGAAGATATTTGAGATCAAAGTTGCCAGTACGGCAAAACGCCAATTTCATATGTAAGGACCTAATATATTTGAAGGTACAATTAGCCCTCTCCTCCTGTAGGGAGGACCCTCAGACCCCCTTAACCTTTATCTTCTACATTCCCCTCCATTATCCTACCCCTCAAAGAGCTCCTCGAGCAGAAGGAAGGGCTGAAGGCACAAAAACATGACAGCTGACGAATTAAGAGCGTTACCGACATTTCTTTTCCCGGAAATGAATAAAAAAGAGATTGATCACTCGTGTGACTGATATTCAACATTTTCTTTTGAACCATTTTGTACTCAAAATGTAGCTTTTGCACATTACAATATATTTTACATTTTTTTTCAAAAGAAATTGTTGTATTTTGTGTGCTAGGGCTTTGAATTACTAAGCCTTTTGTATGCTAGGGCCTTGAATTACTAAACCTTTTATGATATATGCTAGGGCCTTGAATGACTGAGCCTTTTGTATGCAAGGGCCTTAAATGACTAAGACTTTTGTATGCTAGGGCCTTAAATGACTAAGACTTTTGTGTACTAGGGCATTGAATTACTAAGCCTTTTGGTTGCTAGGGCCTTGAATTACTAAGCCTTTTGTATGCCAGGGCCTTGAATTACTATGTCTTTTGTATGCTAGGGCCTTGAATTACTAAACCATTTATGATATATGCTAGGACCTTGAATTACTAAACCATTTATGATATATGCTAGGGCCTTGAATTACTAAGCCTTTTGCCTGTTTCATTTTTGTACAATACAGGGTGTCCCAAAAATGTATATAGGTACACATTGTAAGTTGTTTTATAAAATACTGTTTATTCACCTTTTTGTAACGGCATAGCCCTACCGGTTTAAAGTCTTTAACCTCATCATCAGGGGAGCACAAACATAATAAATAGTGGATGGAATAAATAGTATTTGATAAAACAAATTACAATGTCTTAAAACCTCTACAATGTTAATGCCTTAACTATAAATAAAAAAAATCCCGTCTGGTAGGTATAGCAGTGCCCGAACGAATCATGCATAACACTTTGTGTGTGTACAGTACAACTTAGTGGAATAATTGCCATGTTGTAATATGGTACAACCAATCAGAAAGATGTTTATGATGTCTTAAGTGAAAACCAGACTGAAACCCCTTTTTTTTTAATCTGGGTTCCAGCGAGAATTGACTTGAAACCTCCGGGTCAGAAGACAGACGTCAATATCCTACCTCGATCGTCAATATCCTACCTCATTTTACCTTCTCTCAAAAACTCATTTTACTTTCACTTGATTCAGCCTTGCTTTCTTTAGTGAATCTCTTCCACGTACACCGTACACTTCTGTCTTACTCTTTCTGGGTAAATAAATAATACACGTTCAAATAAAAGTTTTCGTTTGATATATTTGATTAGATTAGTATCAACACGAATTCCGATCATAGTGCGAATAACAATGGAACAATTAACCAATCAGTTTCTGGGCCGCTGCCAAATTTATTCAAAGCGGTCTTTACGAGCTGAATAATTGGATCAGAAACTGAGGTAATTATTTAACAAGGAATAAATATCCTTTGGGTTTAGTTAAATTAAGTAGAAGGGAGGTTTTGATGAGCTTTTCTCACTTGTTGATAGCGAAACGTTTTTATCGTTATTAAAAAAATACTAAAGTGACTATTTCAAACGATTTCCCGATAGAGGTAGGCAGAAATGACAGAGCGCTAGACTTTTTTTCCTTTCTCATCACAAACCATTTACCTATTCTACATCCATACACCTTATCATAGAACTTGAACAATTTATCTGACTTTGTATATTTCCTTCTTTCAAATTATTATTTAGTTGATCCAAAAATAATGTTCTGTTGTCTTATTTTACTTCTCCTTTATTCACATTAGCACTACATATTGGTTTTGTTAGTTTACATGCCCAAATCATATTTGTTAGTTTTACATGCCCAGACCGCATTTGTTAGTTTTACATGTCCAAACCATATTGGTTAGTTTTACGTGCCCAAACCATATTTTTTTAGTTTTACATGCCCAAACCATATTTGTTAGTTTTACATGACCAAACCATATTTGTTAGTTTTACATGACCAAACCATATTTTTTAGTTTTACATGCCCAAACCATATTTGTTAGTTTTACATAACCAAACCATATTTGTTAGTCCTAGACCATATTTGTTAGTTTTACATGCACAAACCATATTTGTTAGTTTTATATGCTCAAACCATATTTGTTAGTTTTACAGTCCTAGACCATATTTGTTAGTTTTACATTCCCAAACCATATTTGTTAGTTTTATATGCTCAAACCATATTTGTTAGTTTTACAGTCCTAGACCATATTTGTTAGTTTTACATGCCCAAACTATATTTGTTAGTTTTACATTCCCAGATCATATTTGTTAGTTTTACATGCCCAAACCATATTTGTTAGTTTTACATTCCCAAACCATATTTATTAGTTTTATATGCCCAAACCATATTTTTTTAGTTTTACATGCCCAAACCATATTTGTTAGTTTTACATGCCCAAACCATAGTTTTTAGTTTTACATGCCCAAACCATAGTTTTTAGTTTAACATGCCCAAACCATATTTGTAAGTTTTACATGCCCAAACCATATTTGTTAGTTTTACATGCCCAAACCATAGTTTTTAGTTTTACATGCCCAAACCATATTTGTAAGTTTTACATGCCCAAACCATATTTTTCATGTCAATCAATTTAATTCCCGTTCATCCCAAATCACCTCATTCCGTATTCTGTCACACACTACATCCCCATACATTTTTCTCAGTGCGCGTATTTCTACAGTATATATCCGGCTTATTCAGTCTTTTTTATACGTGATGGTAGGTAATAGGTTAGTCAAACAGTTTTGAAAGCGACATCTATGGAGCAGTAGATAAACCAAAATTTCTACGCCATTTTAATATTTCATCTTTCATAAGAACGTACTCAAAATTTCATTTCGATCTGTCATTCATTCTTTGTTTACAAGCC
Source organism: Odontocerum albicorne (assembly GCA_949825065.1). Classification (NCBI taxonomy): domain Eukaryota; kingdom Metazoa; phylum Arthropoda; class Insecta; order Trichoptera; family Odontoceridae; genus Odontocerum; species Odontocerum albicorne. The sequence continues at coordinate 53,985,200 of OX463840.1, forward strand.
ATTTGAAGTTGACGTGTCAGTGTATTTTTTAACAATGGAAAAATCCGAATATCGTGCAGTGATTAAATTCTTTGTTTTGGAAGGTTTATCGGCTACTGAGATCCATGCAAAGATGGTGAAAGTATTAAAGAAGTCTTCTCCTTCATTTCCAACCGTTCACCGATGGTTTTAGTATGTATGTAGATCTAATTCAAAATCAAAATTAAAACAAATGCATTGACAGTGGTTTTCAATATTTCCAATATCTCGACAAAGTGTCCTGTTGTAAAACTCTGATTATTTTCAACCAAAGCCTTTTGTCGTTATCATTAGTAATTATACTTCAGAAAATGTAGGATGGGTCCTGCGACGTTTTAAATGTCATATATCAAAGAGAGGGGATAAAATCGTTTTTCTTTTACAAATCGAATAATGGTTTTTCTCTAAACTAACGTTTAAATTCCTAATTTTCATTATACTGACTTTCTAATGTATTGTATGATTTGTATCTATCTTTAAATAGGCCAAGGTCCACTATGAATTAATACTAATTACGAACATTTAATTTTAGGTATAAAAAAATCGAAATACCAATTATCGTATACCCTATCCCTAGCCAATGCAGACTAACGTAGTGACTTTTGACAAACGTCACCAAATATTATTTGGTTTTAACAAACTGCCACATTTTTTCTAATTTATAACAAGATGTATTAATTTGTCATTATTATTAGTTTTATGTAATGTATTTACCTAAATAACTCGCTATTAATTAGAATCGAGGCTTATATTAAAGTTGATAAAATAATTAAAATTACTGAACGTCGTTATAAGGTTGTATTGGGGCAAATTTGTGAGCTGTCAAAGGAACCATGCTTGAATTTCCGAAGGATAGTGTTATATACGAGTATAAAAGTTAAACTTATACGAAACACAATGTTTTTTTTTTATATATTTTTTAAACCAATTACTCAATAATGTGTCAACTTTTTTTCTATATTCCTCTCCACATTGGAGGTTGGCAATCATCATGGCTATGTAAATTTGATCTGCAGCTGATCTGAACAATGTCTCCGTGTTACAGTGGAACCACTCTCTAAGGTTCTTCAGCCAGTTCCTTCTTCTTCTTAAATTTTGTTATCCTTGTATCGATCCCTGCAATATGCCTTGGATGATTTCATGTTGGTTTTCTCTCATGAAATGCTCAAAGTATTCTTGTATTCTCCTATCTATGTAATTGAATATTTCTTTGTTTTTCTTTCATCCATCTGAGGGCCTCATCGCAGCGCACTTTATCTCCCCAGATTTTTGAAACTTTCTCCTGTAGTACCACATTTCAAAAGCTTTTATTAATTTTGTGGTTGTTTGAATGGTAGTCTAAATCTCCACGCCATAAAAAAATACTGAAAATATGTAACATCCTACGGTGCGCATTATTAGTTTAATGTTTTTTTTATTTAACACTTTTATTGCAAATACAATATAGTGGGATTATTGCCTGGCGGCAATCGCTTCCAGCCAACAGACAAAAGTAAATGAAGCAAGTTACGTGGTCGCATAAATCATTCAAATTACTATCCATCCCCACGAAATCCATAAACACCTACGTGAGCATATCCCTACGAACCCCACAAATACCGACAATCACCCGAACAATATTTTTCATTTAAAGTGAGATATCATCAATCAAAACGAAAGGAAGGGATGGTGGAGAGGAAATGAAAAGAAAAATCAGAAATGAAACACGTTATTTTACTGACTAGAAATTAAGATTTTTTTCAGTCGCTTCTTAAAGCATGCCAAGGACGGAGCGAGTCTCATCATATATTGGTTTATAACTGATTCTAGAGTCTCACTGCATGGGCAGTAAAGGACGACGTAAAAAAAGAGGAGCGGTGAACTGGAAAGGCCAATAGGCAATCTCTTTTTGAGCGTCGCGTTAATCCATGATTGGAAAGACGCTGAAAATTTTCGGCGAGATAACAGGGGACAGTTAAGGATTAGGGGACAATTAAGGTTGAAGTCTCTATTACAGAAAATATTTTTCATCTTGAAGAAACAGTTTCAGAATATAAAATGTAGCAATCATTTACTTCTTACGGTCATATAACGAAATTAAAGTCATCGTTTGAATAAGAAAAATCATACTTCAAACAAAAAACAAACTGGAAATAAGAGATAGATTTCACAAAGAGATTAGAAAGAGCTCACCTTGGACTTCTAATCTGGCATTCGTCTTCGGTGATCCCGTCTCTATTTCTTTTGCAATCACCCAATAGATGTGGTGGCAACCCAATACAAAGCTACTTCTTCCCATACTCAGCATTCCTCTCTTAATTCCGATTTCTCTCCTTCGAACCTTTTCTCTGCATTTACCCAGAAGTCAGGGCCGACATAATTCTTTAAAAAATTTTACTAACAAAATAAACGACGTAAAGGTTTTGGCTTCAACTTTGTGAATATCCATGTAAGAATATTAAACAATAGATTATTTTGTTATTCCACTAACTAAATCAATCATGTCTACATGCGTTACTACCTCTTATACCGAAGCTCACTACAGAATTACATACTATCCTATCTCGATATATACCCTCCGCCTCTTTCACGTCCATACACTGTGTATCGGACGTGTGGCGTCACCCTTGTGTGTGCGTATGTGGTATGATGAAATAGACAATGCTGTGTAGATCTGGAGGGAAATTCACCCTAATATTTGTATATGTTCCTGTCATGTAAATCTATGTATGCTATGGAAATATGTATTGTGTTATTCTTTGTTAATGTTAACTTATATTTGTATGTAAATCCGATATATGTTCTTGTAAAATGTATGTTTGTTTGACTCCGATCGCATTCGCGACCGCACTGGAAATAAGTGACTTACGGGGCGGTGCGATCGGAGTAGGTCGGGACCCAGTCGGCGTAAGCAGGGCCCAAACCCCGAAAGTTGTTGTATTTCGCGGGCGATGGGCGCTTGTGACGGCCGACTGACCATTAATATAGAGGGTCCCCTGATTGCGAAATTATAATACTTCTCAGTAACAACCGACTTTACCGCGTTTTACTTGAGACCCGCTACCCTACTTCGACTGCCTGAGAGGAATCTCTTCCTGCTCTTCTTCTTCTTCTTCTACTGGATCTTCGCTACGGAATTCGCGACGTCGATTCTCTGAGCGCTACGCGGCAACCAACGTGCCTATCTACAGTCTTTATACCCTGTCCGGTACACACTGTCTCACTATTTTCTTTTTCGAATCACTAGCTTTTTACATTTCTTTTTTTTTTTTTTCAAAAATATCATGCATTTGATCCAACCATACCTTTTACACTCGCTCCACTCACATTTGCACTGTACCTATGTTTTGTAAAGTTATACATTCTTATAGATATCTACTTCATCTTACTTTACCATCAGTTTTCAGTTTTCATTCATTCATTCATAATCACATTATTACGTTTTCTGCATACATTGTCGCCCCATGCGTTATTCTCAGTGCACTCATTTCTACAGTATTTATTCGACTCTTTCAGTGTTATTCCACGTCCACGTTTTACTCCCATACATCAAAGTTAGCACTAAAATACTGTTTTGAATCATCACTCTAGCATATGTTTATATTTATTAATAAAATAAACGACCCTTAAGTGTTATTTACCCATCACAGTAACAATTAGAAAAGGAAAGAAAACGTATTCAAAAAATACATATAAACGTATAAAGGTCCAAAAGTGTTCAGCCCAAGGATATATGAAAGGTTATAGAATGAAACGAAATATTTGTTTATCAACATAGTCACCCTTTTGTTAAATACAACTTTTTAACCCTTCCTTCCATGTGATGTGTAATAGTACACATTGCTTCTAAAAACTTTAATATCTCTATGAATATAATAAATACTGGGTTCATATTTAAGGTATTCCTCCGTAATACATTTACGCATTGAATGAAAAAATAATATTAATAATAATTATAATTAGCACTTATCGGCCACATCAGAGATATTTTTTTGAAAATCGGGAATAAATTAACCAATACAATCAAACGTGTGCCAGTATGGGACGTAGGTATATTCATTCTAAAAAACCGCTATGAGAATAAATTAATTGTTCTGAATCGATTCAATAGGGTCGACTATGACAGGACTTTTGTCGTTGCTGGTCCTGTGGCGTGAAATGGTCTGCCTCAAATTATATACGAGTATATGGGTGGGGTATGCAGCTTAACCCTTGCTTCCCTGTGATGTGTTACTAGTACACATTGCTTCTAAAAACTTTTATATCTCTATAAATATAATAAATGCTGGGTTCAGATTTAGGTATTCTTCCGTAATACATTTACGCATTGAATGAAATAATAATATTAATAATAATTATAATTAGCACTTATCGACCACATCAGAGATATTTTTTTGAAAATTGGAATTAATTCACCAATACAATCAAACGTGTACCAGTGTGTGACTTAGGTATATTCATTCTAAAAAACCGCTATGGGTGAGGAAGCGACGCTATTCACGTCTCACTCTCACTCTACTTCGGTATATGGGAACGCAAGAAATAGAATCTCAGCTCGCTCGCTTCTCTCGCTTAGTAGCCAGTGAGCTTTCGTTCGAGGTGATCGCTTCGCCCATTTTGTGAACGTCGTCCTATTTTTTTTTTCGTGTTTTCAGCAATTAAATTTCAATTATTATCACTTTCGACTTCAAATTTAATTAATTGTAGCGATTGGCTATGAATATTCTTATTTTTCCGATTTTAAATCGCTCATTTTTACACGTGTATTGATGTGTATTAAATAACCATCACCGGAACGGGCGATTTTTTTTTAGCACATGAAGGTAAAGGTTATGAACGACATATTCATTTTTCAAACCACTGAAAAAATATTCAGCAGTTTCAGGAGCGAGAACTTCTATTGGTCTACCTTGATGAAGATCAACTTAAGTAGATTCCTTATCATAGTTAAATTGTGAAGTCCTATACTTCACTGTATTTCAATATGACGAATAAACTTACCAAGACAAGGCAAACTACAAAGAACATTTTATAGATATCCCAATATGTGATAGTAACATATTGTAATTTTGTAATTTATTTTTATCAAACACTGTTTATTCCACTTTTTTGCGACGGTATAACCCTACCGTTTTCAAGGCTTTCACCTCATCTTCAGGGGAGCGCAAACAAAACTTAATGCAGGTTGAACTAGTACCGATATACACGCTTCAACGGTTGGGGTCTGAGGGATGAGGGAGGCATGGGACAATTTCGGCCAAGAGCGGAGAGATTTTTGGGAAATAACTGTTCAACAGATATTCGGATCGATGTACTGACTTAGAAATTTCTAGGGCTTCTAATCTGTCCTATATAGAAATTATCACAGTCAGCACATAAAAGTTTATAAACACTTTAAACAACATATAGTAGTTTTCATTCACCATCATAAATTTTGATAAGATCTCCCAAAAAAGGTTGTTTTTAAGTGTGCCCTAAAGCTGCGCACGTCACTCATATCTCTAACATTAATATGTAAACCATTCCACGCTACACAATCAACAATAGTAAACGTTTTATTTTATTGCAATACCCCACCCTTTTAGATCAATTTGGAACAATCAATTTATTAAATAAAGGAAAATTCTGATATAAAATTTCATTGTGTCATCATGTGTCATTTGTGATGAAAGGAAGAAAATCCGTTTTAAAATAAATGAGGTTTTTACGTATTTTATTCTACCCTTTAACGGGCCCTTTCTTCTCCCATCAGATCCTGTCGATATCGGAGGAAATCACTCGGGGATTCTGGGAGAGGTATTGGAAAGCCTTGTAAAGGAATCCGCAGGAATTAGAGGAAATGTTTCTGGAACAATTGTTTAAAATGAATACTCCGTGAAAATATTATCCTTTAGGTACATGAGATGTCTGGGGAAATTTAGATTCAATTTATTTTTTTAAATGGAACCAAAAAATAGACGTTTAAAACGATTCCTGAAAATGCTTTTCTGAAAATATTCGAAATTTTCATGAAAATTTCATAATACCTCAAATGCAAAGCTCTAATTTTCTGCTAAATGGCTTATGTATATTAAGAATTGGACTAATTAATTACATTTGAGAGTTAAAAATCTTACGTACGTTCATACCATTACGCCACTACTTTCCTAATGCCATGTTTACACGAGCTTAGTCCTTATCATTAGTACTTATCGTATGTACTAAGCTGCTTAGTGACAAGTGAGAAGAAATCGTTTACACGTTGGTGTTAGGAAGAGGTATTCGTAGCACGACATCCGTCCGGAATGGACAACCGCCGCCGTTTTGAGAAATATGTTCAAATATCATAAAAGGAACGAACACGTGCGCTCACTTGCCGTTTCAATTTGTCACTAAACACTTGCCGCGGCTGTTTAGACGACTCTGCAAGCGACAAGTGCTTAGTTGAATTGTCGTGGGGGTAGCTTCTTGTCGTTTAGTAAATAAATCGGCCTCCTATTCACTTGCACTTGCCAGATTTACTAATGCTTGTTTACACATGGATACAAGTGCGAGTGAGAAGTACTAATGACAAGTACTAAGCTCGTATAAACATGGCATAACTCACATTCTTAGCCACTTTCACCTCCTCTTTTACCTTCACATACATGTTTTTCGATTTCTCTGACTTTCTTCTTTCAGAATGTCATTCACTTGATCCGACCATACTTTTCTTGATGTTCCTCTCACACGTCTTCCAGTCATATTTGCACTTTATATATTGTTTTAGTATTTCTTTACTAATTTGTTATACATACCTAAACCGCATCTTCTAATCAACTAGGCAAAAGTTAATAAACGAAGTAAAACGGCCGTAAAAATTAATAAAATTATGAATTTCGTAGAAATGAGTTAATTTGTAACAACAATAAGAGGGAGATATCAATTGACAGAAGAACGATAGGATGGTGGAGAGAGGAAATACTGATTGACAATGAATCACATAAAACTACTGACTTGAAAATACGAGTAACTAAAACAACTGTGATTGATATCCATAGACGATATATAATTGTTATCCATAGACGATATATAATATAACTGTTATCCATAGACGATATATAATGTTTATTCATAGACGATATATAATTGTTATCTATAGACGATATATAACTGTTATCCATAGACGATATATAATTGTTAATTATAGACGATATACAATTGTTATCCATAGACGATATATAATTGTTAGTTATAGACGATATACAATTGTTATCCATAGACGATATTTAATTGTTATTCATCGACAATATATAATTGTTATCCATATACGATGTATATATTAATGGTTATCTATAGACGACATATATAATAATTGTTATACATAGACGATATATAATTTTTATTCATAGACGATATATAATTGTTATCCATAGACGATGTATATATATTAATTGTTATGAATAGATGATATATAATTGTTATTCATAGACGATATATCATATAATTGTTATCCATAGACGATATATAATTGTTATTCATAGATGATATATAATTGTTATTCATAGATGATATATCATATAATTGTTATCCATAGACGATATATCATATAATTGTTATCCATAGACGATATATTATTGTTATCCATATACTCGTACATCACTCTGGTTTTGTTGGTAAGAAAATTGTCTACCGCCTTGGGGTTTCGGGCTTAATTCCCGATTGTACGAAGAAGAAAAAATGAATAACAATCGGATACTAGTCTAGATTAGAGTTTTGCACGCTGCACAAGTGTTGCGTAGTATTGTAAACGTATACGATAACGAATAGCGAGTTTGCTATCTGCTCTTGAGGATCTAAAAAAATCTGACAACCCGATGAATGGGGCCGAAGACAATAATTTCTCCCGACCACACTCTTCAACATGTGATAATCACAAATGAAAGTATGTTGAGGAACATGAATAAATAGAACTCTCGCTTTGAAATCTATCATTTTTTTTTCTGTTCTCCCATACAATATGTTAGAATTAGGTATAGAGTTTATTTATTAAATACTTTCATTTAAATAGAGCTAAAGCGTTGAAGCAATTTATTTCAATCAGTAAGTTTTTAATCCATGACCGTGTTTTAAATTTAATAAATCAAAATAATATTGAGTAAAAGCATTCAAAACTAAAATAAAATACATACAGTACCCGACGGTAAGTAATACACACCGGGCTTAAGAAAGAGACTGTCGGCCATAATCGGCTAACTTCGGCTTCATAGAGCGTCGTCTCTGTCGTACGATGCTACGAATTAATATTATTTTTTTCATTCATTGCGTAAATGTATTACGAAGGAATACCTAAAATCTGAACCCAGTATTTATTATATTTATGGAGATATTAAAGTTTTTAGAAGCAATGTGTACTAGTTACACATTACAGGGAAGAAGGGTTAAAAAAATAATTTCAGTAAAGTTTTTTTAATCCCATATGTTTATTATATGGCGATAAAAATTATTGATAGCTTCAAAATGAACCATTTTGCAACCGTCTTGTCGTTCAACATCCCCTATTTTCAATTTCGAACCTTAAATTTGAATCTCCTGAAAAATGTGATAAAGCTTCGCGCACACATCAATCAATGAACTCTAATTCTTTTTCATTTACTTTGTGCTATAAGAATCGAAGCACACCCCCTACCGCCACGAAGCGAGCGTGATCAATCAAAAACCTTTGCAGAAGGTACCCGGAGCAGGAGAGAAAAGGAAGCGCGTCAACCCTGTGATGGTCTCATTATGTATGTTACCCTTTGAAAGTAAAAAAAATATTCCTTTCTTGTAAATATTATGGCGTAGATTGATAAATCACTGAAAATTGGGACAGTTTTCATGTAAACCAAATGGGTTATGTGTTCAATATTGTATGAAATATGATTTTTTGATAAGAATACAGTATGTTTTGTTTTTTTTTTTATGAAATTCTCTTCATTGAAACATTCAAACTTTTGTAATTTATTTTATCAAACACTGTTTATTCCACTTTTTTGTAACGGTATAACCCTACCGGTTTCAAGGTTTTCACGTCATCTTCAGGGGAGCACAAACAAGTATTGTTTGTGCTTCCCTGAAGGGTTATACCGTTACAAAAAGTGGTATTTAATACCACTCTCATAAACTTTCACCAACTTAATAAGATGTGAAAAATACATTGATATACTCGCATATGTACCACGTTAGTCGACCCTTGGTGTTTCATTATTTCAGATAAATCGTAAATCCATCTCACAATATCTTGCACACAATCATAAAAAAACATACCACATTTAAGAGTTCACACATTAAAAAAATTACAATCTTGCAAACTCAAGTACTCTAATCCACTGCCTGATTTTTTTGCAGCTTTTTTAATTCGGTATATTATTGTATGTCAATTGTCTTTTAGTTATAAGCACATTTTGTATCTACCGACTATGACGTCATTGTTGGGTTCGAATTGTTTCATTGTTGTATACGCATTAATCTTTTTTCTTTGATTTTAAGATGAAATAACTTTTAACAAACCGATGACGTTTTCGAAAACATTCTTAGAATACATTAAAAGAAATTAAAATAACACCTGAAATTGTATCATTTCGTGAAAGAAATTCAACAAGTGGCAAATGTTTCGCATTATATTTTTTAAAGGGAATTATTATCATTAGAACATAATAATTGAAACAATGTGTTATACGTGAGATGAATAATTATAATAATAAAAATACAATTATATAGCACCGTTTGGTGAGTTTACTCTCCTCAAAGGTATATAAGGAATCAATTTTGAAGTGAAACTTCTATAGGCGCGGTAGAGCAAATTAGACTGAACGTCACGAAAAGTGAAACGCTTCGCCTTCTCCAACTTTAATGGTAATATTTCAAATGATCTTTAATATTTATTTATAAAAATATATATTAATAAATTTAATTAATATTGAATATTAAATATAAATTTATAATTATTAAAAATATAAATAAATAATTTGATAAATGAACGATAAATTAATAAATTTACAAATTAATTTTATCATTGAATATAAAATTAAATATTAAATATTATTTTATAATAATAAATACGTATATTTAATTTAATTTAATCACTTAAATAATATTGAATTAAATAAATGTAATTAAATAAATATTATATAATTAATAAATTATTAATCTATAATGAATATTAATTAATAATAATAATTATAATTATTCATAATTATTATCTTTAATATAATTTTTATTAATAGTATTATCAATACTATAAATAATATTAATATTAATGATATTAATTAATATTCATTATTATTAATAATAATTCATTAATAATTCATTATAATATTAATTTTAATTAATAATATTATAATTATTCATTAATATGAATTACTTATAATTTATTATTAATTAATACAATATTTCATAATAAATAATAATTAAAACAATGTTTCATAATTAATAATAATATTAATTATTATTAATATTAATTCATTAATTAATATTAATAATTAATTATAATATTAATGTTAATTAATAGTATTTTATTAATATTATAATTATTAATGAATATTAACTACTTATAATTTATTATTAATTAATACAATATTTCATAATAAATAATAATTAATACAATATTTCATAATTAATAATAAATTAATACACATATTTTTTTAAATTTAAATATTAAACAATTTATTTATTAAATTTATTCATATTAATTAAATAATATAACCCTTTCCTAATCCAAAAAAAATTAAATCGTTAACAAATGGAAAAAAAGCAATGCTTATAATCAACTTTTCCTAGGAGCTAAGAAGTTTCACTTCTACAGCGCGACAGTCTCACTCATCTGTTTTTTTTTAATGGTATCATCAAATTTTATAATACATCACTTAATAATTAATAACCTTAGTTTTCAGACCTTGTGAACTCGAAACGTGAAAGACTATAAATGCAATATCATTTATTTTTTTAAAAAAGTACACATGTATAAAACTAAAAAAAATAAACGTTCCATTCGTATATTGCAAGTACCTCACGTCCAATTGCCGAATAAATTTGACTTCAATAGCGTGTGTTTCAAAGTGGAAAAACTTACATTAGTTACGCAGTAGTTTCTACATTTATTATATTTTCACTTCACAGTCACAGTATGTTTTGTCTCATTTTTGACTTCACTCACATCTTTAAGCAAATTATATACCATAGTAGAAGATATTTTTGGCACTCGAACATAAGGCTCGCCCAAATTTTCGTGTTGAGTTTTCAATAAAAACTTGGCTTTATAATCGAACCAATACAGTAATATCAATCAAACTATAGATATTTTTTATCTTCTTTAAGTACGAAATGAGAGTATTTCCTTCCCCTCCATCTTCGAATGAGAAGACAGATAATTTATTCTTATTTCCTCTCATGCCTTTTTTGACGAATATATTGACGCAATTTCCGCTCTAAGATAGAATTAAAGGTATCTTAGCCAAGTTCAAATATAAATTAAATTTATCTGGAATAAAATCTACCTTTATTCTACTTTAAGAGGTAAAATAAAAAAATTATGGATTTATTCGTATGATAACCTTCAACATATCAAGAGATGTGACCGCATGATACCCCTCAACATATCAAGAGATGTGACCGCATGATACCCCTCAACATATCAAGAGATGTCACCGCAGGATACCCCTCAACATATCAAGAGATGTGACCGTATGATACCTCTCAGCATAACAAGAGACGTGACCGTATGCCACCGATAGGAACTAAATATCAATGTACTTGTATAGTATGCCACCGAGAGGAACAAAATATCAATGTACTCGTATAGTATGCCACTGAGAGGAACAAAATATCAATGTACTCGTATAGTGTGACCCCAAGAAGAACAAAATATCAATGTACTCGTATAGTGTGCCACCGAAAAGAACAAAATATCAATGTACTCGTATAGTATGACCCCAAGAAGAACAAAATATCAATGTACTCGTATAGTATGTCATCGAGAGGAAGAAAATATAAATGTACTCGTATAGTATGCCACCGAGAGGAACCAAATATTAATGTACACGTATAGTAAGCCACCGAGAGGAACAAAATATCAATGTACTCGTATAGTATGCCACTGAGAGGAACAAAATATCAATGTACTCGTATAGTGTGATCCCAAGAAGAACAAAATATCAATGTACTCGTATAGTATGCCATCGAAAGGAACAAAATATCAATGTACTCGTATAGTATGACCCCAAGAAAAACAAAATATCAATGTACTCGTATAGTATGTCATCGAGAGGAAGAAAATATAAATGTACTCGTATAGTATGCCACCGAGAGGAACCAAATATTAATGTACTCGTATAGTGTGCCACCGAGAGGAAAATAATATCAATGTACTCGTATAGTATGCCACCGAGAGGAACAAAATATCAATGTACTCGTATAGTGTGCCACCGAGAGGAACAAAATATCAATGTACTCGTATAGTATGCCACCGAAAAGAACAAAATATCAATGTACTCGTATAGTATGACCCCAAGAAGAACAAAATATCAATGTACTCATATAGTATGTCATCGAGAGGAAGAAAATATAAATGTACTCGTATAGTATGCCACCGAGAGGAACCAAATATTAATGTACTCGTATAGTATGCCACCGAGAGGAACCAAATATTAATGTACTCGTATAGTGTGCCACCGAGAGGAAAATAATATCAATGTACTCGTATAGTATGCCACCGAGAGGAACAAAATATCAATGTACTCGTATAGTGTGCCACCGAGAGGAACAAAATATCAATGTGCTCGTATAGTATGCCGATATGCAAATATTAATGTACTATACGAGTACATTGATATTTTGTTCCTCTCGGTGGCATACTATACGAGTACATTAATATTTGGTTCTTCTTGGTGGCATACTACACGAGTAGAGTGATATTTTGTTCCTCTCGGTGGCATACTATACGAGTACATTAATATTTGGTTCTTCTCGGTGGCATACTACACGAGTACAGTGATATTTTGTTCCTCTCGGTGTCATACTATACGAGAACATTAATATTTGGTTCTTCTCGGTGGCATACTACACGAGTACAGTGATATTTTGTTCCTCTCGGTGGCATACTATACGAGTACATTGATATTTTCACGCATCATAATTCAAAATATATATTTACCCTAAATTATATTTTTTAAAGCTTTTAATACGTATTTGATTTATTTGTTTATTTATGGACAAAATCTTGAGTGAGTGTGTGATTGCATATGTATTTGCATGATATTTTTTTTTATCGGTGAACCCGTAGATCGCGAATTCAAATCCCGCTAAAACCCAGATTAAAAAAACAAGGATTCTACTCGTAATATGGTTTTCACTTAAAGCCTCATTATTTTTTTTCTAGTTGGGTGGAAGAGATTGCTACATGACACTAAGCGCGCCAGTTTATATTGTATACAGCGATATTATAATGAAATGAAATTATTTTATTAAATGTATTAACTGCTTAATTATTTTGTTTTGTTTTTTTTTTTTAATTTACATGGATAAAGGTCTTGGAAAAATACTTCTTATGTCCTCGTGGTTGGGCTCGCCCTCTTTTTTAGATGTATATATATTGACTAGGTGGATGTTTTTGATAAAAGCCTTTTTAATAGCTTTTCTCTTAAATGAATTTTCTTTTCCATTACCTTAATATGTACAGTATATACAATTTCAGTATACCCGTACATATACATATTTTCATCTATTTATTTAACACTTTTATTGCAAATCCAATCTGGCAGGCTTATTGCCAGGCGGAAATCTTTTCCAACCAACCAGACAAAAGTAAATGAAGCAAATTACGTGGTCGCATAAATCATTCAAATGACTATCCATCCCCACGAAATCCATAAACACATATGTGAGCATATGCCCACGAACCCCACAAAGACGGGCAATCATCCGAACATTATGTTTCATGTAAAGTGAGATATCATCAATCAAAAGGAAAGGAAGGGATGGTGGAGAGGAAAGGAAAAGAAAAATCAGGAATGAAACACGTTATTTTACTGACTAGAAATTAAGAGTTTTTTCAGTCCCTTCTTAAAGCATGCCAAGGACGGAGCGAGTCTTATGTATACTAACATACTATATATGTATACATACAATGATATTAACATGTATTTTTCAATAAACATGTATTTATTTATACATAATTATTAAAAAAATACTTGAATCGTATCAAAACTCAAATGTGTGACTTGTTAATCCAGTTGTTCTGAAAGATCACCTGTTCCAATGACAACATTGACTTAGGTGACAGTTTGTGCCACGCCTTAATCTCGTTCCGTTCAGTCACGTGCTGTTCATCTGAATGTAAACTAACATATTACAAGTAAAAAATGTTTTATTGACATGTCCGTTGGTAGCTGTTGCGACACTGACACGGTAAGATCCAATATGTACAATTAATATACATTAAATAACTATTTAAACACCTCCGTGGCCTAATTGATAAAACGCGTGTCTCATATTGTTCAGGAACCCAGAAATTTTAAAAATTTTCAGTCTGATTCACACTCAAGGTAACTTTAACATATTTTTGGTTAGTTGAAATAGATAACCACGAAATAATATTCCCGCCAGCTATAATCTTATGTCATACATTGTCACCCCATTTATTCTTCTAAGTACATGCATTTCTACATATTTTATTCAGCTCACGTCTACGTCTCACGCCCTTTTATCAAAGTTGATACTAAAATACTATTGTAAACAATCATCTTGACAGATTTTGATACTATTCAGTTCGAGATTAAATGTTTAAGTGCCCCATTGAATTTGTTTTCTATCGCAACACGTCGTTAAATATATCTTTTCCCTGGCTCCATCCCAACTCATTGTCTACGAAGACTGTTGGGGTCAGCTCTCCTCGTCCTCAGGTTGTATGCTCTTCTGTCCCGGACTACGTCCCCCAGGCCATGCCTCTGCATCAGGTTATCTTTTTGCACCACCCATGAATTCTTTGGTCTTCCTCTGGTTGTTATTCGAGGCAGATCCATGGAGATTGCCTGGTTCACAATGTGATCGGGTGCTCTGCGTCCAACGTGCCCATACCATCTCAATCGCCTCTCCTCCATCTTGCTGTTGATGTCTCTAACATCTAGGCTTCTACGAATGCGTGAGCTTTTTATTTTGTCTCTTAGGGACACACCAGCTGACCATCTTAGTATGCGCATTTCAGCAGTTTCTAGTTGCCTGGAGTAAGAGTTATACATTGTCCAGCATTCGGAGCCATAGAGGAGTGCGGGTCTGACAATCGTTTGGTATACTTTTCCTTTTAACTTTACTGGCATTTTCGGATCACATAGAACTTCCGTCATTGATCTAAACGTCTTTAAATATATCTCATAGCTTTTTCCCTAATCTATTGTAAGAAGATATTATCTGAATAGCAGAAATCCTTAACTTGTCACCCGTATATCGCATTTGATTACCCTATCGCACTTTTCTATCACCGTTACTTTGAGTTTCGCACTTAGTTACGTAAATGACTTTTATATTTAGTTTTATAAATGTATTCAATACGTGACAAATTTGAATTAAAATTAATTTGAATTTACTAACACAAATGAAATTAAACCATATGCCTGAATCTACATATTGAAAAATCATTTAACGAATATTTGCATACTTCAAAATAGTTATTAACGCTCAAGTATGGTATAATTACGGTTTTATAATGTCTATCGTGAAATTTCGTTTCATTTTCAAACCTGTTTATTTGAATTAATTTAAGTGTTTCCTTTCAGTAACTTCATAACAAATTTTGAAGAGCTCTATTGAAAAAAAATTTAAGTACTCGTAGTTACATATTTCTCGGTAAAATTTCGTTTGAACAAAATTTTCATTGCTAATTTAATCCTTAACGTGCTGAATTATATTACTTTGAAATATAATAGTTGAAAGTATTTTTTCAGCCATTGTTTACCCAAAAAGACTTGAGAGGAGCTGAAAAACTGCTGTAGAAATGCGTGCATTGAGAAGAATACATTGATGAACAGCGTGTGACAGAATGTAGTGAGAAGGGATGAATAGAAACTTAAGGCTAGTGTTTTAAGGGAGATCAATTCAAAGATCTCAGCGGAAACACATGACACGCATGGCAACTAATCAAATGTTTACCATCACTAGAGTTAAAACATATTTTGCCCAAAGGCAATATGCCTATTTAGCTCCCATGACTTACAATGGGGGGCCGAATTCATTAAAGGCAAAGGGAGGAAAACAATTTAGGCAGTCGATCGGAGTGTAGTTGTTATTGCGACAGGAGTTTGAGTACTTGGGCTTGCAAGAGGAATGACTTGTGGAAAAAGTTTGTGTCAGCTCTTGTGTGTGTGTTTTGTTTTTGTTTTATATTTATATATATTTTTTATATTGTGGAGTGAATGTTTTTGGTCCGTCTGGAGTGATGAAGTGTGAGGAGTTTGATTTCGCGTGATGTATACTATACATATGTCATTGAGTGTCACTGTTTGTCTGGTTGATGAGAATGTGCAACGGGGTTTTATATCATAATACCCTTCCATATTGAGTCCATTCGGAAGAGTCAATTTATTTATTCTAAGTCGAAAACAACCTCAAAGTTCTAACTTTTTCCGAAGCAACACCTCTAAGACAGATTCAAATAAACAATAGGACTGGAATTCAAAACGACAAAACACAACTTAAGTTGACACGTAAGCACTGTTCGTCATCCAACAACAATTAACTTTGTGATTTGTTTTATCAAACATTGTTTATTCCACTTTTTTGTAACGGTATAACCCTAACCGTTTCAAGGCTTTCACCTCATCATCAGGGGAGCCCAAACAAGACTGCATTCTGTTCGAACTGGTAGCGAGATACACACTTCTAACGGTTGGGAATATTCGGGCTGGGGACTGGGGGCTGAGGGAGGCATGGGACGATCTCATAAAAATTTCTAGGGCCTCTAATCTGTCCAATTTATTTCCGTTACTACTGATACGTAAGAATTTGGCATCATCGATAGAAAATGTATGGTTTTCACGGTGACAATAATAAGCCATTTCAGAATAAATTAGAGGATTTGTTAAGGCGGATTTGTGTTCACGAAATCTATTTTCAAAAGATCTTCCTGTCTTTCCTATATATACGAGTAAATTATTACAGTCAGCACATAAAAGTGTATACACGCCACTGTTGCTAAGTATTCCATTTTTGCTTTTCCCGTTAAATAAGAGTTTCCGGAGATTAAAATTAGTGTTAAAAGCTGGCTTTATGTGACTTGTAATATTTTTGGTTATTTCGTATGATATGTTTTTTATAAATAGGACTTTGCTCCATTAATAGGTATGCTTACAGGTCGCGTTAAATATATGATATTTTACAAGTTTCTTTTTTTGTTTTGTTTATTAAAAGTTGTGAAAGTGAAAAAAAGTGAAGTGATGATGAGGTGAAAACCTTGAAACCGGTAGGGTTATACCGTTACAAAAAAGTGGAATAAATAGTGTTTGATAAAACAAATTACAATGTCTTAAAACCTCCACAACATTAATGCCTTAACTATAAACAATATTAAAATTCCTACCGCACGTGAAAAAGTAAACAATTATTTTACCAGATGTCTTTTAACGAGACTAGAGCCTATTTTATTGGTACCATTCGGAATCAATCCCAAAAAATTCCGAACGAAATTCTCTAAACATCTTACCAACAAGGCTCCAGTTCGACCCCACCTCCACCCTCAACCCTTATACCAACTAGAGTTTATGGAAGATTATTATGTCATGACGAGAAAACTCAATTCGAAAACGTTTATTAAAGTAACAATTTAGACTTGAAATTTTGAAAGCGTCTCCGTTACGTTTTCTTGACAACTTTTACATTAATTATTCATCCCCAATTAATTATTCGTCCCCAATTAAAATTTGTGATCTACGTTGAAGCAAAAAATAAGCTGACTTATATCTTTAATATTTTTAACTTTTATTCTTATTGTTTTCCAAATATTTATTTATTAACAAAATAAACGCTAATTTTGTGTGTTTTACTAAAAAAATAAGTATTTAAATCAACTAGTGTTTTCATGTTTTATAAAATACGCTGTTGTATCGTGAATCTAATAAAAAAATAAAAATATTAGTAAAAGGTCTCTCTTGGAAAATGAAAAACAAAACTTTGTAACTAAAACATGATTCTTGGTCACCTCAAATTACGCATAACATTTTTCAGAAAAGATCATTTTTTTCGTAAGCTTCCTTAAGCAGCAGGTTTAGAAAATCTCGAATAATTTTTGAAAAGCTCTGATTCCAGCTAGTGACAGGAATGCGGAGAAGTGAAAAGCTCAAGAAGGAATTAAAAACTTAATTAGGAGAGAGATGTCTTATAAATACTTTTAGGGTAGATTCAATTTGCAAAACAGGGCTTTTTATGAATTATTCGAAAATAATGTTATTCGACTAAGTACAAGTATAATGTACTAGAGAACTAAGTGGAGTCTCAAAAATAGAAGTATCAATGTATGAAAAAAGATATAAGAAATGAACGTAAGAATAAAATGTATGTTTTGTGTAAGATAAGAAGAAAAGCGTTAATATGGTTTGGAAATGTGGAAAGAATGAGTGTAGAAAAAAATACAAAGCCAGTATAGAAGTAAAAAGTACTTGGTGTGCGTGGAAGAGGTAGATTGTGAGAAAACGTGGCTAAATTATGTGAAGCAAATTTTTAAAGAAGGTATAGTGAAATTGAACAATAATAGAAAATTATAAATGAAGGAATGTATTGTATTGTTTGATACTTATGTTGTTTGTATAAAGAATACTCTTGGGGACATGTTTTCATACGGCAATCTCTTTCAACCATCCAGAAAGAAATTAATAAGTTAAAACCAGTCTGGAGCCTATTTAAAAAAACTGGGCTGCAATGGGAATTAAACCCAGATCCCCCGGACTGGTAGACTAACGTTTAACTATCTAGGCCTTTTACTATCGTAAGAGCTGTATTAAAAGGTGTATGGACATAGAAGAGGTGATAGATGTGTGTCATGATAGGAAAGTATGGCTCTATCTCTTCTACCTACCCCAATAGGAATACGGCGTAATGGTATGTACGCACATACTTATTGCCAGTCTAAATAAATTATTTTTCCTGTATCTCAAATAAAGCAATCCTCATCGAAGTCCACTGGTCGTCCGGAATGCTCCATGTTTCAGGTCAAAATTACCGTCTTTGAAACGCAAAAACCATCGACGAGCTGTCCTTTCATTCATATCATCTTCACCGTACACTTCGCAAATATTGCGAGCAGCTTTCACAGCTTTATTCTCTCGATTGAACGCGAACAGAAGGAGGTGTCGAAAATGCTCATTTTCGTCTACTTGACATTCCATTTTGAAGGCTTGTAATCTAATAAAATAATATATGTAATATAAACGCAAACACAGTATCTTGTAGAGCAGAAAATTTTCTTTCGAATGACGTATAACCTTTACCATTTTGTTTTGATTTTGGTGCTCATTTTTAAATTGAAAAAAAAAACGGACACAACTTATGTTAACACCAAATAGTTTTAGAAACATAAAACCATTTATTTTCTAACAAAACTGGGTTTGATGTGACTCCTATCAGCAATCTAAAGATGAAAGAATAGAATCACGCCTTTGTAGTATTATTTTATTATATTTGGATGATAAAAATGTAAATTTATCAAAATAAACGGTGTCAGAGAACAGATCCTTCACAAAGTCACATGTTATGGGTATTCTTAGGGAAAATAATAAAATGTTGAGCTTGAAAAATGTTGCTCGTGAATTCTCTCATGAAGAATAATATACGTTAGGGAATAATATTTTTCTTAAATTATCATTTCTGGTAGAATGTTACATTTTCAAAGTCTTCAAAACTTATTGTACACAGTTGTTTATTAATGTCAAACTTAATGTATAGAAGCGAAGCTTCGACATAAAAAAGAATTGAGGACATAGCGAAATTTGACATCTAAATAAAACAATTAAAATCATCTAAATAAAACAATTAAAATCATCTAAATAAAACAATTAAATTTTAATGGTCGATAAAAAATTGTAAATTATTATAAAATGATAAAAAAACATTCCACCGCTTGTACTGTCAACAGCTTTCAGCTGCCGAACTTTATTTTAAACCATTTGTGTAGGTACGTCACTCGCTATTTGTTGACCGCACTGATCACTATTACATTTCCGTCTTAAAACCTTCCCCTTAAGGCAATGGATTTATAGTTGGAAATTTATTATTTTTCACTACTTTAACATATATTGTACATTAAATAATTTCAATGGTATTTTTTTTACAGGTATGTGAAAACATCTTTCCTTGCATTGGATGGAGTAAACAGTAAGAAATCTTGATTTTCTTTAGAATATTAAAGGATTTTTATTATCGATTTTAATATAATCAGGATTTTTGTCGTTGAATAAAATTGTTAAAGAATTTACAATATTTACTCTTCTCCCTGGCTCCACCTCAACTCACTGTCTGCGAATACTGTTGGGGTCAGCTCTCCTCGTCCTCAGGTTGTATGCTCTTCTGTCCCGGACTACGTCCCCCAGGCCGTGCCTCTGCATCAGGTTATCTTTTTGTACCACCCATGAATTCTTTGGTCTTCCTCTGGTTGTGATTCGAGGAAGATCCATGGAGATTGCCTGGTTCACAATGTGATCGGGTGCTCTGCGTCCAACGTGCCCATACCATCTCAATCACCTATCCTCCATCTTGCTGTTGATGTCTGTAACACATAGGCTTCCACGAATGCGTGAGCTTTTTATTTTGTCTCTTAGGGACACACCTGCTGACCATCTTAGCATGCGCATTTCAGCAGTTTCTATTTGCCTGGAGTAAAAGTTATACATCGTCCAGCATTCGGAGCCATAGAGGAGTGCGGATCTGACAATCGTTTGGTATACTTTTCCTTTTAACTTTACTGGCATTTTCGTATCACATAGAACTCCCGTCATTGATCTAAACTTCATCCATCCCTCACTAATTCTATGTGTTACATTTGCTGCACATCCTCCATCGCTAAAGAATTTATTTATTTTCTTCTACTAAATAAGGCTTTGAAAGAATCTTCATCCTTGACTTTTACATTATAAACATTGTCGTCTTAAATTTTAAAGTTTATTGTTGTTTGCTGTTTTGATAAGGCTTTATTAGAATGTTTATCTTTAAGTTTTACATTACAAAAAAATTGTTTTCAATGACATTGACTTATTACATCTTTAGAAACTTTTAAATCCTTGGCTTGATTTAGATGGCAAGACTTTTGTCGTTGAATTTATGGTATATTGAAAAGAGTTTTCGACATTGGATTTTATTTATAGAGACTTTATAATGATTTTTATATTTGACATTAACATTATTAGAATTAGCGCCATTGAATTTAAATTTTAAAGTATTTTTACAATTGAAATTTACATTATAAGGATTAATGATATTGAATTTAAATTTAAAGCATTTTAATGATTGGCGTTTACATTTTGAGGATTTTTGTCGTTGAGTATAAATTTTAATGATTAATATTTACATTATTAGAATAAGTGCCATTGTATTGGGTGTTAACATAAGTTGTGTCCGTTTTTTTTTCCAAATAAAGAGAACAAGAGGACAAAAAAAAATTACAACAAATTAGTCAATTATGTATTCTCCTTCATTATTTACAACTTCTTGCCAACATTCTACAAGTTTTTCAATGCCTGTGCGATAAAAACCATCCGGTCTTGACTCAAGAAATTTGTCCAACTATGTCCGCGATTCGACGTCATTATTGAAGGTAAAACCATCGACGAGCTGTCCTTTTATTCATAACATCTTCACCGTACACTTCTCAAATATCGCGAGCAGCTATATTCCCCCGATTGAACGCGAATGAGGTGTCGAAAATGCTCACTTTCATCTACTTGACATTCCATTTTGAAGGCTTGTAATCAAATAAAATAATATATGTAACATAAACACAAACACAATATTTTGTAGAGCAGAAAATTATCTTTCGAATGACGTATAACCTTTACCATTTTGTTTTACTTTTGGTGCTCGTTTTTAAATTGAAAAAAAAAAACGGACACAACTTATGTTTACACCTAATATAAACAAGTAACAAGAATGTTTTTCTTGAAATTGACCAATAGATATGGAAATGACATTTGATAAGAAAATGGAAAAAAGAGTTGTATATATTTTGTGCATTTTATAAAGCATATATTTTGTGCATTTTATAAAGCACAATTTTTATGCTTGACATTTACATTATTAGAATTAGAGCAATTGAATTTGAATTTTAAAGGATTTTTACAATTGACATTTACAGTATAAGTATTAATGATATTGAGTTTAAATTTAAAGCATTTTAATAATTGACTTTTACATTTTTGTCGTTGAATACAAATTTTAATGGATTTTTATGATTAACGTTTACATTATTAGAATAAGTGCCATTGTATTAAAATTTTAAAGGATTTTTATATTTGACATTTACATTATTAGAATTAGCATCATTCAATTTGAATTCTAAAGAATTTTTATGATTGACATTTACATTATGAGGATTAATGATATTGAATTAAAATTTAAAGCATTTTAATGGTTGACTTTTACATTTTGAGGATTTTTTTCGTAGAATATAAATTTTAAATGATTTTATGATTAATATTTACATTATAAGAATAAGCGCCATTGTATTTAAAGGATATTTAAATTTCAAAGGATTTTTACGATTGGCATTTAATTTATTAGAATAAGCGCCATTGAATTTTCTTATTAAAGAATTTTTATGATTGATTTTTGCGTTGTGAGGATTAATGATATGAAGTTCATATTTTATAGCGTTTAATATTTGACTTTTACATCATGAAGATGATGGTCTTTGAATTTTAATTTTAATGGGTTTTTGGCATCTAGATATACTAACAAAGACTTAATGAGGGTCACTGAATTTTACTTGACGAAGATCTTAATACTAGGTAACTCCAGAAAGTAAGTGTACTGAATTTTTGTAGGTTACAATTTTTTTTATTTAAACAAAAAAATTACGTGGTTACCGTAGTACATATGTAAGCTATTTTTCGACATAGTCGCCATTCCTCTCAATGCAGGTGGTGAAGCGGGGTATCAACTTTTTGATGCTTTCCTCGAAGTAGTTTCCCGCCAACCCCTCCGTCCACTTCTTCAGCTCCTCCTTTACCTCCTCGTCGGTTGAAAACCTTTTTCCACCCATGTGCAGCTTCAGGGAGGTAAAGAGATAGTAATCTGAAGGTGCTAGGTCAGGACATCCCATTTAAACGAGGCGAGCAGTTCTTTCGTGGCGTTGGCCGTGTGTGGCCTCGCATTGTCGTGCAGCAGGCAGACTCCCTTTGTCAGCATGCCTCTCTTCTTGTTCTGAATCGCCCTCCGCAATTTTTTTAGGGTCTCACAGTATCTTGCAGAGTTGATGGTCTCCCCTTGAGGCATATATTCAATTAAAATTATGCCTTGAAAGTTCCAAAATAATTTCGTCAATTTCATCAGTCACAATGGAAGGTCTTCCGCTCCTCTGATCATCATGCACAGACGTACGACCGTTTTTAAACTCGCGACACCACTTGTACACACTCGTACGATTCATAGCTTTATCACCATATGCAGTTTTCACCTCATTATAAACCTAAGCCGGAGGTTTTCCCTTCCAAACGAGATAACGGATGACGCCCCGTATTTCGCACTTGGCGGGATATTGGATTTACATTTTTCACGAAACGTGTTGTTGCGTCGACACTTCTCAACGTACTGACCTCGAACCGGTCTCGTTGCGGAGGGGAAGGGTCAAGCTACACGGAAGTGTAGCCAACATGTCGAAAAATAAAATCCATCCGGTCGTGAGAGCCTCAGTACACTTACTTTCTGGATACGTCTCGTAATTCATTTTTAATTCTTAATTTTTTTCGGCACAAACTTCGTAAAAATAAATAAAAACTAAGGCAAGAGCTTAACACAACTCATTCTAATAAGAGACATTCCGATTACAGTTCTCGAATTTTTCGATATTCTCGTCTTCTGTTATAATATTAACTCAATTTCCGCTGTCTGCTCTACACGCGATGAATTTATATTTAATTTGAATTTCAAATAAAAATTACGTTTTTTTTTATTCTGACTACCCACTCGTCTGAGGATGAAACAAAACAAGAGTGTTAATAAGGGTACGCCCAGAAGATCTGTTTGTCTCAGTTTTGAAGGTGTGCAAAAGTGTTTTTGCAAATTAATAGTATCAGGTAAGTACTAAGTGTTAAAAATACTTACATGCTAAATACGAGTATATACATATATGTATGTGCATACCATCTAGCAATTTACCGGTCATGGTAGGCAGAGAGGACAGAACGCCAATGTTTTCATGCACCTTCTCATACAACTCCTACGTTTTCTTTGACTTTCTAAGTTTCTTGAGTGAGCTAGAGAACAGCACTATGAAATGATTTGGGCATGTAAAACTAATAAATGGAGGCATACTAAAAACCCAAATAAATGGTACAAATCTTACTGGAAGGGACGAGAGACGAAGACCAAAAGAAATATAAACGGATCAAGTAAATAATATTTTGAAAGAAGCAAACGGAGAAAATCAGAGAATTCGTAGTTATATGGACGTAGAATGATGTATGTTAAAATAAGAAAGTCTTATGTTGTGTCCTCCTTGCCTACCCCGACAGGGAAATGGTGTAATGCTATTATGTTTGTCGCCATCGTAGCTAAGTCTCGCTGTCGAGGACCCTTTGCCATTACAACGTCTATTAATGTAGGAAGCGGAGCTATGCCGTGCATTTTTTTTTTACATATTTTAGTGAATGAGTCGTTGCTCACCAGCAAAATCACCGGTAACACAGCTGTATTGGATCCGATGGCTCATAAAAATGAGACGATCACGGGAGGTTTTGTATTCTCTTTTCGGAAGAATAGATATGACCGAAGTCATGGTATCTTTATACTCCTACTAAACGGAAAAAAATGCCTGTATCATTGGAGGGGGGTACCATAACGCCTGGTTCGAACCGGCGACCTTCCGCACGGAAGTTCAGCACATTACCGCGCTGCTATGTAATTCACTACATAGATACCATCATACCTTAACTCTTTTAATCCCAGCATATTTTGCATAAAATGTGCTAAAAATCCCAAGCATTTTTTGGTATAAAAAAAAACAGTCGCACATATTTTATTTTTATCTCAGTTAATATTTAGTTTTAAAGCCTATTTTTTTGTAAAGACCTCCCTGTAAAGTGTTAAATAATAATCGATTTTCATATTTCATAAAAAAAAATATTTATGTTTTTTTTATTCAATATAAAAACTTGTATGAAAACTTTGAGACCGATGATCGGCCCCGTGGGATTTTTCGCATACACCAGTTGGGGCCGATAATCGGCCCTGTGGGATTATAAGGGTTAGAATGGTATGTACACTAAATTGGATCGTCTATTATTGTCCAAAGTACCAAAAACATGTTCTGCAAGTCAACCATAGCTATCAAGTATACATATCTTTTGACAGCCTCACATTACAAGAGACAGCCTCACAAATCAAAGAATCACATTAACAGGACCAATTTGGCTCCGTGTCCATCGTCGCACCATATCCTATGGGGAATCTATCAAAAGCACTAAGGGACTGTACCATTTAACCACGGTGTTACGTTTCCTCTGGGTTATAACTTTAAACGTTTTCTATTGTTATTTGCTCCAGAAAATAATCGGATTGTTACATAAACCGCTTTCCCTTTGTTAAACGTATTTTCTACCATTTGTCTTCACAGTTGGATAATATCTATTCATAAAGGGAGAGTAACATAAGGAAAGCTCAATATAGGTCAGGGCATGAAACTTGCTACAAATATTATTTTGAAAAACTTTACTTTTTTTTGGAAAACGAAAGAAAAGGGGATGGAAAAGTCGGAAAGATAAAGTAAATGAGGCATGTGGGTGAATAAAGAAAGATTGGAGCAAGTTAAGGAATTCTGCTATTTGGGTAGTATTTTTACAGACGATGGAAGAATTAAGAGGGATATCGAACGGCGTGTAATATGTACAAAAGCTATACATATGTGCAAAAGCTATACCAATGTACAAAAGCTATACCTATGTACAAAAACTATACCAATGTACAAAAGCTATAAATATGTACAAAAGCTATACATATGTACAAAAGCTATACCAATGTACAAAAGCTATACCTATGTACAAAAGGTATACCAATGTACAAAAGCTATACATATGTACAAAAGCTATACCTATGTACAAAAGCTATACCAATGTACAAAAGCTATACCTATGTACAAAATATATACCTATGTACAAAAGCTACATCTATGTACAAAGCTATACCTATATGCAAAAGCTATACCAATGTACAAAAGCTATACATATGTGCAAAAACTATACCAATGTACAAAAGCTATACCTATGTACAAAAACTATACCAATGTACAAAAGCTATAAATATGTACAAAAGCTATACATATGTACAAAAGCTATACATATGTACAAAAGCTATACCAATGTACAAAAGGTATACCTATGTACAAAAAGTATACCAATGTACAAAAGCTATACATATGTACAAAAGCTATACCTATGTACAAAAGCTATACCAATGTACAAAAGCTATACCTATGTACAAAATATATACCTATGTACAAAAGCTACATCTATGTACAAAGCTATACCTATATGCAAAAGCTATACCAATGTACAAAAGCTATACATATGTGCAAAAGCTATACCTATGTACAAAATATATACCTATGTACAAAAGTTACATCTATGTACAAAGCTATACCTATGTACAAAAGCTATACCAATGTATAAAAGCTATACCAATGTACAAAAGCTATACATATGTCTAAAATCTATACCTATGTACAAAAGCTATACCTATGTACAAATTTATACCTTAACTAATTTTGTTTAAATATTATAACTATGAACCAACTTAATTTTAAATTCCTACTTGTCATAATTTTAATTTACTTTAAATATCTTAATTTTTAAAAGATGTACGAGTATGGAAAATGTGAAGATAGTATATAGAGATATGAAAGTTTAAGTTTGTATCATTTCTGCCTACTCCAACAGGGAATGGCGTGATGGTATGTATGTATTAAGGGGAGTTTTAAAAAAATGTTCATACTGATTTCTCAAACGGTACTGCCTAATACTTTACAAGTTGTAAGAAAAATCGAAATTGTCAATAAAAATATATCCTTTCTGAGTTACTTGTAATATCACAAAACACACTAAAATCGATACCCAATGAGGCGCGCCATTACTGGATATTATAACGAGTATATCCTACTTCTCAGTGAGAATATGGGTACACCGACATACTCCCAAATGACTTCCAGCGCCATTCTTCCCTCATTTCTCCTTTCCCTTAAAGAGGGCTGACTCCTTGTGTTCGTTCATTGGACCATTTGCCGAACAGTAAGCCGTCCCGGTCCTGAAAGGATATTGAAATGATATCTCCTACAGCGCAACACAATCCAATAATATTGCCGGAGAAAGGAAATATCAGAAATAATATGAAAAGCTTTTTTTTTGTATTGATTCATGAAAATATTTAAGTACATCCAACAGGGAGGAAAAGACTGCCTGTAAAGACAGGCTGAATATCCTCACCAACATTTGAAAATATCGGTAAAAATCTTCCGATTGAAACTGCCGATTGAAAATACAACTCGGATGGTTAAATAAAAATTAATTTTTTAATTTATCAAAAGTTTCGACTTTTTAAAGCATTTTTAACGTATTAGAAATAACGACATTTTTTAACGTATATGAAATAACGACATTTTTTAACGTATATGAAATAACGACATTTTTAAACGTATATGAAATAACGACATTTTTTAACGTATATGTATGAAATAACGACATTTTTAACGCATATGAAATAGCGACATTTTTTAACGTATATGAAATAACGACATTTTTTAACCCATATGAAATAGCGACATTTTTTAACGAATATGAAATAACGACATTTTTTAACGTCTAGGAAATAACGACATTTTTAACGTACATGAAATAGAACGTGCTTGTGAAAGTATTATATACGAGTAAGTATATTGGAATGACACAAAAAACATAGGCACTAGAGAACAAGATAGTTGTCTAACTATACTAGAGAAAATGTAGCATGGTCCCTGTGACAGTTCACAAATTTGCCCCAATACAACCTTTAATGACGTTCAGTAATTTTATTTATTTTATCAACTTTAATATAAGCCTCGATTCTAATAAATAGCAAGTTATTCAGGTTAATACATTACATGAAACTATCAATAATGACAAATTTATACATCTTGTCACAAATTAGCAAAAATGTGGTAGTTTGTTAAAATCACATAATATTTGGCGACGTTTGTCAAAAGTCATTCATTACGTTAGTCTGCATTGGCTAGGGATGGGGTATACGATAGTTGGATTTTCGATTTTTTTATACCTAAAATTAAATGTTCGTAATTAGTATTAATTCATAGTGGATCTTGGCATATTTAAAGATAGATACAAATCATATAATACATTAGAAAGTCAGTATAATGAAAATTCAGTTTAGCTGTTTTTCTCTAAAACGTCAGTTTAGAGAAAAACAATTTTTCGATTTAAAAAAAAATATTTTACCCCATCCCTTTAAGACATAGCATTTCAAACGTCACAGGGACCATTCTATATTTTCTCTAGTATAATAACATATTTTCAGGATAAGCTAACCATATATAATAGAGACAAATCATACTTTCAAAGAAAGTAAGATTAAAATTTTGCATACGTCCTACAAATTATATAAAACAGGGATGGCCAACACAGGGGTTGTCGATTGCGAGCCAATTTTGGTCGATCGAGGCCGTCTTTATAACTTACAAGATGGCGTGCGATGTTGTCAAATCTCATTACACGTATGCACTTGTCAACAAAGTCAATGAGTTATCCTTTTTTACTATTCCTACTCCAAATAAATGTTTGTATGTTATTTAACATGTTAATAAACTTTTATTGTGGTTATCCTTTTTTGATATGTGTGTTATGTTTTAGTTGTCCTTTTTTAATATGTGTGTTATGTTTTAGTTATCCTTTTTTAACATGTGTGTTACGTTTTAGTAATCCTTTTTTAACATGTGTGTTATGTTTTAGTTATCCTTTTTTACCATGTGTGTTATGTTTTAGTTATCCTTTTTTAACATGTGTGTTATGTTTTAGTTGTCCTTTTTTAACATGTGTGTTATGTTTTAGTAACCTATCCTTTTTTAACATCTGTGTTATGTTTTAGTTATCCTTTTTTAACATGTGTGTTATGTTTTAGTTATCCTTTTTTAACATGTGTGTTATGTTTTAGTTATCCTTTTTTAACATGTGTGTTATGTTTTATTATCCTGTTTTACCATGTGTGTTATTTTTTAGTTATCCTTTTCTAGCATGTGTGTTATGTTTTGGTTATCCTTTTTTAACATGTGCGTTATGTTTTAGTTATCCTTTTTTAACATGTATGTTATGTTTTAGTTATCCTTTTTTAACATGTATGTTATGTTTTAGTTATCCTTTTTTAACATGTGTGTTATGTTTTAGTTATCCTTTTTTAACATGTGTGTTATGTTTTAGTTATCCTTTTTTAACATGTGTGTTATGTTGTAGTTATCCCTTTTTGACATGTGTGTTATGTTTTATTATCCTGTTTTACCATGTGTGTTATTTTTTAGTTATCCTTTTTTAATGTGTGTGTTATGTTTTAGTTATCATTTTTTAACATGCGTGTTATGTTTGAATTATCCTTTGTTAACATGTGTGTTATGTTTTAGATATCCTTTTTTAAAATGTGTGTTATGTTTTAGTTATCCTTTTTTAACATGTGTGTTATGTTTTAGTTATCCTTTTTTAAAATGTGTGTTATGTTTTAGTTATCCTTTTTTAACATGTGTGTTATGTTTTAGTTATCTTTTTTTTAACATGTGTGTTATGTTTTAGTTATCCCTTTTTGATATGTGTGTTATGTTTTAGTTATCCTTTGGTGTGTTATATTTTACTTATCCTTTTTTAAAATGCGTGCTTTGTTTTAGTTATGCTTTTTTTACTCGCGTGTCTTTCGAGGACTTTCGAATGCCCCTTTTCAACCGAACTGCTATAATTTTTTTTTCAAAGAATAGATATGACGGAAATCATAAATATCCTTAAAACACTCGGCGGGAAATGTGCCTGTGTCATTCGAGGGGAGTAGAACAGCGCGAGGTTCGAACCGATGACCTTCCGCACGGAAATCCAGTCGCCAGCTTTGAGCTGGACCGCAAAGAGTGGGCAACACTGAACCGTATTAGAACAGACTGCAGCAGAAGTGCAGCCGAGCGCCACAAATGGAGCTACATCGATGACCCCAGCTGTGAATGTGGTGCTGCGGCTCAGACCACATTATAGAAGAATGCCCTCAACACAGGTTCCTCGGAGTGATGGAGGATATAAACAAACTGACGACCGAAGCCAAAAGATGGCTGAGGGATTTAAATTTGATTTTATAAAGCGCCTGACTTTGCCATACGCATATATATTGGGTGTTAACATAAGCTGTGTCTGTTTTTTTTTTCAAATTTGAAAATGAGCACCAAAAGTATAATAAAATGGTAAAGGTTATATGTATTTCGAAAGAAAATTTTCAGCTCTACAAGATATTGTGTTTAATTTTACGTTACACATATTATTTTATTTGATTACAAGCCTTCAAAA
This sequence comes from Odontocerum albicorne, assembly GCA_949825065.1. Lineage (NCBI taxonomy): Eukaryota > Metazoa > Arthropoda > Insecta > Trichoptera > Odontoceridae > Odontocerum > Odontocerum albicorne. The sequence continues at coordinate 54,015,949 of OX463840.1, forward strand.
TAGAACGTCGAGTAGACGAAAGTCTACTCGATATTCTATTTTGTGACTACAATTCATCTGCTCAGCCAATTCTACGGTGGTTTGAAGGGGATCTTCATGAGTAATATGGTTTAATCGGTCCTCATCAAAGTCCACTGGTCGTCAGGAATGTTCCATGTCTTTCAAGTCGAAATTACCGTCTTTGAAACGTAAAAACCATCGACGAGCTGTCTTTTCATTCATAGCATCTTCATTGTACACTTCGCAAATATTGCGATCAGCTTTGGCAGCTTTATTCCCTTGATTGAACGCGAACAGAAGGTGTCGAAAATGTTCACTTTCGTCTACTTGACGTTCCATTTTGAAGGCTTGTAATCAAATAAAATAATACATGTAACGTAAAAGCAAACACAATACCTTGTAGAGCAGAAAATTTTCTTTCGAATGACGTATGACCTTTACCATTTTGTTTTACTTTTGGTGCTCATTTGTAAATTTGAAAAAAAAAACGGACACAACTTATGTTAACACCTAATATAACGAAGAAATATTTTCTGAAGTCTTCTAGGAAGTGTGGATTTGATAGTGGCACCCGTATTGTAGAGCAGTACTGACTTCTGACCAAAGAATTGTATAACATTCTGAATACGTGAATGGTTTGGTATATGAATGCTATGAGATGAGTCCAGTTCTTTAAGAAACATGACATTATAGTTATGAGAATGTTGATGATGGTTCCATCATAGTTATCACGACTCTCCCTCGCGTTCTCCTGTAGATTCAAGTCTACCTCACTTCAAACTTTCTAGACTACCTCTCATCTGATTAAATGGAGTAACGATATTAGCAACGAGTAACAACCCATCGTAGAGGGAATATAACTTGGTTTATATTTATGACGACTATAAAAAATATCGACATTTATTGCCAATTATGCCATAAAAGTCTATTCAAGTATTATAGAGCAGTGGTTCGGAAACTTTTTTATTTTAATTGTACCACCTATTAATTTATTTATTTATTATTACACATGACAAGAAATATACACAATTTGAGAAAAACAACAGAAAATTTGATTTGGACATACAATTTTAATGGATCTGGGTTTGTTGCTTTTCATTTGTCGTATCCCCAGTAATCTAGGCTTTTGCCTGTATCTCACTGAGGATATTTAGCATGAAAAAAATAAATCGATACTTCTTTCCGATTTTTGATTACACAAAAACAAAACCCCGTCGCACGCTCTCATCAACCTGACAAACAGTGACACTCAACTACAACTGGAAACATCTTGCGAAATTCAACTCCTCACACATCATCACTCCAGAAAGACCAAAAATATTCATCCCACACTATACCGCACACAATCACAAATCTCACATAAATCCCTTCCACTCATCATTCATCCTGAAAGCCCAAGTACTCAAAATCCTGTCGCAATAACAACCACGCTCCGATCGACTGTCCAAATGGTTTTCCGGCCTTTACCTTTATTGAAGTCGGCACGCCATTGTATGTAATGGGAGCCAAATAAGCATATTGCCTTTGGGCAAAAGAGGTTTTAACTCTAGGGATGGTGAACATTTCATTAGTTGCCATGCGTGTCATGTGTGTCTGCTGAGTCTGCATCTTCCCTTCCTCTCGATGGTAGTGCCAGAGAATGGATTTGAGATGTAAATTGGCTATGTTCAGGACCTGATACTCTCTGAAAAGCTCCGCCGTGGGATACCGAGCAGGAAGTTTATTAATTATTTTCACAATCAATCTATTAAAAGTTATAAAGAGTGGCGTACCACCAGTTGCCATGTGTACGTAATGGCATACGACAACTTCTGTAGCCTAGTTGGTAAGACGTCTGTCTCCGAACGCGGGGGTTGCGAGTTCGATTCCCGTAACAACTCAATTAAAAATAAAGGTTCCAGTCAGGTTTTCACTTAAGGTCCTTTTTTTCGTTGGTTGGAAGAGATTGCTGTATACAACGAAAGTATAAAACATTACAATACCTATTTCGGCCTCCTCGTCCACCCCCTGTCCCATCATAAGCAATTTTTCAGAATATAGGCACCCTCTTCACTCATTGTGTGATTAATATTCATTAGAATTTGAGCTAAGTCAGTTTATGTGAACGAACACATGCAGGAAATAATTCCTTCCATAGGTTTACTTTATATCTTCTTCTTTCTTCCTCTTCTTTTAGGACTGTTGGCCTGTTATGGTCCTGTATCATCGTTTCCCTCTTGTGACGTCGACTGCCAGCTGTCTTTTAGGAGGTCGTCCTGGAGGTCTGCTTGCTCGGGGGATACTGTCCCTGGCCATTCTTAAGGCTCTTGGTTACGCCATTCTGGATACATGTTCGTTCCAGAACCTTCTTCTCTGTCATCCCCATCTGACAATATCTTCAACTTCGCACATCCTTCGGATTTCCAAGTTTCGTACTCTATCCTGAAGGGATTTGCCAGCGATACTCCTGAGTACCTTCATTTGGCTGGTTCGAAGGAGAGACTCTATGCTGTATGTCATTATGGGGTGAACTCAGGTCTTATATATCCTCACCTTGCTTTGAATGTTCATATACTTGTTTTTCCAGATAGTGTTCTTTAAACATCCTGAAATAGTTTAAATTATATTCATGATTTCAAGATGAAATATAAGGAATCGTTTATTTTCTAATTCATTTTACATGACAAGTTGAGATATAATAATAACATAGCGAGAGTTCAAATACCAAATTTTTAATAATTATAAAAATAACCTATTCCCTACTCCCTCTATCATACTAAATAACTATGCTCAGATACCTTAGACCTGCTGGCTGACTAACTTAAAATTCCTGTTTTAAGTTAGCCAGCTTATTACATGTGCCTATTAAATACTTTTATCAATAAGAACAACATGAAAAAAAAACTATATCTAGATATATGTTAAGTGAGATTCGAACTTTAGTTCAAGGAACTAAATTAAAAAAAAAAAACAATATCTAGATATATGTTAGGTGAGATTCGAACTTTATTTCAAGGAACTAAATTTAAAAAAAAAACAATATCTAGATATATGTTAGGTGAGATTCGAACTTTAGTTCAAGGAACTAAATTAAAAAAAACAATATCTAGATATATGTTAGGTGAGATTCGAACTTTAGTTCAAGGAACTAACTTAAAAAAAAAAACAATATCTAGATATATGTTAGGTGAGATTCGAACTTTAGTTCAAGGAACTAACTTAAAAAAAAAACAATATATAGATATATGTTAGGTGAGATTCGAACTTTAGTTCAAGGAAGTAAATTAAAAAAAAAACAATATTTAGATATATGTTAGGGGAGATTCGAACTTTAGTTCAAGGAATTAAATTAAAAAAAAAACAATATTTAGATATATGTTAGGGGAGATTCGAACTTTAGTTCAAGGAACTAAATTTAAAAAAAAAACAATATATATATAGATATATGTTAGGTGAGATTCGAACTTTAGCTCAAGGGACTAAATAAAAAAAAAACAATATCTAGATATATGTTAGGTGAGATTCGAACTTTAGTTCAAGGAACTAAATAAAAATAAAACAATATCTAAATATATGTTATGTGAGATTCCAACTTTAGTTCAAGGAACTAAATTAAAAAAAACAATATCTAGATATATGTTAGGTGAGATTCGAACTTTAGTTCAAGGAACTAAATTAAAAAAAACAATATCTAGATATAAGTTAGGTGAGATTCGAACTTTAGTTCAAGGAACTAAATTAAAAAAAAACAATATCTAGATATAAGTTAGGTGAGATTCGAACTTTAGTTCGAGGAACTAAATAAAAAAAACAATATATAGGTATATGTTAGGTGAGATTCAAACTTTAGTTCAAGGAACTAAATTTAAAAAAAACACTATCTAGATATATGTTAGGTGAGATTCGAACTTCAGTTCAAGGAACTAAATTAAAAAAAAAACAACAATATCAAGATACCACACACATTAACGACATTCAAATCGGTATACGATGAACAAACTCTGCATTTTAACGTAAAAAACTATAGACAAAAAGAAAATTAGATCCCCGGCATTAATAATTTCTCAATGTGCAACAATATTTTCGCAAATTCTACAAAGCCTTGAGAATTTTATATAGGCACTTACAAGTACCCGACGGTAAGTAATACACATCGTCTGTGTCATTCAGACACGTCTTCCATCGCGATTTGCCAGTCTTTCTTCCTAAAAGCTCTTATTATTGTAGATACCGGACTATTAGCGCATCGTGCGACAAAGACGACGCTCTACAAAGCTGAAGTTAGCCGGTTATGGCCAACAGTCTCTTTCTTAAGCCCGATGTGTATTACTTACCGCCGGGTACTTACTGTACACATTTTATGTAGGCACTTACACATTTTATATAGGCACTTACACATTTTATATAGGCACTTACACAGGCAATTACTAATATTACACATTTTATATAGGCACTTAGACATTTTATTTTATTCGGATAACCCTAGGTTTCCTCGATTAATGTCATTGGTGCAAGTCAGCCTTAACATGTTGTAGTATTATTTTATTGAAATTTCATTGAACTTGAGCATTTTGACGCTTATTTTTTCTCAAACCAGTGTACCATAGTGGTACGCGTACCATACCATAGTGGTACGCGTACCATACCATATAGTAGTACGCGTACCATAGTTTGCGGACCGTTGTTTGAAAGGTAATTCATTTTATTTTGTTTTGCTTCATTAATAAAATTAAATTTGTCTTTATTTTATTATCATTGAACGCAAAGGTGTTGTAGCGAGTTCTAATAGGAAACAAAGTCTTTGGGGTACTAAAACACTCATATTACAATATAATCAAACGATATAAAAATCGATTAAAATAATTGTAAAAAATAACGTTTTAGTATCAACATTGATTTATGTGAGAAAGGAATGCACGTGACAAATTAATAACAGGAGCTGAATAAATGTACTGGAAATGTATGCGCTGAAAAGAAAATATGGTGTGTCAATGTATGACAGAAAAATAAATGTAATTATTAAGAATGAATGTGAACTAAAACGGATGTGTTTGGTATAGTGAAACAGATCACGTTTAGATGGTTTGGTATAGTGAAACAGATCACGTTTAGATGGTTTGGTATAGTGAAACAGATCACGTTTAGATGGTTTGGTATAGTGAAACAGATCACGTTTAGATGGGTTGGACATGTTCAACAGACTGACTAAATAAATTTATAATGCAATAATAATTGGATAAGGTGTCCAAGAAAAGTATGGTTGGACAAAGTTAATGAAATTTTAAAAGAAGATGTATGAATGTGCAAAATTTGAAGGAACTTTAAAATGGGAAGGTTTTGATCCTCTGTCCTCGCTGACTACCCCAATAGGGAAATGGTTGGTTGGTATAAAAGTATGTATGTAATTATCATTAAGGTGTTTGAGGTTATTTATGCCACCATGTTTCAACAAAATTGAAAAGCATGTTTGGACCATACAATATAATTTGAGATTGTCAGCACGTATTTCAACAGTCCGTTATTGCTTATCGTGTTACACGTTCGTTGTAGGCCCACTCAGTAAAAAATGTTTAGCTCCATAGTAAAGTGGTTACAACAAATTATTTGCATGTACAACTCTTGCATAGCAAGACTGCACAGATTGGGCTATCTATACTCGTATATTGTAACTTGGAAAATTAAATCTTTCTCAAGAAACGAGAACAGACAAATGTACGATAGTAATTCCTATTTGTCGATGCGTTATGCCATATTTACACGAGCTTAGTACTTACCATTAGTACTAAACTGCTTAGTGACAAGTGAGAAGAAATCGTTTACACGTTGGTGTAAGGAAAAGGTATTAGGAGCACGACATCCGTCCGGAATGGGCAACCGCCACCTTGTTTTGAGAAATCTGTACAAATACCAAAAAAGAACGAACACCTGCGCTCACTTGCCGTTTCAATTTGTCACTAAACACTTGCCGCGTCTGTTTAGACGACTCTGCAAGCGACAAGTGCTTAGTTGAATTGTGATGGGGGGTAGCTGCTTGTCGCTTAGTAAATATGTCGACCTCCTATTCACTTGCACTTGCCAGATTTACTAATGCTTAGTACTAATATGCTTGTTTACACGTGGATACAAGTGCGAGTGAGAAGCACTAATGACAAGTAACACATCGATCAATAAGTCTCGGGACTAACCAACAGATGGCGCCTCTAATAACAAATCCATACCATTCTCAGTTAGTACCAACTTATTAGTAATAGCGTTATTGGAGCGTTTGAAGGCAGAAATTGCAAAAAACCGGCCCCGAATGAAGAAGAAAAAAGTTCCTTTCATCAGGACAATGCACCGTGTCACAAGTCGATGGTAACGATGGCCAAATTGCATGAGTTGAACTTCGAATTACTTCCGCACCCACCGTATTCTCCAGATTTGGCCCCCAGCGACTATTGGCTGTTCGCAGGCCTCAAAAAGATGCTCCAGGGAAAGAGATTTGGTTCCAATGAAGAAGTGATTGCCGAAACTAACGACTATTTTGAAACCAAAAATAAATCGTTCTACAGGGCTGACAAAGAAAAGTTAGGAAAGCGTTAGAATGAATGTATCGCTCTTGAAGGAGTCTATGTTGATGAATAAAGAAGAATTTTGGCAAACAAATGTTGTTTTAGTAGTTAGTCCCGGGACTTATTGATCGATGTGTTATTAAGCTCGTATACCATAAACATGGCATTATTCTGACTATACTCGTGTGAAGATTCATGCATATACTCGTAGTAGGGTGTTTCATAAAGTATGAAAGTATATTTATTATTTCAACTAACTGTGTTCATTTTTACGTAGATTATTAAATGAATTATAACTGAATTTAAATACGTGAATTATAAAGAAGCGCTTGGTCTTATTTAACGTAAAAGTAAAGTTGTTGTTCATATATAATAAGTTCAAAACGAGCCCAGCTTAAAACTTACTAAAACAGTTAAGCTGATTAAAGGCAGAGCCTCTGCAAAACGTTCAGCCGCCAGTGCCAGTGCCAGTGCCAGTGCCAGTGCCAGTGCCAGTGCCAGTGCCAGTGCCAGTGCCAGTGCCAGTGCCAGTGCCAGTGCCAGTGTGCGAAATAAAAAAATATCGCCCAATAGTGTAAGTACGCTGTTTTCGTTTTTTTATTTAACGTTAATTTAAAAATTAAATTACCTTTATCAGTTATATAAAATCTCTTAGGCTAAGGTCACACCAAAGTGCCTCGCTACGTGCTACGTGGCTAATAGACTAGGTGACTTTATGCTTGGTCACATTATAATGCTTCGCACAAATTCATTTGACATTTGGTAGCGGTTGAGTCAACAAACGATGCCACTCTCAAAACTAACCAATTTCATTACAACTTACCATCTTTATTTACTTCCTGTGCAACTTCATTCCAAAGTTATTTAATTACAGGTGCATTTTTGTATAATTTGCTCGACGGGTTCCACAAAGGCTCTCTTTTATACACAGCTGTTATTAAAACTTCCGCCATCTTGTAAAATCACTCGGTGACACAATAAAATTATCCAACACGTCCGTTCGCTAGGAGATTCACTCGGTGGCTAATCGTCATGTAGCGTGGTGCGAAGCGTGCTGTGTAGACATTGCGATAGTATGCGGTGCGTTGGTTCGCTAGGATATGTCACCTAGCTCGCAGCGTGCCAAGTACCAAGCGAGGCTCCTACCTGTGTGACCGAGGCCTTAGTGTTATACCGTGTACTTTGGCTTAGGGCACCGGCATTTTGAAAACGTTGCAGTTTGCATTTTAAGGGCTTGTTCGTAGTCAATTTCGTTAAAACCATGACAACTTTGTCTTGTTGGTAGATTTTATGAAATGAGACACAACAATCAATCAAATAGTGTATTTTGAGACATAAATAAAGTTAACAAAAACCAATTAAAACAAACGTCGAGGCATATTGCGTTCTATAGTTCGGAAGTTCTAGGATGAGTCCTGTGACAGCTCACAAATTTTCCCCAATACAACCTTATGTAATGTATTTACCTATATCACTTGCTATTTAATAGAATTGAGGCTTATATTAAAGTTGATAAAATAATTAAAATTACTGAACATCGTTACAAGGTTGTATTGGGGCAAATTTGTGAGCTGTCACAGGACTCATCCTAGAATTTCCGAACTATAGTATCGTTCTTGCACGACAATTCCCGCTCACATATTGCCGACCGTACTTGAACTTATCTGTGACAACTTAAAGAAGAAGTATTTAATCACCTTCCATACAGCCAGAATTTGGCACGTAATGATAACCATTTCTTTATGAATATAAAGAAATATCTTGGTATCCTAGCGTTTTGATAACTGGGATGCAAGAAATTTATTGACGACCAGCATAAAGAGGTGGCTAAAAAACAAGTTGCAGAGATTTACCATAGAATTAAAAGAATTGGAGTGATCGGAACAGACATGTAATTCAAGGAGCGGTCACTTGTGTGCGGCGCACACATTGCACATATGGATGCGGCGCCCCTGATTAAAGTCATCACAGTTTAGCGGGAACATGCAAAACAAGATTTGGCAGAGAGATCTGTGATACCAGTAAAAGTTTTTTGGAAAATAAGATTTTCCGGTTAGATCTGGAATAGTAATTAGAATTCTAATGAAATCTTCCCAGACTCATTAAAATACGTCACAAAGGACGATCACCCTATTTACAACCCCTATACGAAGGTAGCGTATTTTTTGCAAGTTTATCTTTCTACTTTTTAATGATTGTAAAGTTACATGATTCGTAAAAATTAAATAGGCGTTGTACACATGTCTTGTAAATAACAAAAAAAAGAAATTTTTTAATACTTTTTTAGTTCAAAATTTCCTTGTAAAAGTTCATGAATGTTAATTCAAACCAGGCTTTATTTTCAAAAACAGAGTACCAGCAGGAATTCTATTTATTTAGCTTATGTTACCACTCGTAAGTTCAATCAAATTATTGTGACATACAAAGCTGTAAGTAAAATGTACACAGTAATAAAAAACATTATTAAATAAGAAGTAATTGATAAGCCAAAACAACTAATTTACAATTCTAAGAAAGCTCTAATATATTGAAGAGGCTCTAAACAAAAGAAACAGCCCGCATCTAAATATGGGAGTGCATTTCTCAAGTCAATTCTACTTATAATCAATATTTCTGTATCTCGAATATTTCTGTATCTACTAAATAGATCAATATTTCTGTATCTCGAATATTTCTGTATCTACTAAATAGATCAATATTTCTGTATCTTGAATATTTATGTATCTACTAAATAGATCAATATTTCTGTATCTCGAATATTTCTGTATCTACTGAATAGATCAATATTTCTGTATCTTGAATATTTCTGTATCTACTAAATAGATAAATATTTCTGTATCTTGAATATTTCTGTATCTACTAAATAGATCAATATTTCTGTATCTCGAATATTTCTGTATCTACTAAATAGATCAATATTTCTGTATCTTGAATATTTCTGTATCTACTAAATAGATAAATATTTCTGTATCTTGAATATTTCTGTATCTACTAAATAGATCAATATTTCTGTATCTCGAATATTTCTGTATCTACTAAATAGATCAATATTTCTGTATCTCGAATATTTCTGTATCTACTAAATAGATCAATATTTCTGTATCTTGAATATTTATGTATCTACTAAATAGATCAATATTTTTGTATCTCGAATATTTTTGTATCTACTAAATAGATCAATATTTCTGTATCTTGAATATTTCTGTATCTACTAAATAGATAAATATTTCTGTATCTTGAATATTTCTGTATCTACTAAATAGATCAATATTTTTGTATCTCGAATATTTCTGTATCTACTAAATAGATCAATTTTTCTGTATCTCGAATAGTTTGCAGGGAGATAAAATCATATTTAAATTAGATGTTACTTACGTTAGCAACTTAAATATATAAGAAGTAACCCTCACATCCCTCTTACGCTTAGAAGGTAGTATCCAAACATACCTAGCAGAAGTCTTGGAGGATAGAGCCAAGGGTGGTAATTGTACTCACATAAGAAGAGGTTTCTCAAAACTTTCTCTTCGACTTTCTCCACCAAATAAGAATACCAAATCAATGATCGGAATTCAATCTTGCTGCAAACGATTGCACTGTAGAAGAACCTCGTTCTCCATAAATGACTTTGAAACCCGTAATATAATTCCTAATACTCAATATGCATACTCACACAGTTCCTCCAAGCTAGGATTTACAATCTACACCGCTAACATACATACTCGTACATACTTCATACCGTTTCCCTGATGGAAGTAGGTAGACAGAGCACCAGATTTTTCACATCTATTCACCTTCTCACACAGTTCCTACAACATTTCCTTCTATCAAAATATTTATATGATCCAATCATAATTTGTGGCTAATGTAGGCGTGGAAGGACGACGCTCAAGAGGAAGAATTAAGATACACAGACACATTTATTAATGTTAAACAGAAGATGATTTTGCTCAGTCCAGGAGGCTAGGGAGTCTAGGTCCTGTTGTAACTGTGCACAGTCGTGAGGTGAATTCGCGAAAGTCGTTAGCGAACAATAAACATGTCGAGTGACTTATAGAATTTTAAATGTCGTCTATTAATATGAGGAATAGCAGGGGACCTAAATTGGATCCTTGTGGTATACCAGATCTTGCGATAAATTCCACAGAAGACTTGTTACGTATTGAGATATTTCTTTTAGGTATGATGCAAGTAATCCAATTAGATTATCGCTGAAGCCGAGTTTGTCATTGAAGTACGAGTATAATATATGACATTGAAACACAAAAAACAATATCGGCTAATGTCCACTTCTTGCAGCTCCACAGATGTCCACTCTTTTGTAAAAATGTTCGATGACATTTTGGCATATTTGGCATAATTCATCAATAACACGAATATTTTCGTCCTTCAGCTCAGGAATTGATCGGGTTCCATTCTTATAGACCTGGTTTTTCACGTAACCCCAGAGAAAATAGTCCAACGGTATAAGATCACATGAAATTGATGGGCAATTAACATCACCGTTTCCGGAGATTACAATACATAAAAAAAATCTCATTTTGAACGTGTTGTTGTATTGTGTACGACTTCATTTTTATAAATGTCATATATTACACTTCTCAAATGTCATAAGACCCTGGCAACTTCACGACGCCCTCTGTGTTTTATCCAAGAATTTAAAAACCACTCAATTTGAAAGACCCTCTATAAATGAAATAAAGTTTCAAATAATTCTTATTCCTTATGATTTTCTGAGCGAAAAAATAAATTAATAAAAAAAATTTGAATATATTAAACTAGGGCGTGACTTATGGGTCACCCTTAGCTAGTACTAACATCATAAGGAAAGGACAGCGCATTTGCCGCTTGTGTAGTATATTCTAAATACAACCACATGTAATTCGATATGCGGACTTTACTCCGCAAAGGACAAAAGCCCCTGCTTAGCGGATTACCGAGGTCCCATTATTTTATTAAAGGCTTGTCGCACAAACTTACACTGCAATTAGACGTGTATATGCAAAAGAGATCCAACATACATTTTACTTAATCTGAAACAAACTTCATCGTCTAGTTGTTAAGACACTTGATATCAACTCGAGGATTTCGGGTTCGATTCCGATGTTCCCCGAAATAATAATAATAAAAAAAACAATTCATATAGCGCTGTTCAGAGAGCAAACTCTCCTCAAAGGTGCTCTAACCCGAGTCTCGTACTCAAGACGACCTCCGTGGCCTGGTGGTAAGACGCTTGTCTGCCGATCCGGAGGTTGCGGTTTCGATCCCCGCTAGAATCCAGATTTAAAAAAAAATGGAATTCCAGTCTGGTTTTCACTTAGGGTCCATTAAAACATATTTCTGGTTGGTTGGAAGAGATTGCCACATGGCAATAAACACATCACGTGAAATAAAAAAAATAAAAACCGGGACTCGAACTCATTATTATTGACACATTAAAAATATTTCAAAATAAATAAGTTGATATAAAGATGGGAAGGAAGTGGCTGCAGTCATTAGATTGGGTTCATTTCCACCTCTACATACATTCATAAAAACATATTTAGTAAGAAGACCGCTGAAAACATACCAAGGGAATACGAATAATAAAAAACTTTGTAGATCTTTCGATATATGCTAGTTGTAATACATTCGGCTTTAGGTGTAGTACATGAAAAAAAAGTGTCACAGTTTGGTAAATTAGTTCATCTTTTAACAATATTGTATTTTTTTTGCTTCATGATTGTGTGTGGTATATTGTGGGATGAATGTTTTGGTCTGTCTGGAGTGATGAAGTGTGAGGTGTTTGATTTCGCTTGATGTATACATATGTAATTGAGTGTCACTGTTTGTCATGTTGATGAGAATGTGCAACGGGGTTTTACATAATCCAAAATCGGAAAGAAGTATCGATTTATTTTTTCATGCTATATGTCCTCAGTGAGATACAGGCAAAAGCCTAGTTTACTGGGGACACGACAAATGAAAGGCAACAAACCCAGATCCATTGAAATTGTGTGTCCGAATTAAATTACCTGTTGTTTTTTTTTGCAAATTATGTTTATTTCTTGTCATGCGGAAAATAAATAAAAATAAATTAAATTTGAGCGTGCTAGTATTTAAACATAGTAGTATTGCCAACACTTTCGATGACGAACTGTGAGTTCCGGGCATACTGCAGTGACTTTAAACCCAATGGATCGATTAATATGACCAAAGGCAAGGTTGTCTCCTGGCGATGCTCTTCAATATGTTCGTCATTTCAGATATATTGAAGGGCAACATACGAACAAATGAATGAAAAACTTCATTTTAAACAATGTAGATAATATACCGTCAGTTATTCAAACACAGAGAGATGAAACGTAACGATCAGTCAAAATAAATGAATACTCGTATATTGTCCGAAAAGAACATTTATATTTCTCGGATAGATGTCGTTCTAACAACTTTTTGTTTCTCTCCAAACGTGCTGGATTTATAATATTAGAAAGATTAGAATTGAGCGCATTTTTACCATTGTGTATCTAAAAAAAATACAGGTTTATTGATAGCAACATAGTATGTACATAATACATTTAGACACATTTCAAGAACACATTAAAAATATAATACATTAAAATACAGAAGCTATCAAAAGGTCTGGGCTCATCTAATAACATCCCCCCGGCCAAGATACACCCCACTTAATATAGGGCAAACCCAGCCACGGGGACACCAGATGTTTTTCAGCCCACACCCTTGAACACGTAGAACAAGAAGATAAAAAAAACACAGAAAATAAATAAATGACAAAAAAAATACATTCACGAGAGAAGGCATTAAATTTCCCCCGGCCCGAGATACACCCCACCAATGTAAGGCGAGCCCAGCCGCAAGAGCATCGGGGGGCTTCCATCCCACTGCCCCGCATATCTAGATTAAAGAATAAATAAAAAAAACAAAAACGTACGGCAGAAAACAAAAAAAAAAGCATCTAAATTGTTTAAGCGTTTTTTCTGCATCTGGCGTTGGAACAAAATAAATTGTTTTTTCCTGCGCTTGATACTTTTTCATTACTGCAATAGAAAAAAATGCCACATAAAATAATAAAAATGTATATCCTCCATGTTGCAATGTATTCAATGAAATTATATTATAAACGAAAATGGGTCATATGTGAAATAATTAATTTCCACATCCGAACCATCAATCATGCCACACATTTCCTGTAGGAGACAATAGAGATGGTCATATCATTCACATTCACAACCAGGTTCTGCCTTAACATCTAGTCCCGAAATTCGGACAAATTGGCAAGTGCTGTGAGTCGTGCATATTTCCCCAATACATTCACTGTTTCTTTCATTCAAGACACTCCTTCTACCCAGGTTCATCCAACTAAAGGGTCTTTCAAAATGAACGGTTATTTTTAATTCTTGGATGAAACACACGATGGCGTCGCGAACTTGCCTGGGTCTTGTGACATGTGAGAAGTGTAATGTATGACATTAATAAAAATTGAGTCGTTTACAATACAACTTCGCGTTCAAATTGTTGAATTATTTTATGTACGAGTATTGTAATCTCCTGAAACGGTGATGTTAATTGGCCACCAAGATCATGTGATCTGACACCGTTGGACTATTTTCTCCGGGGTTACGTGAACAGTTAGGTCTATAAAAATGACACCCAATCAATTTCTGAAATAATTGGTGAGTTAAAACCGCAAATATGCCAAAATGTCATCGAAAATTTTGACAAAAGTGTGGACATCTGTGGAACTTCAAGAGGTAGACATTAACGGATATTGTTTTTAGTGTTTAAATGTCATACAATATACTTCAATGACCAATAAAAATAATTGAAATCAAAGAAAGTGTGTGTTTTATTCAAGAATTAAAAAAAAATTGAATGAAAAAACCGCTCAATTTGAAAGACCCTTTGATCCAGTCACCCCTACTTGAAGGCTTTTTTATCTCTCCAAGTAGGGCAGGGCAAGGTTTCCAGATACTATATTTTACAAGAGCTTTCAGGCGTTTTTCTTTCCTCTTCAGAAAGTGCGTTTCGTTCGGAGGAATATACTTTAAACTTTACTTTAAACAACAGAAATTATGTAAAAGTTTTTCACAATCGTTCAAAAGTAATAAAGAATCATTTAAAAAAATAAATAAATATTAAAGCAATTCCCCAAAGATAAAATCCGGTAAAAGTCAAATACTACAAAATAACTTTCTCGTAAATTACTTCTAATATTTCCTCTATACTCATCCCTACGACTCTTAGATCCTACAACCCTTAGATTTAATGGATAACGTATTACGATTAAAGTTTAGTTTGTATTATTAAGAGGTTTTAAACTTGAGTCAAGATAAAAACAAAGTCTTTATCTTGACTCAAGTTTAAAATTGAGTCAAGATCAAGCCTTGCCTTGATTTTAATCCCGCGTATCTGTCGAGGACTTCCTGAGAACTTTTTAGAACAGATTTTTTAGTTTATTTACATTTACCTAATCTTGTATTTTCTCCATACTAAAGGTGAAGTTAGAGCTATCTGATACGGTTCGTTTTATTTTCATTATAATTTGTTGTTCAATGATCTGTCTTTTGTATCTTAATTTTTTTGTTCCAATTGATTTAAAAGTAATTAATTGGCATTATGGGACATTGAATTTTGTAGGGATAATTTTTACCTTTAGTTATACTTGTTATAGGCACATTTTAATTTTTGTTTGTACGTCTCTGTTTTTCTCTATAACATTTATGTTCAGAGTAACGCCCGGTTTGGTACAGTGCGAGTTGTCCGCCTTTGGGCGGCCCCGTATTTTGTTGATGACTTATACAATTTTGTGTGCTTGTTATACTTCTTTCTTTGAATATATATTTTTTTTTATTATTCTCTATTTTTATAATGTGTAATATGAATCATTTACTACTGTTTTTTTATTATAATTGTTATAAGTAGACGTGAAAAGCTGAAAATAACCAAATAACTTATGTAGAAATGTGTGCCGTTAGAATAATATGTACGTTTGGTCAGTGATTTTATATGGAGTGGAATCATGGACCTTCAAAGTTGGTAGTGTGAACCGACTGAAAGCATTCGAAATGTGGACACACCGGAGAATGCTACGGATACCCTGGACGGATATGGTCAGCAACACAAGGGTTCTTCAAAGAGCCAAAGTCGATAGAGTTGCTGACTTACATTAAAATCCGAAAGGTGTCCTATTACTTAGAGGAGAAACGTACAAATTACTGCACCTGATCATCCAAGGCAAAATAGAGGGTCGAAGAGGTGTTGGCAGGAGGCAAATCTCCTGGCTCCGCAATATACGTGATTGGACTGGTATAAGGAACGTTGAGGATCTTTTTCGGGCTGCCGGGGACGAAGATGCTTACTCTCAGGTGATAGTCAACGTTGGGGGAACCTGACGTGACACTAGAAAGAAAAACAATAATATATTGGGTGACTATATCTGACGGAATACGAAATGTAGTGATAAGGGAGTAATAGTATGACTGATATATTGAGTAAGATGCAGAAGAGCACTCTGAGATGGTTTGGGCATGTGAAACGAATAAATAAAGAAGAACTCACAAAACAAATATATAACGCAAATTCGAGTGGAAGGTGTGGTACAGGAAGACAAAAAAAGTATGGTTGAATCAAATGTCTTATATTTTAAAAGAAGGAAATGTAAAAAGTAAGATAAATCGTAGGAGATGTATGAGACGATGTATAGTTGTAGACGAGGTAAATTACGTGTGTTGTAATAGGAAGTTATAGTACTCGCTCTTCTCTGCCTATCCCGACAGGGAAACGGTACAATGGTGTGTATGTATGTTGTAAGATAAATTACACCATTTATTAGTAAATAAGTAAATAATATTATGAGGCGAAAACGTTTCAAGAAATAAATTGATTCATTCCAACCCTAACTCGTAGCCTTAGAAATATCCGAAAGATGCTTGCTGAATTAATGATGCTGTATGGTTGCTGAATTAATGATGAAACGAAATAATAATTTTATACATTGAATGAAAAAGTCTTTACTTAAAGTGGAGATTTTTTTTATAATTCTCCTAAAAGATCTTTCAAAGTTTTTCATCGTCGTCACTAGTTGCTGTTCTCCTCTCTTCTTTTTCCTGTTCTCATTCCCTACTCTTACGAGTATTCCTATTCCCCAAACTTGACTTTTTTATATTTTTTCCTTCGCAACCCAAAACGCCTCTCGTCCCACTAGAAGCCACTTGTTGAGGGCGCCGTCTCGCCCCGAATATATAAATCAATCAGAAACTGCCAACAGATAGAGACAAAACCTTCGAAGGAGAACATTTATACATATTTATGCGTGGATTTGTCGCTTCGTTTGCTGTAACAATATAATATTTCATATTTTTCGTAGTATTCCGCATTGTTTCTGAATAGCGATTCTTTTATTTATTGAATTGAAACTTTTATAGGCGCGGTAGGGCAAATTGGCTTGAACGTCACGAAAAGTGAAACGGTGTATTATTTTATTACTATTAAATATTTTATTTATTAATAAATTATTATTAATTATTTTAATATTAATAATTATTTATTGTTAATAGTAATTAATATTATTTTAATATTATTAAGTGTATTATATTATTATTATTTATTATTAAAAATAAAAAAATTAATTTTATTTGTTATGTATTTTTTTTATATTAATATATTTAATAATTATTAATTTTCTTTTAAAATTTATTATACAATATACTCGTATATTGTATATTATATATGAAACATACTCGTATAATTATAATAATATATATACATGTATGTTATTAACATATAATATTAATAATTATATTATTATTATATTATAATTAATTATAATATAATTAATTAATAATATAATAATATTATTAATAATATATTATTAATAATATGATAATAATATAATAACAAATAAATAATTAAAGAATTATTTAAAAATAATTCATAATAACATACAAATATTAATTTATTTAATATTAAAAAATATTAATTTAATATTATTAAGTGTATTATATTATGATTTATTATTAAAATTATTATTAAAAATATTTTTTTTTTACTTAATTAAGAGAGATTTACTTGAGTTAAACTCCACATAACTTTATGTAGAATTTAACTCAAGAAAATCTCTCTTTAAGTTCCAATAAATAAAAGGTTTTTTTTATTAATCATTTGAAAAAGAGAGTCCTTGATTCAAGCATCTTACCTCTTTGTGAGGATCGTCACACATGGAATCGAAACCTCTGTCCTAACAAAGTGAATAACGCAAAAACTATTAGTGACACAGAGAGCCATGGAGAGTAGGATGCTGGGAGTTTCACTGCGAGATAGAGAGACCAACAAATGGATAAGAGAGAGAATCAATGTCACGGACGTAGTTAAGAGAGCAGCTGCCCTAAAATGGAGCTGGGCAGGACATATTTCCAGGTGCTCTGACTCTCCTGGTCCTGGAATGGCAGCCTAGAACGGGCAGGAGAGGTGTGGGGAGACCACAAGCTAGATGGTCGGATGATATATAGTAAGACGGACCGCAGGGGTGAAGTGGATGCAGTGTACCCGAGATAGGAAGTTGTGGAGGACCAAGGGGGAGGCCTATATCCAGGGATGGATCCAGAACGGCTGAAGAAGAAGAAGAAATAAAACTTCAATCGAAGCTTGTTTATAAAAACAAAAACTGATATTATTACTAATAATTTACTTATTTTCCTAATTTACTTTAATCATTTGTAGAATCCGAATCAGCTAATAAATTTGTAGAAGCAGAATCAACTGATAAATTTGTAGAAGCAGAATCAGCTTATAAATTTGTAGAAGCAGAATCGGCTAATAAATTTGTAGAAGCAGAATCAGCTAATATATTTTAAGCCCGCAGAAAAGAACTTATGATAGATTTGTATTCGACAATCTTTCAGTGTCTCTCAGTTCTTTGAAAATAAAGATATAAGTTCATCTTCCAGTCAGTGGAATTCGCAAACAATCCTTTTCCAGCATCACATTGCAAATTCATCTAAACTTTCTTTAACTTTAGCTTGCTCTCAAAGTCCACGTCTTCGCATCGTATTTAAATATTGCGAAGACAAGAGACTTAACCAGGAGCATTTTATTAATGCTGTTGATGGTTTTGCGTTTCCACATTCTACTATTTACTTCTTTATACTTCTTACTCAAAATATTTCTTATATTTCCAAATACTTCTTATTACAAACACAATTCTCCAATGAATATTACAGAAAGCATCTTTTGGGAAATCAATTTATCGAGATTGCTAATATATGTTTCCAGCCTGTTGAATTATAAAAGAAGGTTGACTGCATAACTCATGAAATGGTTAATTTGATATTTTAGGGACATGTGTTTCGCATAGAAGGATGAGGTTGTTTAAATAAGAGTCGTCGAGATCGAAATAAGCAAAAAGAGAGAGTTTATTGAAAGCGTCTGTATTTATAATGTATAGAACGGCGCAGAACATGTCGCTGTCTCGCTTCGCCGGACACATGGTTATTGTTGCGCGTTCATATACATTTCATACTACGGTCTGCAGGAGAGGCAAGAAATATGTCGGTGTCTCGCTCTCACTGTTCGCTACTAGTGAGTTCAATGACCTCGCGGGCGACCTTCGCCCAGTGCTGTCTCGCATTCCTTACAGTGTGAGTTCAATGACCGAGCGACCAAGGATCACCTCAGTGGGTTCAGTGACCGCACGCACGGTCGCTACAATATGAACGTTTGAAATATTTTTGGATTCCAACAGTTTTTTTTTTAATTAAGTGGAGAGAAAGATCTGAGAATGAATTAATAGTACGAAATCCGAAGCAATGGTGATAGAAATGTATGATAGGAAAAGAAATTGCGATATATTGTACGCTATTTGGGTATTGCTATTTGGGTAGAATTTTCTCAAATGATGAGAGTTAAGAGAGATAGTCAATGGAGCAATAAAATATACAAGGCGCGTCCAAAAAGTAAAGAACGATAGCGTACCACGCCCTGCGCCGATCCCCCACCACCGCGATCGTGTGTGCCAGTTAGCTCCTTCCCTTGCTTCAGTACGACTGAGTTTTGTTTCTGAACGGTCGTGCGTCTTTATTCTGTAACCTTTCAAAATGGCTGCGCCCATCGAAAATCCCGCCAAACGTAAAGTGCGTTGTGTCATTCGTTTTCTGAATGCACAAAATGTTCGGCCTATCGAAATGTATAGCACAGTACATGAATACTTTAAGCGCAGTACATGAATCTTTCCCACAAATTTCACGATCACTCCTACATGAAATAGTGACAGAGCACCTTGGCTACAAAAAAAATTGTGCTCGGAAAAGAAAAACCGAATCTCAACACCAGAAAAGTGATGGCAACGGCAAAATTTGATCTACGTGGAGTTAATGCCAAGAGGACACACAATAAACTCAGAGGCTTATTGTGAAACTCTTCAACGACTTAGACGCGCCATCCAAAACAAGAGAAGTGGAATCATGTCAGGAAAGCTGGTTTTGACTAATGACAATGAGCGGCCTCACGCATCAGCACGAACACAGCGAGAACTTCAACGTCTTAAATGGGAATTTTTTGGACATCCTCCTTACAGCCCTGACTTGATACCGAGTGATTTTCACTTATTCCCGAAACTAAAGGAATTTTTGGGTGGAAAACAGTTCGCAAACGATGAAGACCTCAAACAAGAAGTGACATCCTGGCTCAAATATTTGGCGGTGGAAAAGTATAACATCGGAATTGAAAAATTGATTCTACGTTACAATAAGTGCCTTGACAACTATGGCGACTTCATTAAAAAATAGAGTAAGGTACTGTGATTTTGTAAATAATGTTTTGTGTTGATATCTTTCGTTTTTATTCAGTTATGCTAAAACGTTCTTTACTTTCTGGACGACCCACGTATATGCTGGAACCGGATAGTATCCAAATCAGGTAAGAGGTTAGCCCCCAACACAATTTCAGTTACAATTTTAATGTATGGAATGAAATGTGGACTAAATGTAAGAATATGTCAATTGTTATTCAATGTAAACTTAAAGCTGATGTGTTGAAGAAGATGAAAAAGAGCTCTGAAACGGTTTGACCATGTAAAACGAATGAATGAATAAATACTAACAAAAACAAATATACAGTGAAAATGTGAGTAGAAGGGGTGGTAAAGGAAGACCAAGGAAAGTATGGTTGGCTAAGCTAATGATATTTTGAAAGAAGAAAATTGAAAAGTCGGAGAAATCGTATGAAAAGGTGTATAGATGTAGAAGAGATGAGAAATGCGGATAAATTGTATATTTTGAAAGAAAAAAATCTTAAAAGTCAGATGTATCGTAGAATCTGAACCAGAAGATGGAAGAAGGGATGAATGTATGTCAATTCAGGAAAGTCTAGCATTATGTCTTCTCAGCCTACCCTGACAAGGAAATTGCGTTATTATATGTGTATGTATGTATAAATGAAACAGTTTGGATTTTTGTCGCAAACATTAATCGTACACGAAACCTGTAAGAAGAGAATTAACATTAGCTACGGAATAGAATTCTATGGAAAACCTAAAGGAAGATAATTCAACTATTAGACTACGAGGTCGTCGATTATTATTAAAACCATTATTAATACTCGACAAAAGCCCTTATTATTGGACTGTGCGGGCACTCGAATAATTTTGCGGAGAAAACATGTGAACGCTCTCCGACTCGACTCAAACGGAGTCATTCGATTCCCTTGGCACAAATCATTCGATAAGGACGAATCGAGAGGGTGCCCACTCGAAGGTTTCTCCGAATGGTTCAAATAATTCAGGGGTTGCAAACATGTGACAAATTTACGTAGTTTTATCGAAAATAAGATACTCAAGAAAGTGTAGCATGGTCCCTGTGACGTTTGAAATGTCATGTCTCAAAGGGATGGGAGAAAATCGTTTTTTTTTTACAAATCGAATCGTTTTTTTATAAACCGAAAAATTGTTTTTCTCTAAACTGACGTTTTCATTCCTAATTTTCATTATACTGACTTTCTAGTGTATTGTATGATTTGTGTATATCTTTAAATAGACCAAAATCCACTATGAATTAATACTAATTACGAACATTTAATTTTATTTATTTAAAAAAAAACGAAAATTCAATTATCGTATACCCCATCCCTAGCCAATTCAGACTAACGTAGTGACTTTTGACGAACGTCGCCAAATATTATTTGATTTTGACAAACTGACATATTTTTGCTAATTTGTAAAGACGTATTAATTTGTCATTATTGTTAGTTTTATGTAATGTATTTACCTAAATAACTTGCTATTTATTAGAATTGAGGCTTATATTGAAGTTGTTAAAATAGTTAAAATTACTAAACGTCGTTACAAGATTGTATTGGGGCAAATTTGTGAAACGTCCAGGGACCATGCTACATTTAGTTAAGTATAGTTCAGAAGTGAATTTAGATTTTTTTGTCATACAAAAAATAAACTAGATATAACGAACACATGAAAAAAAATGGAACAAATAAAAACAAAAGGACAATTTACGTAACGCCGTTTAGAAAGCAGACCTTCCTCGAGGATATTTAAACTCGTTATTCGAGCCAACTATTATTAATAGAGGAAAAATATTGCATAGGAAATAAATAACAAATATAATGAATGGATAGGAAGGTGGTGATTGCGATCATTAGATTTAGAACTTCCTTGCATCTGGTTATCTTCTGAAAAAACATATTTGATAAGAAAACCACAGAAACCTTAGCAAGGGATGACGAACAATTATACAAACAAACCATCGTTAATCTCCCTATATATGAAAATAACATGTTCAGTTTTAAGTATAAATGTAGTGTTTGTGTGTTGTATTCGTAAATAATAATTAATTTTGATAAGATCTTCCAAAACAGGTTGTTTTCAAGTGTTTCCTTAACATTTCCTTTCCGGTGCTATGTATTCAATACATATGTAAAAGTGAGCGATTTAAAATCGGAAAAATAAGAATATTCATAGCCAATCGCTTAAATTAATTAAATTGGAAGTCAAAAATGATAATAATTGAAATTTAATTGCTGAAAACACGAAAAAAAACATCGGACGACGTTCACAAATCGGGCAAAACGACCACATCGAACGAAAACCCGCTGGCTACTAAACGAGCAAACTGAGATTCTATTTCTTGCGTTCCAATATACCAAAGTAGTGTGAGACGTGAATAGCATCGCTTCCTCACCCATAGCGGTTTTTTAGATAGAATATACCTACGTCACACACTGACACACGTGTGATTGTATTGGTGAATTTATTCACAATTTTCACAAAATATATCTGATGTGGCCGATAAGTGCTAATTATATATTATTAATATTATTTTTTCATTCAATGCGTAAATATATTACGGAGGAATATCTAAAATCTGAACCCAGTATTTATTATATTTATAGAGATATTAAAGTTTTTAGAAGCAATGTGTACTAGTTACACATCACAGGGAAGGAAGGGTTACGCTGCACATCCCACCCATATATCTTATATTTCGAGGCAGGCCACTTCACGCCGCAGGACCAGCAACGACAAAAGTCCTGTCATAATAGTCAATCCGATTGAATCGATTCAAAAAAATTAATTTATTCAATGATGAAATTTACCTCAAAGTTTTACTATTATCTTTCTGTTACCCACTTCCATGGTCTAGATGGTTAGGAGGTTGACATCCATAGGAGGTTTTTTGGTTCAATATTGTCGATAGTATGTTTTTCAGCCCACAAATAAAAAATAAGGGATGGGCTGAAAAATATCTGAAGTACTCGTGGCAGGGCTCGCCCTATATTGACGGGGGATTTCTCGGCCGAAGGGATGCTATGAGATGAGTCCAGACCTTTTAATAGCTTCTCTTTTAAATGTTTTATCTGTTATTCATCTTGAGATATACGAGTATGTACGATTTTGGAATGTTTTATATGATATATACATTCAGTACCCGGCGGTAAGTATTACATTTCGGGCATAATCGGCTAACTTTGGCTTTGTAGAGCGTCGTCTCTGTCATTCATACACGTGTTCCGTCATGATTTGTAAGTCGTAGTCAAGCGACAGAGATAACGCTCTACAAAGCCGAAGTTAGCCGATTATGGCTGTCAGTCTCTTTCTTAAGCCCGATGTGTATTGCTTACCGCCGGGTACTGTACTATGTTGCTATCAATAAACCTATATTTATTTATTTTTTCTTTGATAACCCACAAAAAAAAAGGATTCTTAACTGGCAAAAGAGTTTATTTTATTTATTTAATAGTTCATTTTAAAATAATCTTATAGGCTTTTTGTTAGGTGTCAATCTTTTCCAACCTTTCAGACAAAAGTAAATAAAGGAAGCTGCAAAATTATTCAAATCATTATTAACGTGTACAAAAATTCATTAACAATATTTATAGCAAAAATAATAAAAGTTAGATATCATTAATTTAAGGACAAGGAAGGGGTGAGGAAGAGGAAAGACAAATCGTGAATGAAACTCGTTATACGAGTATTACTAATTTGAAAATATGAGTTTTTGACAATGCCAATTAAGTTCGTATCGTAACAATACTCAAAAAGAGCTTGACTAGTGTTTAATTCTTTCAAATTCGAAGACTAGATAATGGGTCCCAAGACAATATTGTCTCTCGGACAAGTCTTCAATATATCCGACCCACCCAACCGCATATGTTAACCCTTCCCTTACGGTGCTAAAATTGAAACGCGCGCTCCGGCGTTGGGTAGTGAGTACGCGATCAAAAATTAGCGATTTTAAATCGAAAAAATAAGAACATTCATTGATAATCCCCTTAATTAATTATATTTGAAGTTAAAAGTTATAATAATTGAGATTTATTTGCTGAAAACATTAAAAAACCATCTGGCAACGCTCACAGAACGGGCGTAGGTCTAATCAATTTGCAAGCCCAGAAGCTACTGCGGCGCGGAGCGGTAGTGGTTTACCCCGGCGTGGCTTACGCTTGCGACGATTGAGACAATTGAGCTCCTCGCAATTCAGTGGAGAATGCAAGAGTGAGATGCGAATATAGTGTCGCGCTTCCCGCATACTATTCACCTATCGTCAAGACCCTAAGGTCGAGGCACCCACAGCGTTTAAATGCGAATTTGTTTCCGATCTTCACAAAATACCTACGATGTAGTCGATAAATTCTGATTATTATTTTTTTAAATCAATGCGTAAATATATTATGGAGGAATACCCAAAATCTTGACCTTGTATTTATTATATTTATAGAGATATTGATGTTTATTAGAAGCAACGTGTAGAAGATACCCAACACAGGGAAGAAAAGGTTAAAAAGTACTATGCGAATAAAAAATATTCTGTAAAGAATGAAAAATAAATGAGGAAATTATTTATAAGTCCCAATGTATTGTAGTATTTTATCGATCTTTAAAAAAAAATACAATGGTAATACTCAAATAATTGTAAAACTTTCTACCTCAAAAATTATCTAATACAAAAAATAGCAGAACAGTACTTCTTTCATACCACGACCTCCGTGGCCCACCACCAATGCCGCTTGTGTCCCAGCCCGGAGGTTGCGCGTCGATTCCCGTTCGAATCCAGACTTTTTTAAAAAGGATTCCAGTGTGGTTTTCACTAAAGGCCTCTTGATCATCTTTCTGGTTAGCTGGAAGGTATTGCCACATGGCAATAAGCCCGCCGTGTTCTACTATATACAACGAAAGTGTAACACAATGCAATTCCACCTACCATACATATTATACATCACAAATATGAGACAATCCAAGGCTTAGGCGATCCGAATCCCTAATCTGAAAGAAATAAAAATTGGTTTAAAAAATGTATTTGTATTAGTCATCCACTCCAATAGACATAAAAAAACGTACATCGAAACCTCAACACATTTGCAAATATTTCAAAAAAATAGAAAACGTGTGACTTACGAGTATGTTGAACGCCTCTGATACTCTTTGATTTGTCGTGTCTTTGTTCACAGACTTTATCTTTGATGAGCTGGGGATGTTTGAATTATCGTTCAGATCCCTGCAGAAGGAGACAGGAGTCCGGAGAAAGGAGAGAGAAGACAGGCACACTTAAAGAGCATTTCACTTTCAGGAATTTGTCTTGTTCAAGTACTCTCACTTGGAGAATGAAGGAATCAAATAGGACTTAATAAAATCTTAAGAAATAAAATTAGATTGGGAAGAATCCAAATGATTTCGTTGTTTCTGCTGAGAACATTACAAAAAAAAACTTCTAGCTTCCTTAAATAGTAAACAATGATATCGTTTTCAATCCCATTGATATTTTTATGAAATTCCAACGGCTTAGGTTTGATGTCAACATGCCCAGTTTTTTTTTTGGGCATTTCAATGAAATTATTCCAACAAATTTCTTCAACTTTCCCTGACCAGTATACAAATACACAACATATATCATGATCAATCATATTGATATTTTTTATGAAATTCTAACGGTTGGGTTTGATGTCAACATGCCCAGTTTTTTTTTTTTGGCATTTCAATGAAATTATTCCAACAGATTTCTTCTACTTACCCTGAACATTATTTGTTTATAGTTAAGACATTAACGTTGTGGAAGTTTAAAGACATTGTAATTTATTTCTATCAAACACTGTTTATTCCACTGTTTTGTAACGGTATAACCCTACCGATTTCAAGGCTTTCACCTCATCTTCAGGAGAGCACAAACAAGACATGTTCGAAATGGTACCGATATACACGCTTCAACGGTTGGAGACTGAGGGGTAAGGGAGGCATGGGACGATTTCGGCCAAGAGCGGAGAGATTTTTGGGATATAACTGTTTACTAGATGTTCGGATCGATAACTGTTTTTAGTGTGCGATACGGTATTCTAAGAAGAAAGTGCAATTATTAAGGGAGAGGAAGACTATTTGAAAGAATACCTGATTGGGAGGAAACTCACTTGAGAAGAAGCCTGTCTTTCAGCATGGAGGCTGTAAATTAAATACCCTTATTTTTTTTTAAAGGAGTCTCATCTACAATGCGATACTGTATAATTATTAGTCATTATGTGGATAAAAGACGCCTTTTAGTGAATCGGTTTATTATTATGATATTGCACTTCTGCAAGCACAATATCGTAACAAAATAAACACATTTGATAAACAGTTTAAAATGCAATAAATTTATTTACAATATAAGACTTATTTATTATTGCATTTGATAATATTTTTTATACTTAAGGCATTAATATTGTGGAGGTTTAAAGACATTGTAATTTGTTTTATCAAACACTGTTTATTCCACATTTTGTAACGGTATAACCCTACTGGTTTCAAGGTTTCACCTAATCTTCAGGGGAGCACAAACAAGACTTGTTTATGCTCTCCTGATGATTAGGTGAAAGCTTTGAAACCGGTAGGGTTATACCGTTACAAAAAGTGGAATAAACAGTGTTTGATTAAACAAATGAAAATATTTATTATGGTTTATTTATGCATGAAAAGTAAAAATTAAGCAGTGATTATATTTTTTATTAAATAACAATAAAACAGTATTAATTATGTTATCAACTGAGTTTTATTTGAGTCACTAACCAGGAGCAGCGTACCAATGCCCTGAAAGTTATTTCAAAGGCTTCTTTCTTGCATAGTGAAAACCTTCAAGTATTTCAGCACGAATTATTTGTTTAAGTATGGAAGTTATTTAATTTAAATTTAAAGGAAGAACTTGATCGTCAGCCGAATAACTTTTCACATAGGGATAATTGAGTCTCAAAGAAGAGACTTAATAGAAAAGGGAAACTTCAGATACATTGTTATAATTCTTGCGGGATACAATTATTATCATAAGTCAAAAATAAGGTGCTAGAGTTTGTTTTTATCACTGCGCAAATACTGTATAATTATTTATTGTTAAGGGTGTATTCTACTCTAGAGGCGTGAATTTCGGGCGTTTTTTAAGACTTAATAAAAAAAACATTTTTCCCATGCATTTTTTACAGTTTCTTTATTGATGATTTGAGAATATACAAAAAAAATAGATTTTTTTTAAATCAAGATGTTATCTCGTAAAAAACGGGGTTAGCTGGTCGACATGATGGAAACCTTTTTGTAGATTTGAAACAAAAATTACACACAGTCTCTTAATAAAAACCAATGTCGTTATAGTTGGTAAAAAAAAAACAAAAATCGTAAAATGGCGGCTGTCTTAAAAGAAATTTCATATTTTTACCCTAAAATTTAAAATAATAATTTTGAAAATTTAAATAATAGTTTTAAAATTTTCAAGGTAGGGACGATATATACATATTTATTTAAGTTTGATATGAAATAAAAAGGCAATCAATTGAATAAAACTTGAGATTTTATGTCGACTAGATTGAAAAAAGTAGTTTCGAGAAAAACGCGTTTAAAGTTTCGAGATTATTGTCCGAGTCATACCGGTGTGGCGTAATTCCTGTCTCATTTATAGCTATAACTTCGTAAATATTGAGAATTTAGAAAAATCCTTTTGACAACATATTTTTAAAGGTCTAAACTTTTAAAATATGCAAAAAAATCTTCAAATTTCTAGACTAAAATCCCCCCTTAAGGTATTAACATTGTGGAGGTTTAAAGACATTGTACGAGTAATTTGTTTTACCAAACACTGTTTATTCCATGTTATGTAACGGTTTCAATACTTCACCACATCTTGTTTGTACTCCCCTAATGATGGATCAGGGGTGAATGCCTTGAAACCGGAAGGATTATACCGTTACATAAAGTTGAATAAACAGCGTTTGACAAACCAAATTACAATTTCCAAATATATTCACCCTTTAATTTTAGTTGTAAAAACCTATTTCGAAGACGTTAGGCTACTACACTTCTTGGTCAAACATTGTAATGTATTCGCACTTCGCTTTATTTGTATCACTTTATTCTAATGTTTTATTTTATTTTATTTTATTTATTTAATTAACGACACAACAGTGTCTTTCATATACAAATGAACATATGACAAGTTATACAAGTACTTAAAATTTTTGACAAAAAATACAAAACTTTGTCTTAAGCTAACATGTACAGGAGATATAACAAGCAGTAGTTATAATAAATTACAAAGTCATTGTTTAAAATTGTTTAATATATGTATGTATTATATATCACAAAATATTACCAATTTTTACCAAGTAGACTTACGTAATTGTCGAAGACTTGTTTTACAGTGGTAAAGAACTTAGATTTATTTTTTAGTGGAACAACGCTTACATAGAACTGAAAAAATTGATTTTTTTGAGAATTTTATGGATAGATCTTGAGATATAGAAAACACATGGCCTCATTAGTACAACGAGATGCAAGTTGCATTGCAGAATCGAAACCTTCCACGTGTTGATGCAGGGTTACTCAACTCCAGAGGCAATGTATTGTCCTTAGTGTTTTGTTTATACTAGGTTATTTATATTAATAAAGGAGAGCACAAAGTTAGTAGCTATTTCTAAATATTGTTGTGATATTCTGGCGTATACTATATATACTTATATTACAATATCTAAATTGTTGCAAAACTCATTTCCAAGTCTTTGCATACGAATTATAAAGGAGTTAATTTTATAATTAGTATAGCAATTTTCGGTATAAAAGGGATTGAGCTGTCTTGTAGATCTAATGGGAATACGAAATGAAATGCTTGCAAGTAAGTGAGGTGCGTCGATTACTGAGTGTATGATTTCGTATAGCAGTACTATATCGGTTGTTCATACATTGTAATGTTGGTCATATATCGTTATGTATTTCACTGTAATGTTGGTCGATTTATTGTAATATTTATCATAAGTTGTTATGTATTTCGTTGTTGTTGTATCACTCCATTGTAATGTTGGTCATATATTGTGATGTATTTCATTGAAATATTGGTCCCTTTATTGTTACGTTAGCCATATATTGTACTGTATTTTGCTTTTTTCTATCACTTCGTTTTAATGTTGGTTATAACATTGTTAAATATTTCGCTTTTATTGTACCACTCCATTGTAATGTTGGTTATACATTGCAATGTATTTCATTGCAATGTCGGTCCCTTTATTCAAATGTTGATCATGCATTGTTATACATTTCGTTTTTGATTTAAAAGCGCGTTCGAATCACAAGTAAGCGCACCTTTGAGGAGGGTTTACTCTCTAAAGAGTGTGACGTAAATTATTATTTATTATGAGTACTACATCATTTTTTAATAATTTGGGAAACAACGCGACTCGAGCCTGAAACCTTCGGGTTATTAAACAGGTGTCTTACTGTGAAGACAGCGGAGGTCGTAATTCATTACCGGATTTCAACATAATTTCAGACAATGTATCTGAAATTATTGAGTGAAGTTGTTTCTTCTTCCCAGTGTCCTGTCAAGTCCCCCCAACGTTGAATATCACCTGAGAGTAGACATCCATGTCCACGGCAGCCCGAAAAAGATCCCCGACGCTCCTTATACCAGTCCAATCACGTATATTTGCCTCCTGCCAACACCTCTTCGGCCTTCTATTTTGCCTTGGATGATCAGGTGCAGTAATTTGTACTTTGCTCCTCTAAGTACATGACCCAAATAGGACACCTTTCGGATTTTACTATTAGACAGCAACTCTTTATCAACTTTGGCTCTTTGAAGAACCCTCGTGCTGCTGACCATATCCGTCCAGGGTATCCGTAGCTTTCTCCGGTGCATCCACATTTCGAATACTTCCAGTCGATTCATACTACCAACTTTGAGGGTCCATGATTCTACTCCTTGCAATAACACTTACCAAACGTAGCATTTGACTAATCGTTGTCGAAGTTTCAAGTTAAGATTATCGTCGCAGAATACGTTTCTCATTTTATTAAAAACCGCACGAGATGATTCAATTCTGCATTTGACTTCGGTGCCTGGGTCGAGGTCTTCCACTAGGATACTTCCGAGGTATTTAAATGTTTCCACTCTCTCTTTATCAGCACCGTTCAATATAAGACGTGCTCCTGCCGGCCAAACACCATGAATTTAGTTTTTCTCACGTCCATGTTCAGCCCCAACCTCACACTGGCTTCATTAATTCTATCTTTAAGAGTTTGAGTGAAGCTTATGGACTGATTATTATAAATTTAAAAAATATACCATGAAGTTAGTATTATTATAAATAAATTACATAATAGCACTTAATACTTGTCACCTTCTTGATTTTATTAAATTGGTTATTATAAAGATATTTTATAATATAAAAGAGGTTTACGAATGTAACAAATTTAAAGCCTTTACTTGTGATGAAATGTTATACTTTTGATGTTTTTCGTTGAAATGAGATGAAATAATGACTCTGAAAATTTCTTTTTGTATTATTTAACTCTGAAATAAAAAAAAAGCTTTAAAACCTCACGTTGAACAAACGTTACGCATCTTTTACGACCGATGGTCGGGAATCTAATGTAAAAGCTCTTTGAAATATTTAAAACAAACTAACTTTGTGAGTTTTTATAAGCTCTCTTCTGTAAAAAATTATCTCCTGAAATGTTCCTTTTATTTCCTGAAAAAATATTTGCGCAAAATATTACATATTATGTGTAAATACATGTTGAATAAAATTGAGGAGAATATTCTCTTCGGGTTTTAAATTTCATTTTTACGACAAAAAACTTAAGGCTTTCTCGTACTTTTAAGTAATATTTTAGTTAAAAAATATTCTGGTGAACGAGTTAAAAATTTAACATTTGTTTTTTTTTTTTCTAGGAATATGCTTTGGGCCTTTTTTTTTGGACACTTAAGGTTTTTCTAAACATGTGTTGATGTGGAAAGTACTAACCCGAATGCCCGCAGCTTACATTTAATTTCGAATTTATTGATTGATTTTTTTACTTTCCGTCTTTTACTATTACGGTTTGGGATATTGTGATATAGCTTTTTTCCGTTGCTGATCCAGTGGTGAGGAACAATATATTTCTTAATGCTAGACATGCGCAGTTTTAAAAAGCACTAGAAGACCGCCTTTTTAAGTGATCTTACCAAAAGGTATAATTGACTATGTATGTGAACTCTACACCTTAAGCTGAATGTCTAACTATCTCATATT
This sequence comes from Odontocerum albicorne, assembly GCA_949825065.1. Taxonomy (NCBI): domain Eukaryota; kingdom Metazoa; phylum Arthropoda; class Insecta; order Trichoptera; family Odontoceridae; genus Odontocerum; species Odontocerum albicorne. The sequence goes on from OX463840.1 coordinate 54,047,493, forward strand.
TGAAGATCTACAAAGGTTTTTTTGTAGCTTCGTCATCCCTTGATAAATTTTCTGTGATTTTCTTACCAAACTTGTTTTGATGAAAATATGCAGATGCGAAAAAATACAATATCTTATGGCCGCAGCCAAAACCTTTATATCCTCAGACTCAACGTATGCTAGTTTATATTGTAATATTTTTGTCATCAATAATAATGGGTTCGAAACCCAAGTGAGAGCGTCATTGTGGACTGTTAGCTCTCTAAACGGCGCTATATAAATTGTCATTTTATTACTAATACTCATGTTTAAAATTAAATAACATATTATACCTTATTTAATCTAAGTCTGATATAACTATTAAATTTTTTAATTAAGCTTATATTTTTCAGTGTTGTGACCTCTATCACACCCATTCGAATTGATGTATGTCGTGCACATTATTCTCAATTCTTGCGCATTCCATGTCTGCAGTGCTTGTAACAAAAGCAGGAAAGATGTATGAAGTTAAAACCAAACTGAAACCCATTGAAAAACATTGAACCCAGAGGGAATTAAGCCCGCAAGCTCTTGGTTGCGATACTAGCATATTATAAGTGGTCCACGAACATTTATTTTTTTGCTAAATTAATCTCGCTTAATTTTTTATACATGTTCTTCTGCGTCATGATATTATTACTGATAAACACATGATTCACAATGGAATTATTTACTGATTTAACACTTTTATTGCAAATACAATCTGGTGGAATTATTGCCAGGTGACAATCTCTTCCAACCAACCAGACTAAAGTAAATTAAACAAGTTACGTGGTCGCATAAATCATTCAAATGACTATTCATCCCCACGAAACCCATAAACATATACGTAAGCACATGCCCATGAACCCCTAGTAAATTCTCTAATCCTTAAGGCTTTCCGCTGTTCATTAAGATTATGGCAAAGTCTTTGCCATTACATGCACTCTCCACCCGGTCGCTTCAAGGCAAAGGTGATAAATCTCTGATCCTACAACCCTTCACATTTTCAGTCACTGTGAGTTGTCTATGTTTATTTGCGTGAAATACGACTGAAAAATGCGTCGAGTCCATAATGTTGATAGCTTATCTGGGATTTGAAGTTTTAGTATGGAAACGTTAAACACCTTGTTATCGTAAAACACCAGATCTTGAAAGACTCTAACCTTGATTTTTTAATTAAATTTACTGTCTGAAATTACAAGAAATAAAAATGAGAAGGACCATAGAACATTTTTTATAGCACCTTAAATACAGCAAACTCTCCTCAGGGGCGTCTTAACTCTTAATTTGGACGCACTATTATTAAATGTTTAAAAGTATAACAGAAAAATATTGTAAAACTATTTTACGCTATGAATATTAAGGTGATATTTGCTGCCAAAAGATAAAGAAATTGAAAAATTATATTTGATTAGAAAACCCCACAATACTAACCAAAAGATGACGAAATATAAAAGAACACTTGTAGATCTTCTAATATGTGATAGAAACACATTCGGTTTTAGGTGTAGTGTAGTGCATGTGCATAGTGTTAATGTATAAATTTTGATAAGGTATTCAAAAAATAATTGTCTTCAAGTGATTCCCAAAGCTGGACACGCCACCCATATCTCTAGCACTCAGAAGCAGACCATTTTACGCCACAGGACTAGAAATGACCAAAGCTCTACCATAATACCTCGCCCTATTGGATCGATCCGCTTATTAGATAAAGAAGATTTCGATGTCAAAGTTTTACTCTTTTCCTAAGAAACATCTTTCAGATATAGATTCGAAAGATACAATGGAGACATTCCATTAAGATACAATGGAGAGATCCCATGAAGATACAATGAAGACATCCCATGAAGATACAATGGAGACATACCATGAAGATACAATGGAGACACCCATGAAGATACAATGGAGACGTCCCATGAAGATACAATGGAGACATCCCATGAAGATACAATGGAGATATCCCATGAAGATACAATGGAGATATCCCATGAAGATACAATGAAGACATCCCATGAATATACAATGGAGACATCCCATGAAGATACAATGAAGACCCTCATGAAGATACAATGGAGACGTCCCATGAAGATACAATGGAGACGTCCCATGAAGATACAATGGAGACATCCCATGAAGATACAATGAAGACATTTAATGAAGATATAATGGAGAGATCCCATGAAGATACAATGGAGACACCCATTAAGATACAATGGAGACACCCATGAAGATACAATGGAGACATCCATGAAGATACAATGGAGACACCCATGAAGATACAATGGAGACGTCCCATGAAGATACAATGGAGACAGCCCATGAAGATACAATGGCGAGAGCCCATGAAGATACAATGGAGACATCCCATGAATATATAATGGAGACGTCATATGAAGATACAATGAAGACATTTCATGAAGATACAATGGAGAGATCCCATGAAGATACAATGGAGACATTCCATGAAGACATTTCATGAAGATACAATGGAGACATCCCATGAATATACAATGAAGACATTCCATGAAGATACAATGGAGACATCTCATGAAGATACAATGGACACACCCATGAAGATACAATGGAGACATCCCATGAATATACAATGAAGACATTCCATGAAGATACAATGGAGACATCTCATGAATATACAATGGAGACGTCCCATGAAGATACAATAGAGACAGCCCATGAAGATACAATGGAGACAGCCTATGAAGATACAATGGAGACAGCCTATGAAGATACAATGGAAACATCCCATGAATATATAATGGAGACGTCATATGAAGATACAATGAAGACATCCCATGAAGATACAATAGAGACATCTCATGAAAAGACCTAAATACAAAGAAACCAAGTGTTAAACCAATCCGTTTGTGATGCTGACCAAATGTTGACTTTTAAGAAGCCTTTGAAACATTTGATAATGAAGAGGGAAGATTTAACAGATATAAATAAAATAGATAAGACTGCCCAGGTTACCACCGTCTTCGCATTTCTCCGAGGGGTTTCGGTCCTGTCTAAAAGTCTTCAACATGATCATAGAAGATTCGAGAGTAGTAAAAACATTTTACTGGTTTGATCGTAAAATGTATGACCATTACTATTTCCTCGGTAAATACTAAACAAGAAGTAGGAATGTAGGTGGTAAAAGAAAGGTAGATGAGGTATGCCGGGAAATATTGACAGGCAAAGATGAAAAAGATAAAGTAAGAAACATTTGGCTTTCATTAGTTTCTCATTCCATCGAGGAAGGCTTTATTAGATATGTTTTATTAACAAGCTAAGGTAGAAGCAAGGACATTCATAGTTTTTTTTTATTCTCCTTTCAGTAGTATTTTTTCAGGTGATGGAAAAGTTCAGAGACATATCGAATAGTGTGTAGAGACATAAAACAAAGTTAATGGGTCACTTAAACATATAAATATAAATTGGATAGTATTAAACTATGCTGAAATGATAGTCCACAGTTGTTTCTTTAAGTAGCAACTTGATTTACAAGAGTGATACGTAGATGTTGAAAAATATTGAAAGGAGCCAAAGAAATGCGTGCTTTAAGAAAAAATCATATGGTGACAATATATAAAATTATATGAAATCAAGTGATTAATGATTATTGTGAACTCAAGACTGAGATGTTTTAGGTACTTGGAAAGGACGTATAAAGAACGACTGACAAAACAAATATACCATATAGTGCAAATGTGGTATCAAGAAAGGTATGGTTGGACCAAGTATGTGATATTTTGAAAGATGGAAATGTAAAATGAGAGAGAGAGGCTGGCGCTCTGCCTTCATCAACAGGGAAAATGTCGTGATGGTTTTTATGTACGAGTATTACATATAAACAAACATTTCCAAATATCTATTGCGCTTCAGTATACCAAGAAATATTCCGCCAAAGATCATATTAAACCTTTCCCTTTCTGTGCTAAAAAAATCCGGGCGTTCCGGTGCTGTGTATTCAATACACATGTAAAAATGAGCAATTGAAAATCAGAAAAATGAGAATATTCATAGCCAATCGCTTAAATTAATTAAATTTGAAGTAAAAAGTGATAATAATTGAAATTTAATTGCAGAAAACATGAAAAAAACATCGGCCTACGTTCAAAAAATGGGTGAAGTGACCACCTCAAATGTATGCCCGCGAGCTACTGAAGCGAGCGAACTGAGATTCTATTCCTTGCGTTCCCATATACTGATGTACAGTAAGACGTGAATAGCGTCGCTTCCTCACCCATAGTGGATTTTTTTTAGAATGAATATACCTACGTCACACACTGACACGTTTGATTGTATTGGTGAATTTATTCCCGATTTTCACAAAATATATCTGATTTGGCCGATAAGTGCTAATTATTATAAATATTTTTTTTTATTCAATGCGTAAATGTATTATGAAGGAATACCTAAAATCTGAACCCAGTATTCATTATATTTATAGAGACATTGAAGTTTTTAGAAGCAATGTGTACTAGTTACACATCACAGGGAAGGAAGGGTTAACAAGATTCAAAACGCTTCAGAAACTATACATTATTCTGAAAAAAAAAACACCTCCATAGTAAAAATTTTAAGTTATGTAATCCTTAGTAAAACACATCCCCAATTATGGCACACTCGTTTCCCGTCCTTCGAAGTATGTTTATCACAGAGCTATGAAAACAATGTGTCCTTAACAGCATAATAAAAAATATATCTGATTGTCTCGTATCCCTTGTTGGTGCACGAAGTAACCCATTTGATTTAAGGTGGAGATTAATGTATGTGTTACGTGTTCATATATATAATCATGCATTGTAAAAAAACTTTCATAAAAGGTTGTTTTTAAATGCTTCCTAAAGCTACACACACCACCCATATCTCAAACAATCAAAGGCAGACCATTCCACGCCACAGCAACAGCAACGGTAAAAACTCCATCGTATACCCCTCCCTATCAGGTCGACTCGGAACAATCAATTTATTTTATGAAGAAAATATCACATAAAGCAGATTGTTTATAAGCTTTTTTAATTCACTCTTTTTCTTTTTTTACGCCGTCCTTAACTGTCTATGCAATGAGACTCTGGAACCAGTTACACACTAATGTTAGACTTGCTCAGTCACTGGGCATGCTTTTAAAGGCGACTAAAAACTCTTAATTTCAAACCAAGATGAAAAACGTGTTTCGTTTTCGATTTTTGTATCCTCTCCACCATTTCGTCTTTTTTTCCTTTGATTGTGAATATTTCACTTTTATTTTTATTATA